>OV121088.1:48988563-49588563 GCA_921293015.1 Phorcus lineatus
TAAAACAATGTGCAATGTCTTTTAGAATAATCAATTATGCTATTATATTCATTTTCTTTCCAAATCAATTTAATAAAATGGTAACTGCAACGAGCTTGAACTCGGGGGAAGGGCGTATCTGTGATAAAAGAGATTCTTCTCTCCAGGTATCGCTCCCGTAATGGTACAAAACAGATCCTGACTATTCCAAGTCGAGCGTCTGGTCTTCTCGGCTTCCAAGACGGACGCCATGTTTGATAGAGACAGCCAGATGCCTCAATAACCGCTGAGGTGGGAGCGGCTGAGGGCGGAGAGAGGAACAGGTGCCCGTACTTTCATCTCAGGTGTGAAACGTGTTAGGTGCCCTCATTATCAAGGTGCTCTTCCATTGTGCTCTAAGGCTGCGGATTGTCATAACACACTGGACTGACACTCTGTTCATACGGAACTGTGCGAGTTGGGCCAGCCCGGTAGTGAAGATGTTGAGTGGCGAGCTGATGGAAGGAGCGAGCAAAGCAGTCTGACCACGGTTCTGGTTGCTGCATACAGCGCCGACCAACAGGAAACACTTTCTGCCTTGAGTGGTACGTTGTGTTTGTTTGCTTCTTTAGAAGTAGGACATTCCTTCTAAGTGAAAACGGATGCCAAAATGTCTACACGTAACACATTATAGATTTATAGGAAATCATTTGGCGCCGGAAGAGCTTGAACATGTCTTATTTTCAAACATTGACGGGCATTTTCTTATCAGTGTTATAAATCAGAGGTTTGAGATAAACATGCCGATGCTGTGATAAATACGAAACTTATTTAGTCTCCCCATATCCGGAGCATTGCTTCAACGTACTCGTGCTCGGGTGAACTTGGTGTTGTACATCTTTTTACACGTTGTCGTTGTGTGATTACCTACAAAGCATTCTTTAGTTTTAGTCAAATGTAATCTTCTTTGAAAGGTAAAGACTATTTTTCCATGGCTACGTGAATAGAATGACTATATTTCTAAGTTGAATCCAAATAAATATCACTTTTGAGATGAACGTTTTACCTTCGAATTTCCGTATAACATTATTTCCATATTCTCCGCATTAGACATTAGACTGTGATCCACAGTATTATGAAGGGATTAATCACAATAGGATCAATATATTGCCCAACTGACGCTTCCTAATTGACAACATATCCATTAGCGTCGTGTCTGAATTTTACCTGCGCCTAAAATGACAAAATAATTACGTCATCACTGATACTGCTTAATTGATGTGTCTTTATGCTTATTCTTATTCTGGTTAAACGCCTTAACCAACTTTACGTCATTCCAATTGTCTTTTTAAGGGTTGTTTTTAAGGAAGTGCACAAGATTGAAAAAATGATACAAAATTAAAATGTAAAGTAATCGTCAATATAGAATGATCATACCGTTAATTACAAAAGATGAAATAAGTGTCTATAAATAATGAGTTATGTCAAAGTTTAAAAGAAAGTAATAGTAAACAAACCACCACTTAATTTTGATTTTCCAATTTCTTTTTTGTGGAAAGAACATAGGATGCGATTGTATGATCGCAGTTAATATATAACCAAGCAGTTCTGAGTTAGTTATAGATCTGCTAGACGCAATCCTCTACCACGACCAAGACGCTGAAAACTAAATATAAAACAATCAAATGAGTTAACGGTGTTTTGCGATATTGTACATACAGCATAATATATTTTACGAAATTTGGAATAATACAACTTCATGATAATGATGTAAGATTATTCTGAAATTTGTCCTAATACTTCAGGGTTTAAACAATAACCGCCAGGACATCTTTATCACTGTAGTATTGCGAAGTTATTTTCCATATCTCATCTCGTCTCAATCTTAAATAAGACTTTAGTTGCTGACATAATGTTTATAGTATGACTTTTTACAGTACATATAACCCTTGAGATTCAATACAAACATAACATTTTGTGTCAGTATGCAAAGTTAATCTGAAAATAACCTCAACCCTTCGAGAGTTACCAATTAACCGTGAGGACTACTTCATCTCTGAAGCTTAACCATCTGTGCTGAGAACTCATTTTGGTGTTGCCACTATTGTGGGCGGAGCTGACAATGCAGGAAGTCATGCACAGTTATTTTCATAATAGTTTATTTTGCATCAATCCGTAATGTTCAATTTCATCGCGGTTATAAACAGCCGTTTGATTTCATGCTTTAAATTCAAAAGAGAACGAGTTCATATTGTGCTTGTTCAGCTGCTCTATTGGCACTATAGCACACCCTCTTTAACTAAAATGTAGTGATCATTTTTCTGCGATTCAAACTGAAAAGTAGCTTCTGGTAATTAGTAAATGGTAGTTTGTTAATAATATTAGATTAGCGGGATTTGGATGTAAGAAACAGTTTGTAGCAAACACTATGAATTATTGACACATGGTATTGAACTCCCCTTATTTACGATATCGGCAAATTAACGTTTGTAAACATTGTAGACAAAAAACAGCAAATGCTGTCATTCGTTCATAAAGATATTTCAGCCATTTTAAAATGGATTTCGTTACTAATAGATAGTAATAAAATAGCTTTTCATAATTGGTTGTCAGTTTCACCAAGCTTATTGGAACACTGCGTTCATTACCAGCCCTGCTGTTTTCTGGAGTTGCACTGTACTTAAGAGATATAATGTGACATCGGCCGTCCAAATACTTGCAACACTGATATTGATTCCAAGTATGTCATAGCAAAAAATAATGTGTTCTTGCATCAATGCTTCTATATCTGCATCGGAGATTATGTAATTGTGTCCGTTCAGAAGTTTGAAAGTTCTGTAAAGATCGTGCATCTACATCGTCCTCCTCTCCTCCTTAGCATCTATAAGAAGCATATATATATATATATATATATATATATATATATATATATATATGTTTTTAGTATGTATGTTTGTCAGAGGATGAAAGAGAGGCCTAAGGTATCACCGAATGTCTATTTCTTTCTGAAATGCATGTTTCCGTGGAAGCGAAACGACTAAACGTTCAACGTTAATAGGTTCGTATGGTCTGCTTGAAGTTATTAGAAACCTTGACACGAACCTTACTGGTTAGATCTCTTAAAAATACTTCCTCAACTTTATTACTGAAAGTGTCTGTTATTATTACGAACAAAATGCATTAAACCATTACACTTAGCTGCGTCCAGTAGGGGACCGTGATATTACCTGCGTTAGATTCCCAATAGATATTCCGTTCACGAGCTGAACCAATTTACCACTGGCCGAACAGTCCCTACGTGATAATTAAAAACGTGACTGTGTCACAAAGTAGCTGTAACTGCAAAGGTCCAGATTTTGGTGGTCAGTATGCCTCAATAGAGAGTCACCTTAGGAAATTTAGCCTTGCATATTTATTTCTGCTTAAGTGCACTGCAAGGAACTATGTGATGAGATTGAGTTTAAATTAACATTACTTTTCCGGGAGAAGTAGATTCTTACAATGGTACTTCCCCAGGCAAGTAATCAAGATTGGGCATAATATAATATCTGGTAATGGCATTTTGGAATAATTCACTCACCTCAGCATTGGTGGACACACAATTTAAGTGGAAGGTTGGCAGATGGTTCATCTGTGAGCCGTAAACTCCCCATATATGCTGCGTGAGAGGACTTGCAATCAAACTGAAGAGTGACATCTGATTCACCCGTAATAAACACTCACACTGTCTTAGCAGCAAGCATATGACAATTGGCAATATCTTGAGCAAAATCAAAACTTGATGAAAAAGTGAAAATGAATGAGTAAGATCGACTGTTACTAATTTTGAAGGAAGTATTCAAAGAAGGCAACGTTATATAACTTATTACACATCTCACTAGACATCTAGAACTATGTATTACTCTTATCGACCCTACGTGTATTTACCTTTACACATCAACCGTTGAGTAAACCTGCATGTCGATTTAGTATAGTATTTGTAAAGCATAGTGACAAAGTCTATTTGTTATTTGTAAATATATTTAAAGGTTAATCTGCACGAAAACCGGATATATAACCCATTTCGAATCTGATGTGGTAGGCTTGAAGGGAATAATATTTAATGTGAGTAATATTTAATTTTTACATTGAAAAGAGTGATTAAATAGATAACTTTGAAATCGCTTACTTTACCAAAATGTGTCTTGTTTAAACAACACGTTTGTGAACTTCATGATATTTCTTTCCATTAAATTGTGTCAAAACAGAAATCGACAAATAATTTCGTTTAAAAATGTGCGAGTATACATCTGACATTTTCTCCCCGCGTTCATGTTGTTCAGGTATATACATAAAGAACTATTTTTAAGGCACAGACTGACACTTTGGAATACCATTTGTCTATTGATGATAATTTAGAATAACCTAAGAAAATCAGTTGATAATGTTGCCAGTTGATAAAAAGTATATGGTCATAACAATAAATGACAGCTGTGGCACGTGCTTTTTTTTATAAGCATGATAAAACACTTATATGTAAATAGTGTAGAATGTTATTGTATGTTTTGAATAAAACATCATTGATTTTCATGGAATGAGACAGAATTTGTTAAAAACATTTCCGTTTCCTTTTCGCCCTTTTTAATATGTGAAAAAAACACTAAAAAATTAAATTCTAGAGTTCTCCTTTCTCAATGTTAATCATTTATTGTGAAAATTTACAATAAAGCATCACAACATCACATGAGTACGATTTTGTTATATTGTCCCTCACTGTCCGAATGTTGTAAAGTAACTGATACATATATTATAAATCTAAGTTGCATAATTTGGGGAAACACTGACGTCTTTTTTTATATAATAGTTAAATGCATTTTCTTATGCTCCTAATTAATATATCAACCATTGATTTATCAGAACACCTTCATACATCTAATCTTTGTTGACATATGAAGACCACGCTTCTTTATTTGTGCTAACCGTTGTTCTGTTGTGTTACAGATATGCCATCAGACGCTTGAAACGAGTCTAACCATCTACGCCCCCTGGTGAGAGACAGACACGCCAGGATGCCTCTGCTCACGTCTTCAAGCGGCTACATCGCCAGCCACGGGTGGGGCGACGGTACCACCCAGCAGGCCCCCCATTATGAGAGTGTCTCCCCCTTCTACGTCAACGATGAGGACCACCAACAAGTCATGCGCCTCCCCTGGCTCATGGTTCTCTTCATCATCATGTACTGCATCATCTTCCTCCTCGGCATCACTGGTAACTCGTTGGTGGTTTATGTTGTCCTTAGGAACAAGGCAATGCAAACTATCACTAACATCTTCATCACCAATTTGGCTGTATCCGATATCCTCATTGCTCTCCTGGCTGTCCCCTTCACCCCTATCTCGTACTTCCTCGACTCGTGGGTGTTCGGGGAGGGGCTGTGTCACATTGTCCCTATGATCCTCTGTATCAGTGTCTACGTCTCTACTCTCACTTCCACTGCTATTGCCGTTGATAGGTATTTCGTCATTGTCTATCCCTTCAAGCCGCGGATGAAGATCTACATGTGTCTGCTGATGATCATCGCGATATGGATCATCTCTGTATCAATCTCACTGCCACTAGGAATATACCACGAGGTCGAGCTGACAAACAAAACGGACAGCTATGCGTGCTCAGAGAAGTGGCCACGTGTACAGGCCCGCCAGTTCTTCACCGTGACCAGTCTCGTCTTACAGTACATAGTGCCTTGTAGTATCATCACCTTCTGCTACACAATGGTGTCCTTGGCATTGAAGAGGAGGACCAAGGTCAAGATTGGAAGCGGGACGAGGACGAGGGAGCGAGATGAGCTCGAAATTAAGAGAAAGAGGCGAACAAACAGAATGTTGATCGCAATGGTAACAATATTTGTGTGTTGTTGGATGCCCTTAAATATGGTCCATTTGGTTCGCGAGTATGAAACGGCCATAGCCAACTGGTACTACTTCACCTTGATATTCTTCATTGCGCACGTCATAGCTATGAGTTCAACGATATATAACCCATTCTTGTATGCCTGGATGAATGACAATTTTAAGAAAGAGTTTAAGCTGGTTGTTCCATGTCTATTTTTCGCTTCTCGTCAAACCAATGCTTCGAACAACTATACGCAATATACAAATGTGGAAACACAGCCCTCAGTGATTATCAACCGTTCTCCTGTGCGAAATGGAAATGACAATTGCGCCAAGGAGACCAAGGCAGTGTATGATGCCGATTCGGAGAAAGTTCATTTGAATATAGCAGAGGAAGATAACCGAGTGGATGACACATGATGTGTCTGGCAGAGAGGCACTACGTACCGTGTAAACGTGCTGCAGATATCAAAGTTGCCACTGTGATTGAACACACGACTGTGTCTGTTTAGTCTCATTCTAGGGTGGACATGTGACAGGGCAAAACCTCTGTTAAGTGTTAGAGAAACCACTAGAAGATTCTGGTGGAGAGTTGAAAACCAAAGAAAGATAGTTCTGTTCTGACATTGTTGAAAACAGTTATCACTGTCATGTTGAGTGACTGGTTGTTATCCCAATCATATGAAACAGGCGGCTCAGGGACGTCTCTTGCTATGGCCTGCAGTGTCGCCATCCTGTTCGATTCCGCGTCAAAGCCTTAGGATGACATTGTGGGACTGACACTGTTGGTCCGCCTGACTGACTGACTGACTCTGTAGCCGAGGCTCGTGTACTTGCTACAGTGTTGAACCTGCTCAATCAGAGGACCTTTGATCCTAGCACAATGTTATATTCCTAGTGTCAAATTTGAACTGTGCCCAAACTGACACATAGTGATTATCAATATTGTGGAAGTAATGTCGATGTCTTCTGCTGGGAAAATGCTTACTAAGTGTGAAATGCACTAAGCAGACTATCTAACAGTGACCTGCTGCTCTCAGTCGGATAACGATGCATTAGTGACTGTAGATTGTTTGTAAATATGTTTCATGTGGAAATACACACAACACAACGTGAATCCTTGGTAGATAGACTGAAAGCTGTGTTGCTAGGTTAACAGCTACCCATCGTAGAAAACAATCTTGTAATGAAATTTAATTTTCGACAGAAACGCCTTTGTCCTCGGTACGCTACATTACTAACAGATTGAAAAAAGTAAAGCTTATATTTTGTCAGAGGAAGGCATACATATTTTTTCATATTTTTAACAAAAATAACTAGATTTATTTTCCATACAATAACAACACAGCAGATGGCTGAGTTTCCTCCCTTTGCACGTGTTCTTGTACTGACCCCTAATAAGAACACGAAAGGGGAAGTAACTCCCGACGTTTTCTATTTGGGCTTCACGTTGAATTTCGCTTTGTGTTTATTCAGTGAAAACCGTTAATTCTTGTGACACATCAAGTATCACTTCATGAAACTGACAAAAACTGATGAGGGTGTTTTTATGATTAATCAATATCTCGTGTAGTCATCTTATGATATAGTTTTGTGACGCAGTTTCGGTGCATATTTAATGAATATAATTGTCATTGTCTTACTCAGTATTATTACATCTTGGTTCCTGTGTAGCTATTTGTAAACCTTTTTCTGTTCTAAAAACCATAAAAATATCAAAAGTCATTTTCCAAAGTAGATATTTTGTATCTTTAATGAGATAACTATTGCTAAATTTCGTTTCGGAAAGTTATTTAAATAATTGCTTTTAAAAGATTGAATATAATTTGGAAAAGAAATAGCGGGAGATTAAATGTGTAAATGATTTCGTTAAATGTATACTACACCGTCAAAATGTTATTATTATACTTGATGTTGAGTAAAAGTTGCTAAAATTACAATTATATTGTTTGTTATTACTTTAATATTTGAAGCATTGAATAAATAATCAAAAAGAGAAATAATGATATACTACAGAACATGAATACTTATGTCTAAAGTATGTACATCTTATTTCAACATTTGCATAATTTTAAACCTCATTTATTTACTTACCAATGTGACCATGTGTTGAAAATGCTTCAAAAGAACAAGAAAGTGTAATATCATGTAACAAGGGTCTTCTCCTATTTACGTATAAAAGCTCAGGTCCGTGTTCTTTAAGAAAAGTATTTTTTTAATAATTATGATTCGGGATCTGTAAATGGCAAGAACGTCGTCCAATATTGTTTACAAGAATATATCACCTGATAAGACAAGGGTACTGTAAAGTGTGGTGAAACTCGCAAGCGTCGACTGTAACTGGCGAATGATGGGTGGTCCTGCACTAAAATACAATACTGCCTATCACTGACCTAAACCCGATTTATAACATTTCGTAAAAGCGTCGAGTCCTTGCTGCAGTATATATCTTATAGTTTTTATTGGTTTATACCAGGAGAAAATCTGGGTCAAAACAAACAATTGATACTTTCGATACAGTGACCTTATATTTCAAAACAGTATCTTAGTATCAGTTTCTGTTTCTTTGTGGATGTACTTATCGACCTTTGAGTTTTGGTTAGAGATGAAGTGAGGCCAACTTAAAGGACAACTCTTGTTATATTGTACACTTGCAACACACGACTATTATACATCTTACAACGGTCACATAGAGATACATACATACTCTAACTGTTATGATCACGTCAAAAGGCCACCAAGGAAAAAAACATCTACAACTTACAATACTTACATTGTGGCGTTTACCATTTGAATAACCTTGCCAAATTACGGAAGTGTACCAACTAAGAAATCAACCAAATGTACCAAATTGAATAACGATGTGTTCACGGAGATGAGTGAGAGTGTCACTGAAAGGTTATGAACACTGTGCTCAATCTGAAATACTTTATCCCTATAGCAGCCTTTAGTTTATTTTCAGCAAGTTTCCTCATAACCGATGTTCCCACTTTCTATCTAAGTGCATGTATGACTCACAGTGAGAAGTAGGAACGTTCTCTTACATATATTCGGTATAGCATTCCATACAGTAATGAATTATTCAAACCGTGAAATTTCACATGGATTCATACTGACATACCTAATTTCATACACTTATGATGGACGTCGGCACATCATAGAGGACCATTTGCATGGCATAGCTGGCACCAAAAACCATGCTTAACAAAGTTGATTCCACAACATCCTGCAATTGAATATGTCTACCAGCATTGGCAATGTTTTAATCTGATCAATTTTAAAATGATGTTTTCGTACATCGATTCATTGTGGCAGATTTAAGCTGAACTTCAAATGATGAAGAGCATTTATGGACGGCATATTTTTCCTCTGCCGGAAAGTAATTCCGTCAATGAATAATTGTTGTCAATTTGTTTTTAAAAAGAGTCAATGCCGCCATAGATCTGCGGACAATAATGTAATTACCGGTTCCAAAGCCAGATATAACAAACACTTTTGCAGTAATTATGGAAAACTGACCATCTAGACCTAGTTTTGATTACAATATCACTCTAATACAATATTAGAGTAATATCGTTATTTGTTTTAAGTTAAAACCGAAATGGTACTCGTCAGTCTAACGTTCTATTCATTTATGTTGCTGGATTGTTTAATGATAAAATTGTCCGTTCTACTCTCAGGGAATTACAAAATGTTGGATCCCCTCTACGTTCAACTTCAACGGAGATTTCATTTGTCAAAATCTCAAACTAGACATTTTGAGGCAGGACATTGTGCACTCTGAAAGGTGATATGTTTTTGCCAGGACATATTGAAAGGCGTGCTGTTCATGCCAACTTTCTGATGAGATTGTCGCTGAACGTCTGTCCTTCTTCCTGTATTAAATCCTTCAACCTGAGCCTAATTTAATCTCTACTTCTCTCTGGGGACGATGGTGTGACTGCAGCCCGTGATGGAGCAGCGGAGACAAAAGGTTTGTGCTTGTTTATAACGATGAGAAGTGACAGTGGATGTCTGAAGCAAGGACAGATTCGACCCACAGCTCCAGAACTATCAAACACCGGCGCCATACGACCGCGGCGCGATCTGAGCAACACCACATTGCTCTAAACTGTACACTGAATCGCTGTAATCGTGATTAAATTTACTGCGAAGAGCTATTTTGTCCTCGAAACTCTCTTGAATGTTTTCCTAACTGACAAGATACCGCTGGTAAAGAGAACGACGAATGGTAACAATCTGGCTGAATGTTTGGGGAGATAAGACCAAATATAATCGCTGTTCTGTTTATTTTGTTAACGTAATTCAACGGTTGGCGATTGTCCTTGAGAACATCACATCCGTTATAACAATGCAACTGCATATCACTTTGGTAACTGTTCAATTTAATACAGCAAATGCATTTCCGTATTCTTTCGCGGTGTCGATATGTTTGTACTTTACGTTTATTCCAATATTCTCTCATTTTATACCTTACAATACATGGTAATTATTTAAAGGAAGCACAGGTTTCAATTACGAAAACTGACCTTATAATAAGGCTTGATAGCGGTACAAGAATCTAGAGTGCAATTAAAATAAAAAAATATTGTCCTGTATATATAATTACAATTTCGAAAATGCCTGTCTTAGAAATCATAAATGTACACTACATAAATGTAGACTTCCCTTTTCTATATAAGAACATTGGGCTGAGGGTTGTATGCTTGTTCCTTTATTGCTCTACAAACATTAATTTAATAAATATTATACTACTACATTATTTCTCTCTTTGACATATTGTTCATAACGGCGAGAGATGAGTTAATTGATTAACTATGTGCCGTGTATGTCTATTTTGTGGCGGGACACAACACATTGGTTCGTGGATTATAAAATCAACAACTTACCCGTATTGATAGTATAAACAGATGCGCTGTTAACGACTTTGGAAATTATGTGCAGTGCGGGAGATTTACTTCTATACAGTGGAAATAAGTCATGAATATATATAGTTATTCGATCAGTTTGGGATGTTATTTAAATGTAATTTGCAGTCAACCTTTACCAAGGTAATCTAACAGGTATAAATCTTTATTCAATCTCATAATTAGCTTGAAGTGCGGAAACTGAGAAAACTGATTATCAATTAGGACAATGTGTTGTTTTGAATGACATATTTTCATTTATAATGTGATAATTACATGTATTATCAGTCTTCAAATATCAGTCACAATAAACATGTCTGCGCTGACTCCGGACAAAGTGAAATGTGACACGTTGACTGTGGCACTCGTGAATGTCATTGTCATGGAAACGAATGCACTACATTTGTGTGGTAAAGATATCATAGCGACAACATTGTCATTAGGAACATGCAACTTGGAGCTCAGATCAGCTGGCACTTCTTTCAATAGAGTAAACACGCACAACAGGTAATGATATCATGTCGGGAGTTCGCTTCTTTATTTATCCTTAAAGATCTGCAAATCTCATTCGGTAATAAAATCCTAGTTGACAGCGTGGGCCAATACCGATATTCCAAGATATGTCAGTTTAGCATATATGGCTTGCTCTATCTTAGTTAGCTCAAATTAATATTGACAAGGATAAATATGGTGAAATACTTATGACCCTTTTCTGCCTAAGTAAAACATAAACATAACCTTGATGTAAAAGGGAGTAATTATCACAACAATCCAGAAAAACTAATTTGCATCATGTTTCCCCGTTTTATCACACTAACGGGAAATACATTCTTTGGTCTATAGCGATGTGTATCGTTGTATTTATCCTTTGCCGTTCGTTGTTTTCCCCTATTAATCAGTATTTATTCAATTCGATTTTACACGTGGAAAGTATTCAAGTGGCCAGCTGACGCCATTCTTCAAATAATGAATGCATTAGAACAAAAATAAAAGGGGTAAGCAATATCATTGCTGTTATTGGATGACGTCATAACCACACCTGTGTAAAGGTAAATACAAAGAGGAGGACAAGCCACAGGATCAGACGAATTAACTAGCTCTTCTCCACTATTACAAATCGATGGTGTTTGTATTCATAAAACATTCGTTGAACGAAGAAATTCTCGAACTGACAATGTCTACAATTGATGTTTTAACGTAGGCACAATCTCTGCACAATCTCTGCACAATCTCTGCACAATCTATGTGGGTTGGCAACCAAAACCAAGAAACCAATACACTTTGGGGGAAGGACTGCGCCACAAGCACAACAAAAAGTCAGAAGGATGACAACACAATTATGACACAATACAGTTACAGCGCAACAACTGCGCAATAACAGAAAGATTAAAACGCATTGACTGAAGGATTACAACCCAGTCACAACATATACCCTGTGGGATGACAACACAATCACAACATATACCCTGTATGATGCCAACACAATCACAACATAAACCATGTGGGATGACAATAAAATCACAACATAAACCCTGTCGGATGACAACACAATCACAACATATACCATGTGGGATGACAATACAATTACAACATAAACCCTGTATGATGACAACACAATCACAACATAAACCTCGTGGGATGACAACACAATCACAACATATACCTTGTGGGATGACAACACAATCACAACATAAACCATGTGGGATGACAACACAATCACAACATAAACCATGTGGGATGACAGCACAATCACAACATAAACCATGTGGGATGACAATAGAATCACAACATAAACCATGTGAAATGACAACACAATCACAACATATACCATGTGGGATGACAGCACAATCACAACATAAACCATGTGGGATGACAATAGAATCACAACATAAACCCTGTGGGATGACAACACAATCACAACATATACCTTGTGGGATGACAACACAATCACAACATAAACCATGTGGGATGAAAATAGAATCACAACATAAACCTCGTGGGATGACAACACAATCACAACATATACCTTGTGGGATGACAACACAATCACAACATAAACCATGTGGGATGACAATAGAATCACAACATAAACCCTGTGGGATGACAACACAATCACAACATAAACCTTGTGGAATGACAACACAATCACAACATAAACCTTGTGGGATGACAACACAATCACAACATAAACCATGTGGGATGACAATACAATCACAACATAAACCCTGTATGATGACAACACAATCACAACATAAACCTTGTGGGATGACAATAGAATCACAACATATACCCTGTATGATGACAACACAATCACAACATAAACCTTGTGGGATGACAATAGAATCACAACATATACCCTGTATGATGCCAACACAATCACAACATAAACCATGTGGGATGACAATAGAATCACAACATATACCCTGTATGATGACAACACAATCACAACATAAACCTTGTGGGATGACAATAGAATCACAACATATACCCTGTATGATGCCAACACAATCACAACATAAACCATGTGGGATGACAATAGAATCACAACATAAACCCTGTGGGATGACAACACAATCACAACATAAACCATGTGGGATGACAACACAATCACAACATATACCATGTGGGATGACAACACAATCACAACATAAACCTTGTGGGATGACAATAGAATCACAACATAAACCTTGTGGGATGACAATAGAATCACAACATAAACCCTGTGGGATGACAATAGAATCACAACATAAACCTTGTGGGATGACAACACAATCACAACATAAACCTTGTGAGATGACAATAGAATCACAACATATACCCTGTGGGATGACAACGCAACCTGAACTGTATGGCCTAACTTTGTGTTCGTAAATTGGTCATGTTCTCTGAGCATGTAAACTCTCCACAGTAATCAAAGTAAACACTCCTATCAAATCTGAATAGTGTTGTTCGTGAATGTTGCCCTTGCTACTCAGCAAAGCGTTTATACGCTACCAAGAATGCAATCACTAATCTTGTTGATAACAATGTGTTACAATAAGTTCCTATATTCTAACATCAGAATATTGTAACAAGACTGCCTAGGCTTAAACAATGATAATAAGCACTGAATTTTTTTTCTTTTTAAACCAACCTAGTTTCGCGCATGTGGACCACTCGAATAAGGGGATTCAACTGCATTCGTAAAAACTATTTCAGAAAACTGTTTCATTAACGTTGTATAGACCATATACTGGAGAGTTTATTGAATATTATTCTGACAATTGTAATAATCGCAAAATCTGATAATGGAGAGATTACTGCGTATCCTGACTGCCTAGGCTTAAACAATGGTAACTACATGTCGCTCTTTTACGGTTGTGCACGGATATATCCTATTCTATTCCTGTACTAAAACAATGTACTATCAAATCCATAAGAATTTTCATTTCATGCTTGTGCCGTCACTATATTCATTTAGTAATAAACCATTAATTATTCGATATGAGTAACAATGTTCTGATATATCAAACATGGTCCGTTTAAACTAACTACCAACTGATATCGTTATCATGTGCCAAATTCTCAAACGTTTAAAAATTCTAAACTGTTTTGACATCTTCATGGTAACTGCGATAAGCTTATTCGCAATATAATATTCATTACTTTTGAGTAATATTGTTCAGGTACATTGTATATGCCTTCTCTAAACTCGTTTCATTCAAACTTACAGAACGTTGTTTGGTATCCGTCTGGCGTGTCACTTTAATAGGCGTTATATCGTACCGTAATCTCTGAAGTAGACGACATCATCATGTTAGCAAATTAGATTTGCCGTCAGAACTTCACTGGCTTCCGCATAAACGCTGAGGTTGAGGAGGCCCTCGCTGACGTGTAATCTAGTTAGAGTGACCCTTCCCAGCTCATTGTAAGGTAATTACGTGCTTGACTCGGCGTGACAGGCCTGTTGAGGACACTAACGACTACCTTATATCTTGACCTGCCATAATCAACCTCTGTCGTCTCACAATTTCTCCATAACGTCGCTGACGCAGATTTCAACAGTCTAATTACTATCTTATACGAGAGTGCGGTTTTAGTTTTTACTCTAATCAGTTGATTATGATATTCGGTATTTAGCACTGACAATTATGTTTTAATTCTAACACTGCTATATCAGTATGTGTATGAACAGATAGGTCAATTAGTATTTGTAGATTTAATGGACAAGTCAATGTATTCTTTTGATCCGGATGTTTTAACTATTAAAGATAATAGATGGTTTTCTTGGTGACTTTCTTCAATCACGTGTACACAAAATTAAGTAAACACATACAGCTAAAGGAAAATGCCTCAAGTGGCACTTGATGAACCATTTTGAAATAAAGACACCATTTCAACTTGAATAGATGACTGACTTTGATACAAACCAAATGCATAAAAAACTGAGGTGTACCGAGTTATTTGATCTAGGCAGTGAAATAGCCAACTTTGGATGATTTTATGTCGCATCCATGACTATCATACTTTCTCATCCTCCGACAGCGTAATTTGAGATGCCAAAACAAAGTAATTTCAATATCATTTTTAGATACGTTTACACTAAAAAATTACCAATTACTAACATGATAATAAATAATTCCATTTGGAAATCCTACACTGCAAAAATGGTGTTTGGATATTAAACCCAAACCCAAACACATATCTTGTCCTGTTTTTTAAACACATGGAATTTCAAAACATGTTTAAATCCCAAACACATTCCGTAAAGTGTTTAATATCAAAACACATTTTGGGTTAGAACATGTTGTAGAAAGTGTTTTGATTTTAAACATGTTGTGAAAGTGTTTTGATTTTAAACATGTTGTGAAAAGTGTTTTGATTTTAAACATGTTGTGAAAAGTGTTTTGGTATTATACATGTTGTGAAAAGTGTTCTGGTATTAAAAATGTTGTGAAATGTGTTTTAATTTAAAACATGTTGTGACAAGTGTTTTGGTATTAACAATGTTGTAAACTAAGAAACTAAATATTTTCTAAGATATTCAAGACTTTAAACAAAAAAGAGATGTAATCTTAAGCAAACAGAAAACAATCACAAACGGCAATGAATTGAATATTAGTTTTGCAAGTTTTTCTTTAGTTCTTAAACAACCTTCTAGCACCTCACCATATGATAGAAAGAATATTAATACATTTTGATGAAATAAGTTCTTTTAACACCTTAAATACTTGAAGTCAATAACTGATAACCGATAATTTTATGAATAATATAAAATGTGATTTTGTATCAAAAGGAATCTCAAGTTAGTTTAAAAAATAATGCAATGTAAAATGAAGTAATTTGCAAATGTGAAAATATGCTAAAAAAACAAAGGATAAATGAAAAGATAAGACATATGATAGGTTCACAATATTTATTTGTTTTACGGCCAAATTTGACCTGATCAAAATTAAACAAATTACAGATGGGAAGCGACAGCAACAAACTTAAGAGCTAGTGGCATTATGGCTCTTCAAGTTGTGCATGATTACATGATGATCAAAATAGGTGAGGGACTTGTTGATGATAATCAATAGTCGGGGTGCTTCCTTGTGGCAGCTGGTCAGGTCATCATTCTTCAACTAAAAGGAAAAGTGAAAAATGCTACATTAACTGTTCTACTGAATTTAAGTCAAGATCTTCAACTAAGGAATCTCATCCGAGTGTCTTCTGCTATCAAATATAATTATAACAGCAGCACTTGATCAAAAATTAATTAACTGAGGGTTTTTTGGTAGCTAGTCTGGTAATAACTTTGCCACAAAAAAGTGGACGTTTAAATATAATTCCAAAGCTGCAAACGATTCAATCAGTGTATATAAAGTTGTTGCCAATTCTGTGGTTATGACCCCATTAAAATGCAATCAGCAAACGCAACCTTAAAAAATTAATTAATTTTAGTATAATATAAAGCGATAACTTACATAAACTTTTGAAATCATGTTTGGTGAGGCCTTTTTGCTGTTTCTTGGGACTGTCATGGCTATTTTTTTCCTCAGTCAGCATGGTCATTTCTAAAACTGCCTCGATGGTGTCGCATGGTTCATCAATATCTTCATCCTAAAAAACAAAGTTAACAAAAGATTCCATGAATTCGTATCATTTCGTGCTTTCTTCATAAATTACTCAGCATTATTTCCAAAGAATGACTATACATGCTTAAAGGAATGTACCACTTTGTTTGAAAAGGAAAATGTGATCTCAATAAAACAAAATTGAATGTTTCATATTGCAAGACAATGTTTTTTTCTAATCTCAAGAAATATTTTTAAAACAACATACAATGTTTGGTTAAGCTATGATAATCCATTACCAATCATTTCACAAAAAATGGCCGCAACTGATAATTTCATGATACTTGAAAATTTTTCTAGGACTACATATGTTATGGAAAAATTTAAGGAAAAATTCTTTCAAAAAACGTGCTACTGTCCATTTAACGTAGCATAAATAATTTTCATGAAATAAGTTATTGATGGATCAGCATAAACATTTTTAAAAATTTAATTAAAATCCTCATAGCTTAAAGTACACAACTTATATTAATTATTTGATCAAGTGACTAAATAACAATGTTTGTACAAGATTTATCTAATTCATACAACAATTATCAATATGAATATTTTGTAAGAGAAGCCTGTATTATTCGAATAGTAGTTTTGAACAAGTTATTAACTTTATAGAAATACAATGAAAACGGGTGACACCAGATACAATAGTGAAAATTACCATCTGTTTTTAAAATGTTAACATGATTTTAAAAAAAGAATAAAACAACTGTTTATTTATCAGGAAATAGTGAGGTGAGTTGGTGTTTAACGCCGCTTTCAAGATTATTTCACTTATATCGCGGCTTCATGAAATAGTGATATGATATGTACTTTATCACTTTCTACTGTTCAGGATGTATGTTATAATCGGCAATAACAAAAACAAAAGAAGTGTATAGTTCTTTATACCCATAACAATCAACGCGAGGATTATTTATTCTGTTGATTCTTCGGATGATAATAATGATAAAAGTAATAATAATAATGATCATGATAATAATGTAATCATCATCGTAGTCGTCAACTTTAATATAAATGTTACTCCGACTGATATTTTCACATTGTGTTTTTGTAACATTCAGAAAAAGGATATACGATGTATCAAAGCATACATTATAGCAACATGTACGCATTCAACATGTTATCACGACTACATGCTTTCTTATAGTTAGCTAATATGAGAATCATCTGTGTGTAGTACAATGTGTTTATATTTGAACCATGTTTTGATTTACAACAATTAATAAATGATGTGTTTAGCATTTAAACACATTTCGCAACATGTTTTGAGTGAAACATGTACGCAACATGTTTAAAATCACAACGCCAATTTTGAAGTATAGTGCAATGTGTTTATATTTAAAACATGTTTTGAATTACAACACATAATAATTTATGTGTTTAGCATTTAAACACATTTCGCTACATGTTTAAATTCAAAACGCCATTTTTGCAGTGTATTCGTCAAGTTATTACCTACATTTTAACATGGTACTTTCAAAGGAATATAGTTTCAAAATGTCGATATCTACACATGGATTTCGAGATTGATGATCTCAATGGTAAAATCGGTGTTTCAACAGCGCAGGTAATAGGAAACGAAACCGTCTTCGTCGTTGTGAAATGATACATCGTTCAATAAGCAATTTCTACACTCAGTTTCTTTCTCAGCACGCAATAATATATACGCAAAGTGTATTCTTCAGTATAAGGTAACAACTCTATTGAAGGTTATTTTCTTTATCGAATTTACTAGTTGATTGAAGCTCCATCATAGATAATGGAACTTTGTAATGTCTCCATCTTTATTTAATAAAGGAACAGTTGCTTTATCTCATGTCACAGTGAAATGTAATTAATCAAAGCCTCCGTTTTCCATTATCCGTTTAGAAATGATAGCATTGTTCCTATTATGAGAACCTAAGTCACAATATCTGACTGCTTTTGGACAACTTACTTAAGATATCGGATAGTATTTACCTACTTTTTATTTGTTGTGACCTCCTGAAGATCTATCCAAATTGAACAGAAACCTAGCATACATAAATTGAAACGATTAATGAACGTCACTTACATATTGTAGAAAACAGTGTCACAACAAATTACTATTTTTATAATACAATAACTAACAAATATTTATAACAGAACAGACAAGCAAGATGATCAATATCTGAAGATAAATAACAAACAAATAAATAGTTTTTAAGGTAGTTATAGGGGTCAGGCTGTTACACCAAATCCTTTTCTTAAATTCTCATCAGCGTAAGAGTCTGTACACAAGATTTAAGCTTTCTGGGCCTTTTCGTTTAAAAAAACCAGACGTTTTTAAGGTCAAGGCACTGTCACCCTAATTAGGGTCACACGGTCACCAAATCTATAGATAATAATCCCAATCTCTAAAGAGTCTGTACTCATGGTTTCGATTTTCTAGGCCTCTTGCTCTTGGATCAACAAAAAAAGATTTTTAGGGCAAGGCCCTTGTGACCCTTATTAAGCTTTCCGGCCTCTTGCTTTTGGAGAAGAAGAAGGAACTAGGTTTTTAGGTGGTAGTCCCTGTGGCCAATATTAGGGGTCACAGGGTCACCCAACCTATAACTCAGAATTCAAATTAGTCTGTACACTGAATTACAGCTTCTTTTGCCACTGAAGAATACTATGAAAATATTTTTGGCGTGGTCCCTGTGGCCCTTAGACGGGGTCACAAGGTCACCAAACCCATAAATTGCAATTCCCATCAGATAAGGTGTCAGAACACAACGTTTCACAATTCTAGGTCTTTTATTTCTGGAGACTAAGATGAAAATAGGAAGTCAATAAGTTCATAGAAGGGAGTGTTGATACAACCCTGAAGACATCAACGTTGATGTCAATATTTCGATAGGCCATCTGACGACAGTTTACAGACATAAACAACCCTTCCAGATCTTTTACTTGAGATTTAAAGCCTGTGAATCATGGAAAGTTCTAAAACTGAGCATCGTGCGGTTATCTACTGTTGCAAAATGGTCAGCTGAGTTTAAGCGGGGTCGCGGCTACTGTGACGATGAGCCACGGTGAGGAAGGCCTGATGAAGCCATCTCAGATGATATGGTTGCACGGGTCCAGAACTTAATCATATCTGATGGGTAAAGGTGGTCAATGTCACAATAGCTCTGATCATTTTTGAGAGAATGCGTCGTAGGTGAGGTGAGGGGTTTAACGCCGCTTACAAGAGTAGTTCAAATATGTCGCGGCTGCTAGTATCATTGCAGGGGGAAAGCCTGCAGCAACAATGTGGATATGCATTGCGGTGAAACCTGCGAGTATCGACTGGAACTAGCGAACCATGGGTGGTACTGCGCTGAAATTCAGTGCAGCATTGCACCGAAACGTTACTGCGTGTAGAACAGCTCTCTATTGCAGATAAAGTTGCTGAGCCCCTTGCGGGATTCGAACCACGGACCTCTTGATCCGAAGCCGAACAACGAATTTGTGTTAAACACTCTTGTGTCATAATGACCGTTAAGATTCATTTCATGTGTTACACGTGTAGTGGACCGTTGAATACTCTCATAAATCATTGTTATTTGTTTTGTAAATGGTGTATTGTTTAAAAATGTAATCATGTATTGTATTTCTTTGTGCGAAAGATTTAGCATAAGATTGCTGGAATGGGGACGGGTGTATTAAATAATGATGCAAACTGAAATGTGTGGTAGAAATTGATCTACTTGAAACGGGTTGTGCATATGTGAATGTTATATGAAACCGTGGGTGCGTATGTGAACAGAGTATGGGCATGTGTGTTGGTATTGTACATGGGAAGGATTGTTTGCATGTTTGGTTTGATACGATAAGTGACGATCAAGGTGATTTGAAAATGTGGTCTGGAAGTGAATGAAATGTGTGCGATATGAATTGTTTCGTGTGTTAACTGTTTTGTAATGAATGTATTCATGGTGTTCAAAACTTTGTTTTTACTCAAAAGTTAGCTAGTCCGTGACATAAAAGATATCTTCAGAGTATGGCATTTCAAAAGGAAGTGTTTGCACCATAAGTCATTAGCACTTGCACATGTCCAATGTGTCTGCAAGATGGGTGCCCAAAATTTATATGCACAAGATCGACACCAGAGAGTTGAATCGAAACGTGAGCTCTTGGATATCTACTATTGGCTGATCCCGATAACTTTCACGCCCGTCTGGTTTCAAGGGATGACCTCTCCTGCACCCAAGCTCAGAACACAGCCTTCAGGTGGCACGATCATGGGGACCATTTTTGGGGATTCAAGGGGCATGATATCTAAGCGGCGCGGCATGTTGACTGCTGGAGTTATACTTCTTCATGACAACGCTCCAGTGTACATAAGACGTATTGCACAAACTGCACTTCAACAATGAGGCTTTGAACGACTTAACCATCTCTCCTATAGTCCACTTCTATCTGTTTTGCAATTGGAAATCACGCTTGCGTGGTACAAAATTTGGGCATGATGATTAACTCAAGGCAGCTACTGAGGCACCGGACGACATGCCATGCTAAAATCTTATCGGGCCTTTTAGATCGTAGCAATTGGTCGTGCTACTAGTCTTTTTAATGATATCACGCAAGTTCAGAAGGTCCCTTGCATGTAGATAATGATGTAGCTAAGATGTCAAATGATCCGTTACTTTTCAAGTCACCCTGGTTTATTTTTTTAAAGATTCAATGGTAAAGGGTAACTGAATCTAGTGTTGCTCAATGTCCATATGTATATTAAGGCACCAAACTCGCATAGTACAGAGATGAGTTTACAGATTTACATTATTCTCAACAGTCAGCAAAGCTATGCGAGAAGTTCACAAAGTACAAAATCGAAGAAATTCGAGTGAAGCGAAGATTATAGTCGCTTCTTGTTGAGACTTTGTTGCATGCTTTAGGAGACTTTCTTGAAGTGTTTAATGTCGTAGCGCCAGTCTGTGTCCGTTTTATTATTAATCCATATATGCATCAGAAGCGTGATATGTCAGGGATTGCCCTTGGGCATAAGCAAACCAATTTCAGAAGTGTAGCTCTCTCAGGTAAGGTTATAATAATGAAGATGCTTGAACATCTGAGCTCTGTATGAATCATGTATGCTTTCAAGGCATGCAATGTAAACTCTTGGGGTTTGAGTAATTCAGAAGTGGGGCGACTTTCAAATGAAGTTGATACATGACTAATCCTATAATAAACAAGAATATCGGAATCGCTTTCCTTCTTTGATATAAAAATTTACGATAAGTTTCCCTGACCGGATTATACATACATGAGGATGTTTGCTATTTACTTTCAATATTTAAGCAGCGTTTTGACTGATTACCCATTTGGTGTGCGTGAGAATTGACATACTTTCTATGTACACATTTTCATATGCACATGTGCCTATTACCGATTGTTTCATCTCTTTTTTCTATTCAATAACCTATCACGAAATAAAGCATGTTTCTTAATAAGATTGAATTGATGATTGAATAGAATTGGTTGTGCTCTTTATTTCATTAGTTCACAAGCTGGCATCAAGTAAAAACATTTCATGGCTACCATGCAACAATTTGAATTGGTATATATTCGGAAGGTGAGTGAGTTATTTAGGATTTAACGTGTTTTCAACAATATTTCTGGTATTAGAAAATCCTTGTAAACAGAATGGTCATAATGCCACGTCATAGAAGCGAACTTTTTCCTAAATGATATATTTTGATATCATTACTGGATGATGTCATTGCATCAGCTAAGGTAGCTACTGCTTGTATATATCGCTTAATCTCACACAAGCGATATCTACTGTGAGGTGAGGCGATTTCACTTATACCACGGCTGCTTGTATTATTGCAGGGAGAACCCCAGCAACACCATTGTGGCTCTGCATTGTGGTGAAACCCGAGAGCATCGGCTGAAATTAGCGAATCATGGATGGTGCTGCGCTGAAATCCAGAGCAGAATTGCACCCAAACCTGACTGCTTATACAACAGTTCTCTACTGCAGACAAATTTGGCGAGCCCCTTTCAAGATATCTTCTGTGGAAGCCAAAATATTATTAATTCCCTATTCGATATAAGTGATATGAGGTATCATTTACTGAAGACTGTTGATCATAGTCTCGTTGTCATTATCACTTCCTTGACAACGGCATTTGTGTTTTTGTCAAAACTTCCCTTCTTTTGAACAAAAGTTTGCGAATAGATTAGATAATCCTTAGTTTTGTAAGGTAAACTTCCTAAATGACGAGTGTATTGAACGTACAACACAAAATATCTGTGATACAAAATAAGATTTTTTATGAATTTGCAGGCACTTTTTGACGAAGCAATTCGTTTTTGTAAAGTTTTACATGATATGATATCTGTAAACAATCAAAGATGTCTTACAAAGTTTTGCCCTGAACCCATCAGGATTAACGAACCAATCATTTGCTTTTTTTCATCCAAGTATTAATCGTTTTCTTATTATTCTCATCTGTCTACAGTCTCTGTCACACTTTTTTAAGAATGATAACCACGTATTCAAGAATCAGATCTATAGCTTCTTACACATCACGCTGATGTCTAGACTATCAACTACATGACTGTCATAAGTAACGAAAAATCCAACCCTTAAAACAATGCATTGAATCATTGATTGATGACAAGATGACATTTATTTGCACTTGTCAATCAAGAGGTTTAACATGGGACATGAGGCACATAGAGCAATTGATTTTCCGCTTTGGTTCAAGGGAGATTCACATGGAGTATGCATTATGCAAGAGGTAGACTACAGGGTTAGTTTATACATGGTATATGTGATGATTTAAACAACACCAATAACGATTCCAATAACCCATTTATTCTTAGCTAGACGAAGCACACAATATGTCGGTTCGGCGTTTCGATGATTAAACATGTATGAACAAGTTGATGAGACATTAGACAAACTGTGGTTGTTAACTATATTTTGTTGTTCGAGTTTATACCATTTTGAATAACCCTCGACTAGATGGACAATTTTCATTTTGTATATGAAAAATTTAAATATATATATATTTGCAAGCGAAAATAACAATATTCCGCCTTCTAGAAGTCAGTTTGTGACTTTTGGGAGCGAGTATTATTCAAAGAAAAATCAATCGTGGCTACGTTTTCCGAGCACTGCAGTCGTTTGAAAATAGTTCGATAAGTGTAATTTACATGCCCTCTGTATTGTATCTAGATTAGAGGGATTGCATGATTAAAGGGAAAGCAGAGTTACTCAAATTGCCGTGTATACCCATAAATGTAAGAAATAATCTATCATTTACCAACTTATTTATAAATATTCTTATATTATTATCATTCTTGAGTTAAGGGCATTAATATTATATCAACGAGATGAAATAAATCCCATTCAACCACATGTTTAACCCCAGCTCACTCACTCAATCACCTTGTTTATCACCTAATTTCAGGATTGTTTTGATAAACATTGTTATGATTAATGCAATATCTTTAATGAGATTTCCTTTTGTTGATGCAGCCACATATGTAATTGTTTTTGTATTGTATCATTTAATCAGAAATTGAGATGTGTTGAATGTATGATTTTAAGGTTCCTCTGTTAAGTATGGTGATAGAAGTATGTTTTTAAGTCGAATGTATTTTTACCTTATGTATTTATCAGAACTGATACCATTTTCATAAACAAAATAGAGTAGTGGTTTTTCGTTTGACCTCGGATGAAGAAATCCGATGATCAAATGCCGCTATGGGCTTGGCAAATTTGTTCGCAGTGGAGAATTGTTTATACTTCTAGCAAGGTTTATTTGCAATGCCAACCTGAATTTGGCGCAGTATAACCCATGGTTCGCTTGTTCCATCGATGCTCGCAGGATTCATAGCAATGCAAAACAAATATGGTGTTCAAACCTAAAAGTTCACTATGCCTCTTATAGATAATTCAATAATATGATAACATGTATTTATGTAATCCAATAAACCGATTGTACCCAACATCTCTCCTTTCAAGGCAATATTATTAGCTTGACTAGAATCGCTCAAATATTTCCTAAAATACTTGTTAACAAGCAATATGTAATACAATGAATATATTTAACTCCCTTTTCATGCATTTCAAGATATAAACACTATCGATAAAGCATTTATGGAGGTGGGCGAATCTATTCTGGGGGGAGATTTTATTTCGTGGAAGGGGGCGATTTTATACTGAGGGGGGCGGTTTTATTTCGTGACACCGGCTTTCCCCTTGCATGATACCAGCCGCCGTTATATGAGTTATATACTCTTGAAATCGATGTTAAACCCCACCTCACCTCACCCCACCTCAGCTCTAAACAGGACAATGTATAGTTGCGCTTCAATCAGTCAAACACATTTTGGCAACTTAGCAAAAGTAGACACGAAAGATTGAATTTAATAGTGTTTGCTAGGTTACATAACTTGCATGCATGTCGTTTGGGCGTGCTATGTCCGATTCTGTGCATGTATTAGAGTTTTATTGAAACAAGGAGTTTAAAAATGTTTTTCAAATGTAAACAAGAAGGGTTTGAAACGCAATTCAGCGTTTAGAAGGTGGCTGATCAAAACATTATTGTCACAAACATACTGTCACAAAAAATAAACATATATTAATCTGTCTAGTGTTTTTGACAAAAAATATTTCACATGCATGAAGATAAAATACTCTCTTGAAATTGAAAATATGTCAATTGATATGATATCACAAAAAGTATATCAATGTGTCAAATCCTTTCTTGTCCTGAAGTTTGTAAGCTCTCAAAATGTCAACATATAAAGAGTAGGCTAGATAATGGTTTATTCCTAAACTGAGTAACCCCATTCCATCTTTGATAATGAAATTTCTTATGTTAACGTCGTTCCAACGTACTTTAAACGTACATATATATATATATATATATATATATATATATATATATATATATATATATATTCTGTTAACTTGTCATAACGATTAGATTCTAGTTTCTTGTTTCATCAAAATCTTGATATAAGTTTTGAACAATGGTTATAACTGCAAGTTTTATTAAGCCATTGATAAAACTAAATGTTCCAAGGCATACACACTATAGTCCCACAGTGCACTTAGGTGTTTTTGCCTCGAGGATAAAAAAACAAAGTGTATTAACACAGAAATCTGTTATGGCATATTGATGTTTTTCTCCCAGTCTGCAAATAGCAATTATATTCACCACCATCCGTCACACACACTGTTTATTGTCTATCAGTGACAAGGGGACTTATTACATCGATTTGTCCAGCCAATCAGCAGACAAAATGAACCAATATGTGATGTCAGATCCCCCGTTTTACTGACATGATTATTTATTGTTCTGTAAGGGCTCAATAACAATTTCCTCTTCACAAACGAAGCAAATGGATGGTACTTGCCACCTGTTTGTATAAAAAACAAACTTGAATACCATCAAGTATGTAATGAAATTGATAGTTAAAAACATCAATTTGAAGAAATCGAAAATTATATTGATGCTAACATGTAACGTGAAATAGGATAATGGTTTTCCAGTTTCCACCATTAATCCTCAACTGTAACTAGCTGTGATAAATCTGTCGAATCGAAATACACTTTCAGCTTATTTATAGAACATATATGATAATTGTTGATAATGTTGCACATTTGGATGATTTATAAAGGGTGTGCGATTTTCAAATCTTAAGCTAATTATGTGTATACATGTACTACAAACATCGTTTACAAATTTTATTTAATAAGGATCAAATACGTTCAAGTAGGTAAACTATGTTTGATTACCATCGGAACGTGATAAAAGTAAGTTGTACTAACAATTGGTAACTCATCTTAACATTGGCCCTGTAGTGCTGTAATACATGGATGCCGGTCAACTTATATTTCATATATATGTCAAAGTATCGAATATGATGTACCTTCAAAACTCAAAACTTCATCCAAAAATGCAAAATGCATAATGGTTATTAGTTGTCAATAAACCTTTTAAATCTAACACCTTTTATGTAGGCCTAAGTCAAATTTCCAAGCACCATTTACATGAAAATTAGTTATAGAAATTTTCAAGCACTACCAATTCATGTGTTGTCTGTTTTGCATGGCATGTTTCCAAAATAATATTTGCCTAATTGATGAGAATCATTTCAATATTTCGTTGAAGTTGTAACTTGGAAAGTATTTGCTCTCACATCCTTAGCTATTTCCAAAGCCAGTTGAGGCAATTAGCCAAACATTTTTAAAATGTTTTACTTGAGAAAACGTTTGTTTTAGATCTTCAACATTAAATAATAAATGATTGATATATTGCTTAGCAGCAGAGCCCATGGCTATATTTGTTAAACATTCTATACAGTTTATCGTTTAAACTTCCTTATTTCCTCGAATACAACTCGGCCCTCAAAATAACCAATGGGGTGCTGAATTGATAGAACCCGGATATATAGACAATAACTAACGAGTGACGGGGAATGACAGATTATCTTTCCCGAGTTATATTAATTTCGTAATTCTCGAGCCTTGGCGAGAGAATTACACAATTAATATAACGAGGGAAAGATAATCTGTCATTCCCGTCACGAGTTGGTTATTGTTTATATTATCTATATGAGTTTTAGAATATTAAAATTCGAATATGATAGAAATAATCGTTCCTCTATAAAGGATTAGGGTTGCGAATTTCCGAATTCATACGCGTGTGCTTTGGTATTGCTTCACACTTACCTACGCACGGCTAAATTGTAATTTGTGAAAAAGGTTCAAAATAATAGCTAAAAGTAGTTATTTTTTTAACGTTTTTGTTATTGTTTTCATAACCGTCATTCAAAATAATTTCATTGAACAGTTTTGTGTTAATTTGAAGAGGTCAGCGACGCCCTATAGTAGTACTACAAGACGGCTAAACTTGTGACGTAACCTATGAGACTGTGACGTCATAGCCGCTCGTGTCTATGACGTCATAACGATAGAACAGAACCAGGCGCTTCTTCGCGACTGTTAGCTTAACGTGATGAAGAACTAATTCAATAATTGTTCATTTCTATGATTTTGTGCAATGTGGCAGGCTTATTTCACGTTGTTTGTGGCGGCACATCTGAGAAATGACGACTGGCAACTACATGGAATAAATAAACATTGTTAAAATTCAGTCTAAGGGTAAACAAATTACCAGTCGGGACAAGTTTGAAAGATGAATGAAATAGTCCCGGCAGTGCATTCTTTTTCATTGGTTCACAACAACCAATCAAATTCCAAGAAAATGTGTAACTCCCGTGTGACTTACAGGAAAAATATTACCCTGTGTCCATCTTACCATATGGGTAATATATGTGAATATGTAGATGAATGAGATAAATATATACAAAAGAACAGACAAAGAAGAGTGTACTTAAAATTAAAAAAACATTGAGAAGTAACTTTAAAAAAATTCTGTGTATTATCATTAAAAGAAAGATATCTGCATAACATTTACCATTCTCAAAATTTACAAGTAATCTGTTATTATATATTGTACGTCTATATTAAATATTTATGTATTTTATTGAAATACATGGTACATTCCATGAAAAAAGGAGATATGCAAATACATCCAGGATTTTCTGTATGACCAATTTTATATAAATGATCGCTCAATGTGCTATTTAGATATCTTAACTGAGTATGACTTATGTTAAAATTTCTTTTATCAAGTGGACTATTTTGTTACCTTCTCTAGCTTGTATACTAACGTATCACTGTTCTTATTTTGTCATACGAAATCGCACGTGCACAGTACGCGATTTTCATTAAAAAAATGTTCAAAAGTAAAACAGTCAATTAACCAGGTTATATTTATGTTTGTAATTCGAATTTCATTATTGAATAAAACCTTCCACTTCATAAAGTCAAGGTATCTTGTAGCATTGAATATTTTATTCCATTCCTGGTGCATAGCATGTTGTTTGAGTCAGAATATTGATGAAATTGATAGTTAAAAACATCAATGTGAAGTTATGAAAACTATTTCTATTTATAAGTTATTAGTTGTCAATAAACCTCTTAATCTAACACCTTTTATGTATACCTAAGCCAAATTTCCAAGCACCATATACATGAAAAGTAGTTAAAGAAATGTTACAACTCTATCAATTTATGTTTTTTCTCTGTTGCATGGCATGTTTCCATCCTTACTGCACTGAAGTCCAGTGCAGCATTGCACCCAAACCTGACTACATGTAGAACAGTTGTCTACTGCAGACAAAGGTACCGAGCCCCTGGCAGGATTCGAACCACTTACCTCGTGATCCGAATTACAATCCTATATCTGAGATAACTAGAGTTACTGACTTATCAAACACAAGTGAAAGACAGTTTGATGTTAGACAACCAGCCACGATTGATTAATTAATTCTTGTCACCATTGAAACTTCTCCCTGATAACTAAAATTGAATGAATTTGAGGCAATGTAATGTATGTAGTTTTTAAATGAACATAGTCTTTTTGGTTATATGTTATGATGGGAGGGATTTGGAACTCAAATTGTGTTTCACACACACACACACACACACACACACACACACACACATATATATATATATATATATATATATATAATAGAACTCAAATCGCGTCCAACCTTGGATCAGTATTTTTTCTAATTTAACACTGTTTTGCACTGACAAAAATTGCATCCCTGTAATGGGATGTAGCTTGGTCAGATACCCTTGATACACCGTCGCATCAAGTCTTTGATGGGCATTTAGAAGTGATGTACATAAGAAAACAAGATTAGTTGAACAACGACTTCTTTAGTACTTTAGTTAACTACAGACAGTCACCATACTAATCATGTGATTTATTGAGATAGTTTTCCCGCACTCAATCACTCGATATCATATATCTTTTTGACAGAAACATCACTTCTATCCTGATGGACGAGTCCTGGAAAATGTCAAGGAGGGGGTTGCATTGTAAAGACAGCTAGGAAATCAGATGTTAACACTCTCTTTATCCCATTTAGGACAACTGGTTTATCAGCGAAAACTCATTTGTCATTGAACAATACAAACGGACGTAAAAGAAAGGGGGAAACAGTGAAAACTCATTTGATTGTGTCGTTATTAATGTCAACCATTTTGAAAGCTTGTAATGAAAGTCGGTATGTTAATTCCTGTTTTCTAAGGAAATGATTTGTAGGATTATATGTACATAATGAGATAAGCTATCATAATCGAGTTTATTCGAAAATCCCAAATACTTTACCATTAACAGTAATAAATATTTTCTTTAAGCCCACCCAAAAAAAGGTTCAAGTATTTTCGGAAGGGCATTAACAAAGAGCGTGAGTCTTTGTTTGTCAAGCGATATGCAGTCAAGATCGACCATAAACCACAACAGTGTAATAATGAGGAAAAATGTGAGAGAGAAAACCCTGTATCCCAAATGTATAATAGATGATGATTATTTCAGACTTTCTTTTCTGAGGTTGGGAATTTTTGATAATTGTGTTCTATGTCAGACACTGCTCTGTACACAGAGAGAACAACCGTTTCATATGACAAACAATGGAACCTGTATTAACATGCCACTGTATGTGAAACAAACACAATGATATATATTTTCATGAAAGGAAAACCATATTGGTGATGTCTTGATGTTTTATATGATATTTGTCATAGAATAATATTAATGATATTTGTTTGTGTTTAAAAGAACTGCATAATCAAATCAACTTTGGTACATGAAAAAATTGAGTAAGTATTTATCTCAAGCCAAAGGCTTTCTTAAAAAAGACAGTTTTTAGACTCCACATATGTTTCATCTGACTCAAACTGTTTAGATAATCGGAAATCACAATATACACAATATAAGTCCATGATCATTATTCCTACTTGTTCAAGATACTGACTAGAAATACCCATGAAAAGAAAAATGAGTAAAACTACTTAGCAAGTCCAGCCACACACTTTGAAATGTTTGGATTGGTTTGAAATATTCAACTAAGAATAAAATCAAAGAACTTTTGTTTGATAATACAAGTTTGTCAACGCTGTAGGTCAGGTGGCCTCTTTTGAAAAATTTTTGTATAGCAAATACTATGTTTTCTAACGCTGATTAAATAAGGAACTCACACAGGATTTAACACAAAATAAGAAACTGTGTTCAAAGTTATCTTACTTTAATCATGGTTGACATTTTGATATTGTTTTAAAACATCAGCAAAGCACTTTCAACCGTTTGTTGTCTGCAAAGATGTACACATGGGATAGGGCGACAGAGATGAAAGATGGCGAGGCGCCAATTGGACAGGCGTGGGTAGGAGATGACAGGAGTAAAACCTTTCATAAAATTTACTTAAATGGCTTGATAGTGGCCTTCTCTTTCACTGTTATACAAATGTATGGGAAATGTTATATTCAAGTAGTGATGATCACAAGATAATTGAACTTAATTTTCAAAGAAAATCATTTTAATGCAGAATGAACTAATATCACTCCGACTGTACAACGTTGGTGTCCCTACCAGATGCTAAGGAAGCTCAGCTGGCATAACCTTATGGGGTCTCTGAAACACGCAAATCACCACAACTTGATACGACATTGATTCTGAAACTAAATGGTATGAGTTTTGTCATTATGGTTCAAACTGAGGGCAATAGTTTCAATTACGCTTAATTCATCGTCCACATACATTTTTATAACCTTTCAGAATTCACAACAATTTGCATCGCCATATGGTGAATGTCATCATCAATTTTATAAATGGTCTTATTTTATCGAGAAAAAGTAGTCGTCTCTTAAATTCACAATCTTATTGCTGGTCAGTACAGTATGAAGACAATAAACCGGTTGAAGTTGTAATTTGTGATCGAAAACCGGACAATGGCGCACGCCAAGGACTCGTAATTCTGAAACTTATTTGCAGCTGATACAAGGGAAAATATATGTTGATAGTGTTTAGTAGATCAATATGTTACAGACAATTTAAGTAATTACAGATCTCAGATAGGGTCCGGTGCATTGTCCGGATCAGTAATATACATGTAACTGTACCGGAAGTTCTCCGGATTTTAAGGACTGCACGGATTTTGAATGCCTGGCAGTGGTCAGAATGAATGAATGAATGAATGTCTTTATTTCCTCCAATGGCGTTTGAAGATTACAAGGCAAAAACAATATCAATCAAATATGTACATAAGGAATATTTACAAGAAATTCAAACCATAACGGTGCACATTGCAATATTTACAGGAGCAAGGTTTAGAAGTATTTACTCAGAGATATTCTTATATCATAAATATAGTGTGAAAATTCAAGTATTACAGTTTGTCTATCTTCATTTGTAAGTCCATTAATGTCAAGGGGTGCACCACAAAATAGTGCCAAGACATCGTCATCATCCAGCAATTCAATATTCACATAGGCATCTACATCAAGTATGTCAAGTAGTTTTAAATAAAAGTTATTTCTCTGGCACATCAAAGATTCACAATGTAGGATGACGTGTGCATCATGGTCATAGCAGTGTTTATTGCAAAGTGTACATTCGTTTGAAAATTTTGCCTGAGAACCAGTTTGTACAATTAGTTGTATATGGGCTTTGTAATCTGGGAATAGATCTATAAGAGTATAGAGTCTATGCATATTGAGGTTTTGGTGTGTCATAGCATATCTTGAATATCACTGAATACTAAAATTATTTTTCAACATAATGTAGATTTCAACTACAAATATTACACTGGGATGTATGTTCTTAGGTGTATATTTTATTGTGTTTTCAGCTTGAACTGTACCTATTACACGTTCGGAATAAAGGCCCTATGTCATCAATACAATATACTTATATTCATGTACATAAGTGCACAATTATGACTTATTAACACCTAAAAACCGATGGTACTTTGGTTCTTCTTTCAGGAAATAAACAATTATGAAACATGCTCTGTGTCAGTTTAAGATTTAAAGTTGGTTAATTTTGTTAAATCAAAAGAAGTTTTCGGTAAACAAAATCAAAGGTAATTTGATCAGGTGTCCATTTGAAATATCTAGCCATCAAATATCAATTGACCTTTTGTATTTTTACTTTAAATGAGCATACGTTCAGTATGTGTTTGAAGGACGTTTAGGACAGGTTTGTCTCTTTAAATGAACCAATCTGTAGATTTACTGACCATCTTCGTTATGTATCAAGTTCACCATATTATGTCAAAAGCATCTACATCGCGTGTGCTCAACACACCACTCATCAACTTGAAGGATTAATACTGAAAATTTCGCATATGACGTTGTAAAAAGTAAAAGAAATAAGATTAAAACGAATAAGAGTTGTTGTCCATGCACATATTATGTATCGTAGCAAAAGAGGGTGTTTTGCAACCAAAATCATATGATGAAAGTTTAAAATTTGTTAATCATAATACATCATTGTAAGATATTTCATAATTTCACAGTAACGTTGTTGCGGAGAAAAATGTTTAAAATCGACTATGTCACTCCAAAAAATCACGAAGAAGTGGAGCCATTGTGGTATAAAGAAGACATATTTTCCTGTGATAACAAACTCATTACAAGTAATTATCAAATACGCTCTGCATTAATAACTGCAAACAAGGAACTAGAAATTGAAACTTTATTTCTTGAATAGCCTTTTTATGAGGATTTAACAGCTCCTCTTTTCTGAAAGACAGACAAACCAACCGAGACGTCGGTTTACCAATTAAAAGTTATGAAATGAAAGGAGGTGTAATATATAAATCTGGGTAGATATTATCTTACTGAGTATTTAAATCCTCTGATCATTCCAAGGAAAAGTATTCATCAAATTCAAGGATAAAAGTATACTTCTTTTGTCCTATTAACACTCTAGGCTGATCTCTAAATTTTGATCCTACATTTTGACTAGAGTGAGTGAGTCACTCAGTGAAAAATGTTAAGCGTTAAACACCGCTCCGGCATTATTCAGCAATCAGTGACGATGATGACTAGCGGCAGCATGATAGTTAGCCACCCGTCAGGAAGCTACTTCTATACCAAGAAATAATCTTCTTCATCGATGACAGATGACAATTTCCAACAAAATTCCAGAGTGCTACAGTTGGTCTTATTCTGTTTCAGTTTTCATTTACAAGGACTTCTGTTAACAAAAGCAGGTTTCTTTTTGCACTAAAGTGGCCTGATATGGCATTTAAGAACACAGATCAACGTGGGTTCTTGCGACATACAGAGAAAAAATATATGTTGTTGCCTGGTATTGCACATGATATATAATATCATATGAACAATTATCATAAGTGAACAATCGACATCTCAGAAAAGCAATTTGTTAAAACTGTATTTTTCTAAAATCATTCAATAATGCTAGATATGATGTATGTGAACAGTCAGGCAAGATACTGTTCTTGAAAATGAAATAAGATTTTTCCAACCTAGATGTCATTTCTCATGAGTCATAACTGGTAAGGGATATTTACGCTTTTACACAGGCCATTATCTTCAATATTCTCTTCTGGAATTGTCTGAAGACATATTGGTGTGATCTGTCCGTAAACTTCCTTTCTTTAAAAATTTATTTGTTGAATCTGTTCTAGTCCCTTAAATGTTCTCGTTATGTGGATTGTAGTTGTCTGATATATATTGATATCCGGTAACAATCCAGGATAATAAGTTTCAGTTCCCCCTACCATGAACAATGACAGGGTGAAGAATCTCATGTAAATATAGAGGCATTAGCTCCGGCTATCTATAACTTATTGTACACGTGCCATAGGAACACTTAATCATTTTATTGTAATCTTCATCAGCTAAAGACTTTTATGTTGTATCAAAATTCAATAACTAACACTACTCCAAATGGTATCAATATACTACACTAATAACTTGATTCACCATCAATGCATATTGAAATCAAGAAAAAAAACGCTATGAAAATGATGATTACTGCAAGAAAAAATCTAACTGCTTTTAAAAAAGTAACTTTTAGCAAAGGTGAATGATGGATATATAATCTTAACATTAATCAAAGGTTTTCATGACAGTTGTTTCTCTCAAACTATTAAAGAGTATCAAGATCTCGCATTTAACGGCAATAAATCAGTTGCTTGTACATAAACAGTTATCTGAAATATACTATATGTGACCTTTTTACATTTTGAAATGTTAGGTTCCACAGTATCAATTACTTATGTAAACTGCAAGTAACAAAACAAGAACTGAAAGATCGTTACGTCATTTTTAAAAAAAGTTTGCATAGGTCTCTGGTCTTTGATATAAGGTTTTCATATCAGATTGTGCCTTGATGTGTCCATTAAATGAAGGAAACAAAACAAAACAAAAAATTCTGTTAATGATGTACACAGTGTCAAAATGGGTTGAATAACGGTTATTCTATCCAGTTGTGTAGCACAATCACCAGGCACACACTTCGTAAGATTCAAACAAGAGGTCGAGACGTTGATTTTCTTGGCTTTTATTTCCTCTAAGTACTTTGACTAATCTGGCTGTCGATCTTTCTCGCCCGCTTCTCCTGGGCACCCTCACGACCCCCAGCGCGTCTTCAATCACATGGCTGGTTGTGGCTGTCACTAGCCCATGGTCGGGTGCTGGCTGAGTATCAACTCCCCAGTCCCGTGGCTGAGACTCAACCCTCTCTCCAGGACAATGGCTGAGAACTGACTTTCTAGTCAAACCTGGGTCTTATAGACCCAACAGACTCAGTTGTCAACACACTGTCACTTGACAACAGCTTAATGATTATTACATACTTAGGGATTACTTGGGGATGGGATAGCAGAGTATAACATAGGTTTCATAACAACTATGTTACAGTTGTAGTGTAGGTCGAGTTGGCTAAGTTGAACATTAGACTATTATGATGCTGTTGATTACGACAGACGGATACCTTAACGTTATATGAAGCCCAACACTTTCCCATGTAGGTAATATGGAACTTTATATTCGATATATAAACAAACGTTGTATTTACTTATTCAAAGCCTTATGGTGATGTTCGTTTGACATGATGAGTGAATGAGTGAGTTGGGGTTTAACGTGGTTTAAACATTATTTCAATTATTAAACGCTTTGATGACAAGGGATCGAAAGGATGAGGGAAAAGACGGAAAGAAAGGCATAGTGAGAGGTAGAAAGCAGGTTTTAGAAGGACTCAAATTTGTTCTGGCTCTACCCGAGGAGCATGTAAGCTCCGGCTAGCTTAGTGTAGCAGGGTTTACGTGGGTCGATAGATGACAACACTTCTGCTGGGTGTGGGAACGGTTATTTCCGTGGACTTGTACGTGATTATCATATGATTTGAGTTGACACCCTGTAACAATGAATTTAATGATATAATATACATCACACAACATAGTATACATATTGATACACAATACATACAACTCAGTACATAGAAATATGACAATTACTTATAAAAAACATGGTTACTCATGACATGAATAACACATTATATCACTGAGCACATTATAGAAAATTACACAATGTACATTATGTCATAAGTATCAATAGATATAAATCGATACGATACATCATCCCACGTACTATTTACAATGGTTTATAAGATAATATGATAGATCATAGCATAGAAGTAATGATACGTTTCTAACATGTAAATATATATACATAATACACATACGACACATACCCTGTGGGTGGTACAGAGGTGTGCTCTAGCTGAACACGTTACAGGACCTGCCGTAAGAACAGGGACTTCGCTGTAGTAAAATAATATACTTAATAAGAGATATGTGAAACATTTATGGTACCTATTAACAAAGCATTATTTCACGTCACTTACAATTACACCTATCATAGTTAAAACATAGCAACTTATATTAAAACACATTCTCTCATCTCAAACACTCATAAAAAGGATAGTAAAGATAATAACATATTAGTAGTACTTATTTAATGTTTTGAGCATTATTAGTAAAAGATAATGCATAGCACACTTACATGCTATATTTGATAAATACCTATTTAGGTTATGATAAATAGATACATTTTAATGATAAATATACTGCAAAGATTAAATGCAATATCACTTTAAAGTAAATATATACTAACCTCAATGTTACATTATCTGCCCGTTGGTCAATTCTGTCTTATCAGTGGAAAGAAGCTGTGCAGAATGGTTTCAAATGTGCAGGCAGTTAGTGAGACCAATTAGCTGAGAAGCGTCATGGCTTGGGCAGTTACATAAGGGATTTAACTAAGGCCAAACTCTAAAGGCTTAACCCCTGATGTGCTTGATAATAATACAGCTAAAAAGAGAGAATTTTAATGATACTAAAATACTATATATACAATAAAATACATCTGCCACATTAGCTCTATGGATCTCTGAAGCACGCAAACCACCTTGAGGTATTGTCTGTAGGCATTGTGTTTGATTTTGCTATTCTTCCTATGAATATCCAACACTGCCATTTTATGATACAATCATATTCAATAACGGAAAATAAGGAGCGTGTACAGTAATGTACAAAACAAGACAATATTATCTGTTATGGTGGTATTCGTTGATTAATATATCATCAATCTGTGCTGAAGTATCTGTTACACCTCCATGCGAAAAGTGACTTGTTTCAATCAATGGGATGTTAAACTGTTTTAGCGTATGCAAGTACTAAGCAGTTGACAAAGATTGCTTGTTGAAATATAAGAATTATAATTTTCTTTCACTAAACTGCCAGTGATACAACGATCAAATGAAAGAAGCATGAATATTCAATGAAGTACGAGTGGATATATTTGAAGACTGATTCTTTTAGACGAATACACTGAAGATAACAACACCGCTAATATTATTGGCCAAGAGTGCTAAAGACTAACTCGCTCCCTCAATGCTGATTACAAGTAAGATTTGCATTACTTGTGCATGTTTTAGACAAAAGTAACAATGGGCTCAATCTTCCTATGTCATAAACGTTTTCGTCCTTTTCAAATCGTGAAGTTATCAATCATTGAAACAGTGTAAATCCACACTCAGTTTTAGTGGGACGAACGTCATATTCTTGATATTGCTTTTGATTCGTAATGTCACCCTCGTGTCTTCCTTGACATATTTTGTGGCTCTAATACGTGCCTAAAACAGTTATGATGACATTTATTAAAATCCTCTGCAAAGTTCGTGTTTACGAATATCAATATTCAGATTTGTTAGAAATTAAAACTGTTTAGAAACCAACGTTCTCATTCAACTCGTTTCGGATAAATATAAGAAAAGACCAATCGATAATAGCAGTGATAATTAAAATTAGCGATTTATATATAATAATAAGAATTTGTTTTCCCATCTACCTTCATATCTATATCTGTGTTTATGTCAAACTATTTGTCACTTAACAAAACCATTTAGAATTGAAATTATACTTTTTAACAACAGTCGATACTTACAAAACTAACCATTAATAACGTTGGACATATTTGACTTCAACATTACATTTAGTGTATATTTGCCCTATCAATCAAAAAAATTACTTTACAAGTTTGCAAAAAAGATTTTTCTAATCACATTTATGATTGCCAGCTTTTAGTTTTGACAAAGTGGTGAAGTAGTCGCTAACTAATGGAAACACACTACACACAGTGGCATAGGTTAATACATAAGTAATGTTATCGTGACAAAATATACCTCTCACGCAACAAAAGCATAGCTTACTGGCCATATACATGCACGTTTATGATGGAAAGCTTAGGACAGTGAAGAGGAATCCTTGTTTAACATTTATGCCTATAGTAGTTTGGAAATGTTAAACATGTCATCGAGTTTTAGAAAAACAATGTACTTACTATGATATATATTACGTTTCACAAAAGAATGAAAATTTTAAGACCCCAAAAAAGAAAAGAACAAAAAAAAAGTCACTCTAAAATGTGAAAAACATCAATAATACCTAAAAATTTTATAAATATTTCAGACGATAATAATGACAAAGATCTATTCATATAGTGCTTAAATCCACACACACTGTTACACACAAAGCGCTAAGAAGTAGAAGTAAAAGTAGTAATACTTGAAAGATGCTTATAAATTTTCTTTATTAGCAGTGTAATGCTCTATGTTTATGCTTGATATCATATGATGGATATCAGATACGTTTTTGACGAACATGAATATTTCACTGCAGCTTTCCTAATACCAAGTATCATGACATGAGGTATATCTGAATTACTCTGGAAGCACCGTTAAAATCAATATCAAAATGTACAAGGATGGGATTTTATTTGCCATCCATAATCATTCTTCTACAGTTAACAGGAAAATAGTACAGTTTTCTTAAATACAAAATACTATCAGGCATCTTTGGCTATGATCACAGTGAGGTCACAGCCTTGTGACTTCACTAGAATTATGATGTCATATCATTGGTAGGTGTCAACTTTGAGACGTCATAGTATTGATTACGATTTGACTACAGGGATATCTGTAATGTGTCTATTGCTTTTAGGTATTGCTTACTTATACAAAAAGCGATATCTATTTTCTTTAGAACAAGAATTTGCAACTCCAGAATATATAATCGTTTTTGTATTTGGAAGGTTAACTTCCTGAATGACGAGTATATTTCAAAGAACAATGCTAAATATCTGTTTTCCTTAATAAATTTTGTAATTAATTTTCACGCACTTTCATCTATATTGTTTTCACAAAGAAATTCCTTTTTATAAAGTTTGGTGTCATATTATTTCTATAAACAATCAAAGGTGTCATTAACAGGTTTGTCTTGCACACTGCAGTATTGATAAACCAATCACTTGCTTATTTTGATTCTAGTATTCAAACCTGTTTTCTTATTATTCATATCTGTCTACAATCACTACTATTTCACATTTTTGTGAATAATAATCATGCATTCTAGAATCAGATGTCTAGACTATCAATTACATGACTGTCATAAGTAACGAAAAATCCAACCCTTAAAACAATGCATTGAATCATTGATTGATGACAAGATGACATTTATTTGCACTTGTCAATCAAGAGGTTTAACTTGGAACATAAGACACAAAGAGCAATTGATTTTCCGCTTTGGTTCAAGAGAGATTCACATGGAGTATGCATTATGTAAGAGGTAGACTACAGGGTTAGTTTATACCTGACGTATTTTATGATTTAAGCAACATCAATAACGATTCCAATAACCCATTTATTCCAGGATATCAGTTACCATTTTGGGATGCCTACAAGTACGGATTTGAATAATTCTCTATTACTTAGAAAAAGACGTGGGGATGAAGAAAAGGATTCTGAAACAAATCATTTACTATTTATGATATCTAACATTGAATTAATTTGAGGCAATGAAGTCTTTGTAGACATATACACTGACTAACAAGTTTAAACATTTTTGTAGACACTATTTTTAAATATGTTTTAACAAAGTAAATAACTGTTTAGATTTGTTCAAGAAAAACCTTTTGTCACGTTTGAGATTCATATTGATCGTTATTTATATCATTCGATAGTGACTATTAACCTTTTTTCATTAAATCTTATCTTCACACGTTTTTCGGCGAAAGTAAGGCAAATCTGGAAAAATACTTGCAAAGAAAAGATAAAAAACACAGGAAATATCATGTTACCTGAAATTTCGATCAATTTGGATCATTTGGTAAGTAGCAATGCCTTAAACGAAGTGATTAGACAGATTGTTGTCGAAGCTTAAAAAGGCAGGACCGTCTTCAGAAATGTTTTATTAGAGGGAAAAGGATGGAAAATTTACCTTTCCTCGATTTCTCTTGATATTTTGTGATATGAGATTTATTTCTCGATCGTTTTAAACCTGTAAGGAGAATACCTTAATACATTTCATGTAATGAGCATTATTTTAAAGAAGTTGAAAAGTTGAAAACATGTAGGTTAACGAGAGCATACACATTTTAAATAATGGTACAGCACAATAATCTTAGCATTCAATCTGCGTTTTGATAGGAGTCCGTATGAAGGATTTCGAACTCAAACTAAGTGTACCACACAAGGACGTGTCTTTAAAATAAACACTTTTCCATAAGGATTTTCATTTGTTAGAATAAAAAAATGAAAATGAAAATATGTGTTCTGTATATAAATTTAAACGTGTGCAACCTTGCATCATTACTTTATCTTATTTACTGACAAAAGGAAGACATCCATGTTAACTTTGTGTATTTTATATAATACCTTCAGTAAAGTGTCACATGAAGTCTTTAAAGGGCATTAGAAGTGATGTACAAAAGAAAGAAATATTTTTTGGATGATAGTATCTTTATTCTATTGAACTTTCGGATGATTTTAAATGGTTAATTTTACTCATGTGAAACAACATGTGTCAAAAGTGAAAAATGTTACTCACGTGCAGAAGACTTTCCGATCCACAACCGACAATCACCTTACAAAACATGTAATTAATTGAGGTACTTTTTCCGGACTCAATCACTCGATATCATCTATCATTTTGAAAGGAAAATCAATGGTCCCCTGACGGAGGAGTCCTGAATGTTGTTCAGGAAAATGTCAAGGAGGGAGTTGCATTGTCAAGACATTTTTGTCCACAACAGAGCTAGTAAATGATATATTATCACTCTCTTTACCCCAACTGTTTCATCTAAGATTGTCTGGAGAAGTATAACATAAAGCATTTGTCGTTACAGCTTATTGGACATTGTAAAAAACATCTTAAAAAGAGGGCAATCTTAACTGACTGACATAGTCGCATAGTGAAAGTAATCATTGGTTCTTAAGCTTTATGAATTAAATATCAACTTATAACAACAGTGTACATAATGAAAAAATGTGAGAAAAAAGTGCCTATTAAACTTCCCCTTATTTACAACAGATCATGGTCGATTACAGAGTATCTTTGATAATTGTGTTCTATGTCAGACAATGCCTGGTACACAGGGAGGATAATCATTCAAATGACGATGGAAACTCAAGCAACGTGCTTCAATAGGACTAGTGTATGTGATAATTACGATGAGGTAAATTTTCGTGATGTGAGAATCATTTTGGTTTTCTGTTGATAATTTAGTCGATAGTTTCCAGCCGATGCTCGCAGGTTTCACCGCAATGTACCACTAGCTAAAGCGATATGGGCATCCTCCGTGCATGATAGTTGCTGTCCTGTTTTAGGTGAAACACTTTTGAAAGCGGCATTGAACCCCAATCAACTCACCTGTATTCGATATTTGTCATATAAAATGAATAATGATAGGTATAAATCGAGAAGCGCTTCATAATCAAAACGACAGGTAACCTGCAACATACATGGGTAAGTATTTATCTAAAGACCAAGGTTTTTTTTAAAGTGGACAGTTTTCAGTTGCGGTTTGGCTCAGTATACAAATTTTGCAATGTTCTATTTTAGCATTGGTTTGAAGCATTCAAATAAGAATAAAATCATAAAGCAAGTTTTCAATCATACAAGTTTGTCCAAACTGTTGGTCAGGTGGCCTCTTGTGAAACATTTGTCTACAGCAATTAATATTTTTTTCAAAAGATGATAAATTAAAGGAAATCACACAGGAATAAACACAAGATAAGGAACTGTGTTCAAAGTAAATCTTGTTTGATTATACTTGACATTTTTTAAAACATCAGCAAAGCGCTTTCAACTGTTTGTTGTCTGCAAAGATGTACACGTGGGATAGGGCGACAGAGATGAAACATGGCGAGGCGCCAGTAAGATTGGCGTGTGTAAGAGATGAAAGTTTGCTAACAAAATCTTTTAAATAAATAATTATATATAACTTAACTTGATGCTAGAATTTAAGGTCTTGTTCTTCATTGTGTAGATGGGTTTTCTGACCATTAGTTAGATTTTAATTGTGATTATCACAGTTTTAATTCTAAAAAATAATTTCTAAACAAGATGATTTAACTTTATTTCCAAAGGAAGTCATTTCAACGAACATTTGACTCATTTCTGTCGACCTTGTCAAACTTGGGTGTTCCTAATAGGAGCTAGGGAACTCAAGCCGGCATAGCACTCGGGGTCTCTGAAATCACGCACGTGTCCACTGTACGATAAGGTATTGAGTATGAAAATAAATTAAATGGAGTTTTGTCACTATGGTTCATATTGACAGCATTCGTTTCATGTAAGCTTTATTTACAATGGTTTAATAACCTTCATCTTGGAGATATTCTTTATCTATCCTTTTAGAATTCTAAACCAGTTGCATCGTTTTATCATTTTCAACCATATATACATCAAAGACCAACATGTGCTCTTAGTAACCCCTTGATTCCCCCTTTGTTCACCTGACTTCAAGTTAATTATTCTAACATTGGAGAAGTTTCAGATATTTGAGCTTGCTAATGAAGTGGATAATTAGTCTAGTGGGTGCTCTTTATGACCTCTTTATATCCCTTCATTTACCTGATTTCAAGGTAATTACTCTGACATTTAAGAGTTTTCTGTTATTTGGGTCTACTAATGAAGTTGATCATTAGTCTATGATCAGGAGACAGGAGACATTTTCACATTTTACTTTCTTGAAGACTGAAGATTTTCTTTTCTGTTGTTCCATTGCAATGATTTGAGTCTGGGTTCCAATTGCTTAAATTTTGGAGGGTTTTTTTATCAGTAGAAATGTTGATAAAGTCAGTGAAGGAGACAACTTCAGCTGCAACAGTTATAGTTTGTGCTCCAATTCTTCCCTTTAGTTCTATATGCGATTGATACACCGATACATTGTCAGTCATGCTTACGTTATGAGAGGAGGTCAATAAGTTAAAAGATGAGGAGTATGGATACACCCCTGAAGACATCATCGTTGATGTCATTATTGCGATAGGCCCTGACGACAGTTTAAAGACATAAACAACCCTTACCGATCATTTTATTGAGATTTACCACATGTTGAACACAGGTATCCTCCTGTTATCATGGAAAGTTCTATTTTGTAAAGAAGGATTAACAAATTCAAAGTACTGTATTCTATGATTATTTTTTTTAGGTAAAAGAAATGTTTTCGTTAAATAAAATAAGAGGTAGGTTGCCAAGGGTTGCAATTAATTTTTTTAGGTCGAGCTCGATACCTACTAAATGAATTAATATTTAGCAGTTATCATGGAAACATGACAAAAACAGCTTAATACATATGTGAATCATATCCCTAGATGTGCCTTTTGAAGAGTAAAACTGAAATTGAGTTTTTATCTTTTGCGCTTTCCATGGCAATAAGAGAGTTTGTCCGGAGCATATCTCTCACACTTTACATGATATCTACACCAAATTTGTTACACATCAAACGTCACCTCTTGGTGTTTATTTTGCGATTTTGAAGAATCAATGAACAATAATTTCAAAAGTGGTAATTGTCTGACTTAAGCAGAAAGCGGGGTTTTATTGAGCTCCGCACGCTTCCACACTTGTGTGTCTCCAGCGCGCGTGTCAACAAACCACCCGTCAACATGGAGGACCACTACTGAAACCAAGGCACATGCATTGTTCATGAAAGCATTTAAAATTCCACAATTTCCACATATGTAAAATGAAGCCAGATTTAGACTACTATCTGATGTAAGATGTTGTGAAAATAAAAATGACAAAGTCTAATTTGTGTCGTTGTCAAAAACCATTTTATGTACCATAGCAGTAGAAACCTCATTTAAGTTGACAAACAAACTGCATTCTGGATTACTTTCATAGAGATAAGTTCAATAGATGCTAAAACTACCTCTGGAGGTTATTAAAGTATGTTTCAACAACAGAATATATCGGAGTAACGTTATTTTATAGACAAAAACGACCAAAATGGTACCAAAATAATATCGTTTTTTTATCATTAGTACGTTAAACTAAGAAAAGGAAACATTGGGATTACTGCCGATAATCTAGGCTGATAGGATATTCAAGACCAGACGTCAACGTGTTCATGATGTATACAGAAAAATATAAATTGTTGCTAGGTAGTGTACATAATATATCATATCATATTAATATGATCATAAATGAACAACCAATATCCCACTGAAGCAATTTGTTAATACTGTATTTTTCTAATTTTTTAAATCATATTCGACATGATGTATGTGAACAGTCAGGCCAGATACTATTCTTGAAAATGATATATGATTTTTCCAACCTAGATGTCATTTCTCATGAGTCATAAATGTTAAGTGATATTTACGCTTTCACACAGGTTATTACCTTCAATTTTCTCTTTTAGAATTGCCTTTTAGATTATCAACACGAAGTGATGTGATCTGTCCGTAAAAAGTTTATCTCCAGACAATGATTTGTATATGTTTTATCTCGTTCTTTGGGTCTCCTCGTTATATGGCTTGCAATATTCTAATATAAATCAAATAGATAAAGTCTTATAATATTCTAAAAGAATAGTTATGTTCTACCGAACACTAGTAGAAAAGAATGAATTGTACAATCCAATATGTCAATGCTTATGATATAATAATCCTTAATATAATTCTCAAAGTTTTAGGAGGCGTGATAGCGCAGTGGTTAGCGCGTTCGGCGAGAGAGGTCCGTGGTTCGAATTCCTCCAGGGGCTCGGCAATTTGGTTGTTGAGAACTGTTCAACAAGCGGTTAACTTTGGTTGCAATGCTGTATTGAATTTCAGTGCAGTTCCAGTCGATGCTCTAATCGCAAGGTATAGCCACAAAAATGTTGTGGGCTTTCTCCCTGCAATAATACCAGCAGCCGTGATATAAGTGAAATACTCTTGAAAGAGGCGTTAACCCTAAATCAACTTATCACCTAATTGATGTTTTGCAGACCAACTCACTATGAACTGTCTGTGCTGAAGTGCTAGCTTACGCTGGAAGATTATTATAAAGTGGAAAATCGTTGTCGTAGTGTCACCTGTTAATTACTTTTCAAATGGGAAGTCAAAGAATAGAGAATTTAAGTTTAGAAATAGTATGAATTACATCTTTAGACAATATCTCTTCCATGATACTTTTCAAACGCCTGTTACGGGAACTAATCTTTTAACTATTCGTCAAGAATGAAAATCCTGCCTTTGTATTTTATTGTATTTTCTAAAACAAATTCATTTGTCTTTCTGTAATATACATGTAGCAAATTACCTCCTGATATGTTACAACAATAAAGTAACTATTTCGACCAAGATTAAGGCTATTTTTAAGTCAACTCTTTCTCCAAGTGAAGTAACGGACGTCAAATGCTGTTTGGGTATCACTTTAGGCACATAAGTAGCAGGAGACCATAGATAGAGGGAATCAGAAGTATTTGATTGCTCAAAGTACATACACCGACCACTAAGCAATGTATTTACTCTGAGAAGGCTAACGATGGCTATGTTAAAGACAATTTAGCAGAAATGTTGAGTGTTTCATCTCTCTTGGGTTTATAGGTGTTTCATTTGTTAATAAAAGACAAATAATCCCTTTAGGAGCCCGTTCTTTTATTTCGAACTGCGTAGGCATAACCCATCAGTGGAGTATGTTGTCATAGTAAATATTTTATGTTCGGTTGAACAGAGTGAATTAGAACATAAATGTATTTACTGTGGGTTAAAAACGGTAACGATTGGTAATGCGGCGAAGTCGGGTGCACGTGAATATGATGCAGTCACGTGACAAAGGTGTAGTGGAAAGGTCGAAGTGGTTTGTCACGTCATTCGAGCCTTCGCTTCACACGGCGAACGTAGTTCTTTTATTTCAAGAAGGTTATTCTTTAAGATAGAATTTCGGTTCAGATTCACAGTAACGCAGAAATAATCAGAGCCGAATGGCGATTGTTGCTGTATAGCATAACTTGATAGAGAGCATATATTCCAAGGTGGAGTCACAGTTGGAGATCGCAGTATTGCGGGGAAGTGTTTGAGCCGAATGGCGCCCGATGCTGTATAGCGGGGCAGGAGAGCTTATTTCAGGTTACCGATGTGTGATGGTGTGCACATTGTTAGATGTACGATACATGTTGCTATGGAAAAGGTTAGATTTTTGACGCATTACAGAGTGCTACGGATTCTGGTACAGTATCCCGGAGGATCCATTGAGGAGTTAACGCTTCAGCTATGATAGATAAGTTTTTCTTTCATTCCAAACGGCCATTTATTTTATTAATCATACATATTCAACCGGTATTTATATATAAGCTTTTGTCTATATATACTTTTAATTTAGTAATTCAAATGTGAATGTAACAATTATTCACATGAAGAAAATTCTACCCCTGCTATTATAATCTAGTGTTTATCCACGTCAAGGATGTTATTAAATATCAGGTGGAGTCACTGCTGGACGAAAGTTACATGCTTACCGAACGCTTGTGGAAACATAGGTTAAATCAGTTTATGTAAATGTAAGTTTTTTTCGTTTTAAAATGCGTGATTCCTCAATATCAATCGCTAATGAAAACTTAGAGTGGAATAACAAGAAATAGACACTCGTTAATATCAAGTTCAATTGAACAACATTTGCAAAGAAATCATAAATGTTATAAGTCAAAGTTGGTTCGTTTTCCTTTGATTTGTCAAAATATGGCTCTATATTTTGTTCATGTCGAATAGAGCCATAATTTGACAAATCAAAGGAAAAAGCACCATTGTAACAAGTGGTAAAGAAACATGCAAGTAGGTATGTTTGTCATTTCTACAATATTAATATATATTTGTCATTTTACATCATTTAAAGACACCACTGGTAACTGTGTCCCTTCAAACCAAATGGAGACGTAATGATTGAAGATACAGGTTTATAAGCGGTTATTCAACTAATATTTGTTCAGAGCCAGGTGGCCAATTGGAAGATACAAATGATAGGTTCATCCCATGGGTATATAATACAGTTGTACATCGGTTATCATTTCGTTTCCGCAGCACAACTCTAAAACCTCTCCTAACATCAGAATTGTCTTAAAACCCAAAACTTACTACTCAAACTATTGTCCTTGTAGCCGAGGAGAATTCTATACATGTACATGCGAAAAACCATATATGATGGCATTAATTCAAATCATTTCACACATTTAAAAGAAAGAGCTAGATTATAGCTTCTTCTCTTTAATTTTTCTTCTTTGTTGAATGACACGTGGATTATGTATATATTCGATCATAATGCGTTGCGATTCTCTTGTGGTCACCAAGACTTCATGAACGTATTGCAAAAGGTTTTGCAAAATCATGTCCTCGTCAACATTGTACCTGAACATAATCAAGTATGAATTTAGAGCGATCGGATTTTGTATTTATGGTTTTTAAAATTGCCAATGAGGGAGCTTACAAAGATGTATTTAGAACTTAGACAGTACAATCATTACACAAAATACTAATCAAAAAGACAAACGCTTATATTATACAAATGATCATTGCCAGATTTTTCAAACATTTTACTTGTATTCATTTGAAATTAATGTCCATGTATATTCTAAAATACCTCGTTTGACCTAAGAACCCGTCATGGCAATTTTGAACAATCAAAATATACAGAGTTAGATTGAGCTGGGTGGGTTCGGTTTCAGCTTTGGGGAAATTATCTTATCTTATCGTATCAAGAGCATCTTAACATGTGTTATGTAGGAGTGTATCTTAACATTGATTATATAAGAGAGTATCTTTACATTGATTATATTGATTATGTAGGAGAGTGTCTTAACTTTGATTGTATTGCTTATGTAGGAGAGTATCTTAACATTGATTGTATTGATTATGTAGGTGAGTATCTTAACATTGACTATGTTGATTATGTAGGAGAGTGTCTTAACTTTGATTGTATTGCTTATGTAGGAGAGTATCTTAACACTGATTATGTTGATTATGTAGGTGAGTTTCTTAACATTGACTATGTTGATTATGTAGGAGAGTGTCTTAACTTTGATTGTATTGATTATGTAGGAGAGTATCTTAACATTGATTGTATTGGTTATGTAGGTGAGTATCTTAACATTGATTATGTTGATTATGTAGGAGAGTATCTTAACATTGACTCTGTAGGGTTGATGTTGCATATACCGAAGCTATTTCCTGTTTCAGAATACGATGAAGGATTAAAATCACAAATAACATAATTCTATGTGATTTACAGAATCGTCCTGTGACCTCCAGGGTATACGTGCCATCAACCCGACTCATCCTCCGGGGTCACCTACTGCCCTGGCTGATGCTAGTGTAATATAGGGTAGTAACATCAACCCTTTTTTGTGTGACCTTTGTTGCTGATACAATATGGCAATAAGAACATTGTGTGGTGATTGTGTAGTGTATGTGTTGTGATTGTGTTGATCGTGCTTCAGCCTTAGGACACGATAACAGCACAACCACAACACGATCGATAAATTGTCCCTCTTGCAATCGTACTCTTATCGTACTCATGTTAAATTAACCCTTATAGTACTAAACTTGAGGACCACGATGACAGCTCGTGCAGAGCACGGAGTCACGCGATAAGTGTACGATCACGATACAATCGTTTCACGATATTAGATTGAACTTGCACAAATAAGAGCGTTTCCCGTCAAAACGTTTTCATCACGCGTGCTTCGCGTGTCTTACTTTCACTCAACATGCCAGCACAAACGATGGTAAGGTATTAATGGGAGAGAGTGCTTAGTCAGTAAAGGGACCACAGGCCCATTATACACGAAGTCATACAGGATTTTGATACGTTCTGAAATATTCCGGCAGAATATCATTTCTCAATTTCTTATAAAGAGAGCATTTTATAAACAAAAATGGTATTCGTTTTCAATATAAGGTATAATACAAAGCGGGCAAAGGCGATCGTCCCTTTTAAAACCTATATGCCTACCGTATTCTACCATTAAATTGTGATTAGAGCAGCGAAACCTACTAAGAAAAATACGAAACTTTCTCACACTGACACTACTTATGTTCTAATTCGTAAACTCAACCGAACATAAAACATTTACAAATAATAACAACTCTGTATTTGGGTACGTTCACGTCAGTCTCAAGAACTAAGAGAGCGGGCAAAGAGAAAGGATAGCATCAAATCTTTTATTCAAGCAATAGACGCACAAACCATTGCATTTATATACCCAATTTTCTCGAAACACTCAGTCTAGCAAGACGGCTATCTTTTACATACGAGTCTTTCGCAGTCTCTGACCGCCACCGACCATGACGTTTGAATAGTCTGTCCGGCAACACCTACAGCACCCGGTGTTCCCGGGCGGTCACCCATCCAAGTACTCTCCGGGCCCGACGTTGCTTAACTTCGTTGATCGGACGAGAACCGGTGTGTTCAACGTGGTATGGCCGTAGGCTTTTCTCAGGGCCTTCGACTCTGCTCTCTCGAAGCGACGCTCCTCTTCAGAGTCGGAAGCGACTCCAGTCCCTTCCAGTTCAGTCACCAGGCCCCAGCCTGCAGGAGATCTGTCAGCTAGACGGAAAAGTTTATTTCTTTTCTTAACAACGACACCGAGAGACTCAATTCTCTCGCATACTAAAGTAGAATCTTTGTGGTACAAAGCAGACTTAATATTCTCTAAACCCTCCAGAATATCACAATTGAATTTATATTGAACAGAGTTCCCTTTGTATTTAAACTCAGGGTGGCAATCATGTTTCATTTTCTTTGCAATGGCTAAAGACAACTGCTCGGACTCGTTTATGAATTCCCGCTTCAAAGTTGACAGTTTAGCATCCATATAATCACGAAACAGTTGAAAAGACTGAATATCATCACCTTTGCTTTGATCTTTAGGTGGAAGCAGGCGTTTGGAAGGAGTAGCGGCTTGAACGTCTTCTTCCGAAGAATGATCCATGGTGAGAGTCACCGAGACACACAACAGCAGTCCTGCCCAGTCAGTCGTGAATCTCAGGTGCCCGTTGCACGTGCATTCCGTCTCTTATAGCACAGCTATCACGTGACTTACTGCACGGGCGCAAATTCGTCTGCACTACATACTCTCGTACCCAAATAACACTTATTCGCCATGGTTAACCTCTTTTGCCTTTGCATAAATTATTAAAAGAGCCACTCTGTGAGTTGTTGGAGTCATATATGCCAAACGTAATCAATGGTGTCATTTGGTCGCGAAGTATCGACTGTTACCAAAAAGACACATTTTAAAAACTTATTATTGTTTTACACTGACAATATGAAGGTAGAACCTCGCAATTATGATCGAAAACCGGACAGTAGCGCGCGTCAAATAGTTAAACGATTTTTTGGAGACCAATCTCATTAAAATAAAATCTAGTATTGCTGCACTACGTTACGCAGATAATATATCTCACTAGGCTCCCTTACTCAAGCCGTCAGATTAACCTTTGTTTCAGTTCTTAAAACCTCTTAATCTCATTGGCTTGACGCAGACAACTTCAAGCAATCACAATGCGCGTCTATGGGTGGCTTTCAAAGAGATTACAACTAGAAAAGCAAAAGTGAAGTTGAAACTCTTATAAATTTTAGATTTTAAGAGAACAAGTTCATTTGCATATGTCTATAAATACCATTTAACCCAGCAGATTTACTTATAACATTTCAGTCTTTGACGAAACAAGGGTCAATCGTATTAGCATATACACGTCGCATATGACTAATATATAATTATAAAGAAACCTAGTATTGGTATTTGTACATGTTTTGGTTGTTTTTGTTTCTCAGCATTGCGAAAGATAACTTCATAGCTTTCGATTTGACTTGTTTGTCCAAGAAACCGAGCTAGGGAAAATTGAATGTACATAAAATACAATTATTCGGGTATATAGGCAGTTCGACAATCGGAAAACAGTCGAAAGGTTTTGGTTTCCGAGATCTGAAAAGCGTACAAGCGAAATGCAATTAGCCTGCACCATAGATTACGGGGCGACCTCGCTGATTGGCTGATTTGAATTATGTCAGAGGCAAACCTGACGGCTCACGTAACGGAGCCTGGTGAGCTCTACACGCGTCATGTAGTAGAGCATGTAGATTTCATTTCAATGAGATTGTTTTGGAAACTTATCTAAAACAGCCAGGAGGGCAGTTAGGAGTTGATAGTGTTTGTTAGGTCATACACTTAGTATCCAAGTATACTGGACATGATAGCTACACCTCTGTGCAATTATGAGGCTGTTTTCAGATTTTCATAGAAAACCAGTATTTGTCATATATATGTCTTTTGAACGTGAAAAGTTAAGATGTTTCGATTTTATATCACCACATGACATTTAGGTTTGTATCAAAAGTAAATAATATGTTATGAAAATCACGGAGTGGCTCTTTAAAATCGTGCATTAGTCTTACACCATTCGTGATTGCATCGTGAAAGCGTTGTGTCAAGTTTGTGTTGATTGTGTTCCGACCGTGTTAGAATCCTGATCTTTCGTGCAATAATTGTACTCACATCGTGTACTTCACGCACAGAAACCGTGTTCTCATAACAGATCGTAAAAAACACAATACGATACCAGTACGATCGAATCGTAATGTTATTGTAGTGCAATCGTGCGTAGTGTGAGTTGGGCTTTAAACTGCTCCATTTGTTACACAGGTTACATGGGAAGTATGACTTAGTAACTACCCAACAAACTTCCCGTCAAAGGAAATCAATAACATCCTCCGGAAACCTTAAACCTGCGTATTGTCTCTTATTAATGTACTTGGATCACTATGAGTATAAAAAGGGAAAGAATGGGCAAACTCGGGGATACTGACCCAGAAGATGATTCACCTGCTGAAAGATAGAGAGGAAAGTATACTCGAAATAGATGATTGCCTATGAGCAGAGTAAAGAAACAAAGAAAAAATGCAGCATACATTAGGGCAGAAAATGTTGGTGTAAAGAATGATTAAAAAGATCTAAAACTGTTTTCTGTCTTACAGATAAATCAAACCTATTTTTCGAACGTGATGCTTTTCTTCACAAAGGGTAATTTCTTCTCTTTATCGCTAACAATGTTCAAACCGAACAACAGGTGTTTTTACTGGTGTTCCTTTATTAACTTTTTCTTACTTTTATGTGATTGTTTAGAGGATAATTTCAACTTCAAAGGGTAACTGTGTCTTTGTTATTTCACTGAAACCTTATGTTCTAGCTAAAAAGAACTTCAATTCCAATTTTAGAAACCTGTGAACGATACATTTTCAACGGCCTTTAGACCTCAATATATTCTATCTTTTTTGGAAAGATAAAGAACCTATGGAACGGATTACAAAATAATCTTTACATAAGGTTCCACCACGGAAATTGAAAATTTCATTCATCAAAATATAACCACATGGATGTTATCAGGAAATTCAAACTCTCACTGGTGTTATCCAAAATAAGCTGTGATACTTTGAGCAATTATGATAAGGTGTCAAATGGCAGCAGACATTAACAACCTTTATAAAACCCAAAACGCAAAACATTTAGCACTTCTGGTCATATGATCTTCACAAAGAGAAAGATTTAAGTTCCCCTGAAGATATTTGGTCGAAGAAGATATCAAGAACCACCATATATTGGAGTTTCAATATATACTAATGAAAAATCTGTCATACTAAAGCAAGAACCAACAAAGACACTATCGTTATTTCAGACCTCTGGAAGAGTAGGACATCTATAATAGTATCAAAGGGTACCGACATGCTTGTTGCTTGTTTTCTGGCACTGCCACTTCGGGTACCAATGTTGCGGAATATGTTATTTCATAGCTTTTTTGACAACTTCAATTAATTTCAGCAACAATCAGACCAGTCGGACTACCAGCTTCAGCGTCATTGCTGATAACATGATTCTTTAATGGTGATTCCCTGCACAAAACCGAGACCTGAGAATTGGTCCTGCGAACGAATGTAAAGCCCTGCGCAATGTTATCCTAACAATCAGACGGCGCCCACACATGAGATCCGGAAGTTTTTCTCACGTAAACGATGCTCACGTAACCAAAAATGAGAAATTTAATATAGTGATGTACGATTTTTTAAATTCCAATTAGAAGGCAAATGTCTGGCAAATCACGGCATGTATTCTAAAGAAATTCAGAGAAGGACATAAACTTTTCATATAATTTGTGTCCTCTTACAAGTCAACTGACAGTGCCAGTGCATTAAAGTGGCCTATAGCAATAATATTATTTAATGGCGCCTTAAATTGTATTGCAAAAGATTTTAGTGATCGGGCATTCTTATAATGCCACAATGATATAGACCTGTGAATAAACGTATATATTTTTCAGTAATTTTCCCTTTTGTTCTTTTATTCTGTTATTCACTATGTACTTTCTTTTGTATAGCGACAGGTTAGAATAGAACATAAAACTTAGTCTCCATTTGACCATATTTCACACCAGCTTTATCATTTCCTTATTCTATTATTGTTTTTACTTAAAATCCGTTTCTTAAGTAAATGGTCTCTGATTCTACGTTTTCGATTTTAACACCTGTATCTTGGATCCGCCTGTGGTATGTTATGACACGGTCTGTCAGGTGACATAACTGGTGACAAATTAAAAGGGTAACAAATTTAAGTTTGCTAACATTATGAACCACCCAATGAAATACAAGATGGAAAGGTTTTGTTTTGTTGTTGATCTATCAAAAAACCTCGAACTCTTTATTCTCTGTTAAACCGCCAGCGGCGGTACATGAGACAAACATATTTACATTTTACTTAAAATATACAAGATAGCAGCTTACTGGCAATATGAAAATACATGATTGAGAAATTTAGACAGGCATTTAAGATCTTTTATGCTGGTGGTAGTTAGTAGTTTTCTAAAAGTGAACATGTTTGGGAATTTCAAGTATTTATCATCTACATATTCTTTACGAATTTGGAGAAAAGTTTCACATCTAAACAAGTAGTGAAACTCATCTCCAACAGCATTGGAGCTACAAAGTGGACATGCTCGGTATTCACGTGGAATGCTCAACCATCGACCTGTCTCGATTGGTAATTGGTGATTAGTTGTTCTGGATTTTAAGATGGGATAATATACGTTTTTTGGGAGGAGGAGATACTTTTCTAAGATAGGTTCGTTTTTATGTATTTGTAAAGATTTCCTTTAGGATTGGATAAAACTTGAGCTCTCCAATTTTGAAGGAACTGTGATCTATACACATTTTCAACCATTGAGACAAGCCAAGGCGTTGAGCATACCGACGGGTTTACCAAGACATAGGATAGACCGCAGTTATTTAAGATATGTTTTGCAAAACGTAGCCATGGGATTTTATTTGTACTATTAGCGATGTGGAATATATCAGCTGCGATTGTTGAAAATGGTTGCTATCAGAGGCTAATTTATGCCAGTGTGATATAAATCGTTTGAATATTTTAATATTCAGCGGTTCTCTTCCAAATTCACCGTACATTATAAAATTTGGAGTGCTATTTTTACAACCCGAAGCAAGTTTAAGGAATTTTAAATGGATTTTTTCCACGACTTCGAGATTCTCATGTCCCAATATCTCTGAACCATACAAGAGAAAAGGAACAATTATAACATCAAAGGCGTCTAAAAGGCAATCTAGAGGTAAATTGATATTTCTTGACTCTTTTAGTAGACAATACATGGCTTTCGTAACACCTTCTACGAGTGATTTTATTGCTTGGACAAAGCGGCCATTTCTATGAAATTTTATTCCTAGGTAGTCATAAGTCTCTACAATATTTATAGTTTCGTTCCCATACGTAAAGTGAAATTTTGAGGATTTCGCAGGGCCGCTACCAAATATCACTACTTTCGTTTTAGACAAATTTACTTTAAGTTTCCATTTTTTACAGTAATGGGCGAAGACATTCAGAGATTTTTGTAGATCTTTTGCATTTTCACTGAACAATACAGAATCATCTGCGTAAAGCAGTAGAATGAAGATCAAGATCGTTTAAGTATATGGAAAATAAGAGGTGAAAGATTTTCACCTTGTCTCACCCCTTCGTAACACTGAAATTCATCTGAAATGGTATTTCCAATGATAATTCTAGATTTAATATCATGATACATATTTTTTATGAGAGTAAAAAGTCTCCCAGCTATTCCACATTTTGCTAGTTTATACCACAGTCCACTTCTCCATACTTTATCAAATGCTTTTGAGAAATCTATAAATACAGCGAAGAGTTTCTTTTTATTTAGTTTAAATAACTGAATCATCATTTGCATAACAAAGATATTATCGCAAGTCGAAAACCCCTCCCTAAAGCCCGCTTGTGACGGGTTAAGTATACTGTAATTCTCTAGGAAAGTATTTAATCTATTATTCAATACTCTTGTAAATAGTTTACCATAACAACTTAAAATCGATGATGACAATCATACGGTGGCCGTGGAGCGAGTCACTCTTCAATGATGTTCAAAAGTCTTATTGGGCGGTATTCTCGAACTGAGTGACAATGGTCATTTAGTAGTGGAATGAACGAGTAAAATTTCTTTGACTCTATGCACATTTCACTCTTTGTTATGATATAAATACAGATGACATTCTGTCATTTATTATAGAATGTTTTGGAAAACCTTTTAAATAAAATGATATTATGATACTTTCCATCAGCTGAAATTACCTGCCCAGGTATTGACTAAACGGATCAAACTGCTACGTCTACTCGTGTGCGAGAATGTCAAAAGCTTCTAACAACACTGTCTCAATTGCTTTGTACCTGGAGTGTTATGGTCAGAAGACGAGAGCGCTGACAACTGCGGTATGCTATCTCATACTTATGTGAAACCTTTTCATCAATATGAGAATGAAATTGTGATTGTAGTTGACTCTAACTGATGCAAATAAACATCAAATTAGCAATCATTTGTACGTGCCAGTGCATTTCTGAGTGTACAATTAAAACCCAATAATACGCATCAGGGAAATAAACTTCAGGCAATTTTGTGTAGTGCTCATGTAAATCAATATCTCTTAAACTTATGAAAGCTTCGGTTTCAGTTCGCTAAGGAATACTATTCACACAACCATCATTTGTAAAACTGATATGGTTTATTAAGTATAGTAGGTGTACTAAAATTGCCATTTTGTACATCACAGTAGGTTATAAAATGTTGGACAGTTATCACTTTTGTCTGGGAAAACAAACCAAATTGTTTTTCAAAAGCTTAAACTCGTAAATGAGTCACGAGATTAACAGAACAAATATCATTGAGGAAGCTTTTCATTCAACGTGAAATCTATGTAATGCAACCTTGGTATTGCAACAACAGAATAAATTTTTTTTATTAGATATACATTTTCATTAAAGAAATGTGTTACCTAGACTGATTAACTTTTTCATCGTTTGGAGAATTGGCTTTTGTTTTTGAGTATTGCACTGACATTCTAAAATTACCATTCATTAACAAAAAGTTTTAAGATAATTGATTAGGTCCGACTTTATGACATGAGTTTTCATTCATGTGCTTTAGACAAAGGCATGTAAGTGTTGGTTATATCAAATTCAGCACATGGTAAAACATATTGAACGTTCATACATTTTAACAGGAAGAGATTATTCATGAGAATGTAAACCTGAAGATAATCGTTGAGTGATGCTGCATGTAGATATTAGAAAATATTGGTTTGTGAATTATCTATTGGTTAATTTCTTGTTGATATTAGTAAAATTGTATATCAGAAAGTTCAGTGCGTTCCAATATTGAAATCGGGTAATCGGTAGTAATGCAACATTCCATTTAATACGCGTGAACAACAATGTAGGCAATATTTGAATATTCCGTACAATCTGAAGTTCAAAAACGGCAACCGCAATGGTTATTGCAACACGAGTGAGTTTACTTTGTAAACGACATATAGGTAAAGTTACAAAAAGAATATTTCAACCTTTTTCAGCTAGAGATGAAGGTCTATCGACAAACTGCACACATATCCAATTCAACGGTTTTCAAAATCAACATGTCCATTTTTGTGCACAAACAACTCTTCTTAAATCCCAAAGTACTTCGGCCATCTTAACGTTTCCATTAATTTTTGCCTGTCAGTATATTTTTTTGCAACTATAGGAAACTAAAGAGAGAGCATGTCATCACATTCCCTGTTATAGCCAATTAAACGCAAGAATACGTTGTATGAAGAAATGATAATTGGGTGACTCTACGCCATTGCTATATTCGTCTTCATAATATCCAATTTATATAAACCAGTCTTATATATTTTTGTGTAACGGTCAAAGTATGTAGCAGGGGCAGTCAAGCTATAAGCTATCAGATGTTTGCAACATGATGATGTTAAATAGATTTTAGTCTTTTTTAAAAGTACGTAAAGTAACAAAGTGGCAAGGCCAAGCCTTCTAACACTAAGATGGAGTTGGTGTTAGACAATCGATCTTACAGATAGTGAGAAAGGGACTGAACTGATGAATAACGAAACAGTCAATATAGTGGTTGCAAATTTAACAATCAATATTCAAATTAGGAACAAATAGATTGCATGAACGATACCTTTTGAAGTGGCTTTCAGTGAAACGAATCAGGTAAATAATTGATACGAACATGTTTGGGTTAGATGGACTCGTGCAAAATCGTTCTCATAAAAGTAAACAACATCGGTAAAAAGAAGCGATCTTTGCCAGGAAAGTACAGAAATAAGACAATAACATTTGCTTGCGTAAAGAAAACATATCGTTTCAAAGACTCGTTTATTGCAGTTAATTTACAAATAAGGAAAGGAAATAAGCTAGCGACAGCTACATTTCATAAATGCAAATGTTTCTGTAAAAACCGTTGTAAACAAAATCGGTTATAGGTTTTCGAGGTGAAATATATATACACTGCATATCTCATTTCCATACCATAACAAACTTCTTAGTGCTATTATCAGTAAAAGATGTTCTTTGCGTATCAGCAGTCCTATTCATGACGTAAACCCCATGTATTTTCATCTACTCATCGACACTAGGTAACACGATTAAAATAGATAACGAGCAATCATTTGTTTGAATTTCTAAAGGCGGAGGCCGAAACTAGATTATTTTTGTAGGGGTGCATTTCCCTGGGAAGTGTTCAAATATTAACATGAGAAACCATGAAAAAACCGTTTGTAATATCTCCTCTGATTTTTTAAATGATATAACTTGTGAAGCTCTGGATGATCCTGCATTGCTGAAAAACGAACAATGCCAGAAGCTTATAGATGCTTATCAACGAAAAAACATTTTTGAACATGTCTCTCAGCTTATAATCCTTATCAGAATTAAGAACTCAAGAGATATTCACTTTGTACCTAATGGTTCTTAAGAAGGATTTTTTTCCAAGTCTTAACGTTCAAACCAGCCCGTGGCATATTGAAGTTCCAAAATGGAACTATTAAAAAAGTCAAAGAACCAGCTTTGAGAATAAGGCACCAGATAATAACCTACTTTGCACTATTTTGTGTAGGAAAACGAACACAACAAAGGTATTTCCACTATTAAATTCCTCGGGCTACTTTGATTCAGACATAGTAGACTAATCTGCACTAGTTAGAACATTTCTAGCTACACGTATGTTTGCATTGCAACTTATTTGTGACAATTAAATAGTTTTAATAATGCATGAATTAATTCATCTTAAATCATTGAATAAGCTACGACATATATAAACAATTTCACAACAATGGACCCTAATGTGCCACATAACTCTTAAAATTTTTTACATGCTCATCGAAATTCTGGATTTTAAATAACAAAAAGGTTGCAGTGTTAATAAATTTAGTGACTTTTGATTCCTATTTTTAATGATCTTGATTTTCCTCTCTCGAACTGAACTTTTAAACTGATTGTATCACGAAGCATATGCAATATATTCTTCACCAACTGTGCTATTAGGTGCTCCTGTATCAACTATTAATAAAGTTTTGCCGCTGTGCATCGTGGATTTTTACCCAGCTTTATCTTATAGTTTATAAATCTATTACACCCTGGGGTATGTCATCAAGAGAACTTGTATTCACATACATTTAGTATTAGAGGATGAAATAAATGAGGCAAGATATTCAAAGTACTGAAGCGTCATATTTACCGCGTGCCAAAAGCTCTGGGTTTGAGAGTGAAAAGGCAAACTAGCTATCCCGATTAAATAATTAAAGGTTTGAGCTATTATTTGAATAGAGACTATCATGTAATGTAAATCAATGCCGGTTGTGAGATGCCTAAAGAGGAGCAGACAGTGTGAATTGACGCAGAGGATGCATGGTGAAAGTGAACCAAGGCCATAGTTTAAATACAAGTTTTACTGACTTGTTTGTACTTTCTAAAACTATTTTACATGGGGGTTCATTTTAACCTTACTTTTTAAATTATTCAACTTTAGGAAACAAATACCCTTTTCTCAAAATCAAAGATGTACACTTATCTACGGAAGTAGATTCAGACTATTTTCATGCAAAGTCAATCTACTGCAACTATGATTTCATTTTAGATGTTGATGCTAATTACAGTGTTCAGAAAATATCATAATATGACAGCATACATCAGTATTAAAGAGCACTTTTACGTTTATTTAGAGTGAATTCCGTTTTAATACTCATTTCTACATAAACAAAACACCACTTTTTGGTAATGAAAAAAATAAAAGATTTAAAATAGTTCCCAGATGCCTGACTTCTTCATTTAGATACAATGAATTCCGAATTTTTTTAGGTTAGCAAAAAGGCCGTGGCATTCTGTGACATTTGAAAATACCAAATCTACAAGACAAAAACTACTGTTAATGTTCTGATTATGGTTCTGCACATTCTGATCAAACATTGCTTGTAATATAGTAGTTCTGAAAGGTTTACAAACATCTAGTATCACATTGGCTGCGATATAGTAGTTCTGAAAGGTTTACAAACATCTGGTCACACATTGGTTGCGATATAGTAGTTCTGAAAGGTTAACAAACATCTGGTCACACATTGGTTGCGATATAGTAGTTGTAAAAGGTTAACAAACATCTGGTCACACATTGGTTGCGATATAGTAGTTGTAAAAGGTTAACAAACATCTGGTCACACATTGGTTGCGATATAGTAGTTCTGAAAGGTTAACAAACATCTGGTCACACATTGGTTGCTATATAGTAGTTGTAAAAGGTTAACAAACATCTGGTCACACATTGGTTGCGATATAGTAGTTCTGAAAGGTTTACAAACATCTGGTCACACATTGGTTGCGATATAGTAGTTGTAAAAGGTTAACAAACATCTGGCCACACATTGGTTGCGATATAGTAGTTGTAAAAGGTTTACAGTATCTGACAAGCATCCAAAGAACTGTAACACGTAAATGAGGATTTATTAGTTTTAAAACATAAGTTGCCTATTGAAGTGAATGATGAGTCTATATATATGTTATGTGAGGGAATATTTTGTAAGCACAGAATGTATTGGCTTGTATTAGTGGTAAACGAGTGAATAGGGACATGTATAGAAATCTATTTTTTGGCGATAATTTGAAAATCTGATCTTCCGTTATGAATAACGACTGTGGATGGTGGGTGTTTCCTTGATATTGTTGCATTTGTCAGCGGGGGAACCTGAATGTGGAGCTTGTCTGACTTGACATTGTTGTCATGTTTACAATGACTTTTGAAATAATTATGGACCACAAGGAAACATTCAAGATTCCTTATTTTTCTCGCTGATGTTACTGTTGACATTGAAATACCTTTTCTTCCTCTCAAATATTTAAATGATTATTCGCCATGGGGAATCATGTCGCTCTAGGGACAGTCGCTTGTATTTAAGAAATAGAAGACGAGTTGGTGTGCATCTATCGTTGAATAAAACATAGCAGGGAGCTATGTTTTATTCAACGATAGATGCACAACAACGAGTTTTCTATTTCTTATATGAGATACCCTTAACAATTACTTGCTTTATATATCAAAATAGTTGAAAAATTATGGTATTTTTAACAAAAATATTTTGAAAACAATGATGCCTCTCGCCGTAGAACATATTCAGACGAGTGCATTACCATGTAAAGGGGTGGGCGCTCCAATATTAATAGAATGAAATTTATTGAACAATCAATATGAATTTGAAAATGTCCCCAGGGGATACGTGACGTCTCTAATCCGTGCTTTTCTTTCTCTGCAAACCATCACCTCTCCTTTTGGTTTCGAATCGACAGACGCCGAGTCAGCCATGATGGACAATAGCCCCCTCATATATGATCAATGGACTTGGCCAACATGACGTCATTTGTAACGTTACTGAAATGACGTCATTAACCTCGCGCATGGTTGTATCGTCAAATAAAGCACATCATCGTCCGATTGTTCGCCATTGTTTTAATGCCGTGGGTATCTTATATTTAACCATACAGCTTTTCCCTTCAAGCAGCCATTTTGTGAAAGGGTTATCTGTTAACGATAAATCAGTTGGATAGATTAATGAAATATCCCGTTTACGAGTAGAAAGTTGAGAGTGTACGTCAGATCAGACAATCATTTTCGGCCCTGATCTATTACAACTACATTGCCTTCGGTTCTGTAATTTGTGTTTTCAATTTTCAATCATTTGTACATCATCATATGAATATGAACTTTGCAGCCAGCCTCGTTTTCACCTGCTCTCCTCCTTAATAGACGTGATACAAAACAGATTCGTCATCCAGTGCAGTTACACCATACCTGTCAATTAACACCATCCAGGTGTGATTTATCTAAATAACCTCATCATATCAAATCATATATAGATTCACAGTAATTATAATATATGCGCCATTACTTTTGTAGCAAGTTTCCTTCATGTTATTCAATCTTTAAGTTTTCAAGTTTTATGACTCATCCATATGCTGAAGACTGAAATAGGTTTCCAATATTAAAGACAAACCATGATTGTCTATATAAACTTGAATTTGCTGATGTAATATTGTATTAAATCAAGGAGGAGACGACATTAACTCACAATTTGACACAGTATACGAGGCCTTGGCATCGACAAGTTTCCCATATATTGTCATAGCTAACAAGACCTATGTTACTAAATCAATGAAAGTTATTAGAATACTCCACCAATACCATTAGACTATCTGACTTTTTAAGTAATACTCAATTAGACCCATCATTTTATATGTAATGTCACATTTCCGTGCGATCTGTATATTAATTGGATTCGTCTAAAAGGTTTAGTATAAATGTCCGGTATTGGCATGTAAATAAGAGTTAATTGTTAACTTTATACTCCTATTTCATGTTCAATGTTCTAAAGTGTAATCGTTAAACAATATGTTTATCCAAAGAGGTTACTAAACTGACCGAACTTCAAGAGATATTAAGAATATGAAGCGTCCTTCTTCACTTTTGAAAACAATCCTCGACGAAAATGTCAACAGCATTTACATGGTCATTTTTAAACAGCAAACGAATATGTGACTTACGTAATGTTAACGAATATAAATATTATATTTGACATTTGTAAAATTTCAACTTGTTAACATATCCTTATTTCAAGAAGCTAAATGTTGTGAAAAGAAAGGCTAGGCATTAAGCATGTCAGCAATAGTGAATGCGTGAACATCTCTGAATATCTCCGTAAGGAACCTGACACCGATCTTCGTGAAACACAGCCTCAACCTGTACCTACAGGTGGATCTGATATCCAATACATGATCTAAAGGCGGAGCTAATAGCAGGCCAGGCGTTTATATAACTGTGTTCCTGGATGAAAGACTGCGTTACTTTTCTCGCACTAGGTGGTTCATATCTATCGGAAGTGGATCATTGTTGAAATTTACAAGCTATATTAAAATTACAAGTAGGAGATAGTATTACGATATTTTGCTACTTTTATTTTATTACTTAATTTTATAATTAAGGTGATATTTCGTTATTGTGAATTCTTGTTTTTCTTTTCTAAATTCTAAATAATGAGCGCAATTAATGATTTCAAACAATAAACTTCCGGGAAATGAGGAAATCTTTTCTTATTCACTCAAATGTCCGAAATGTTTAATCTTTGGTTTACTGTCAACATTTGTTTTGTTTGTTTCAAATTTACCGACATGTAATTTATCTTTTAAAGTGTTGTGTATACCATTCGAATATTAGATTATTGATTCATTAAACCAACTGTCCTGACGATGGTAGTAACGGGCGGGTTCATGACTAAATAGTACAATTATAAATCAACTTATAACCAGTCATCTGGATCCCTTTGGTCACGTTTATCTTTCATGGTTCGTCCTATTACAGTAGAATAGAGTAGAGTAGGGTATCATATTGTAGATGTTTCACAACACACTGATCTACTTATGTTTAGCATTATCTCCAGTAAGATCAGTTACTCACTTACGGCTCTGTTCATTTCTTATCAAAGACTTTCTTCCCGGAATAACTTCCAGCTTGATTATCAATCTATGAGCCAAATGTCATCTGTACAAGATTAAAAGCCTTATCAAATATGTCCTTGCTGGCGGAGTGTAATTTAGAAATGATCATAATAGAATAACCTTACAAAGATTGCCTAGTTGGTAAAACATTCTGTTTCATCAATGATTACTGCTTATAATGTATTAATTACAGTCTAGGCACATTACGGATATTCTTGATATAGTGATAATAGAGACATTAAAAAATTTATTTCCATAGTCTACTCACCAAAATCTTTATTTCATTATGCCATGTTTTTGAATGATGTTATTTGTTCCTTTATTGGTTTACATTATGTCATACATGAAAGAAGGTTTCACGTTCATAATGCATGAGACATTAAGTTATTCTGTGACCAAAACATAATCCCTCTATTCAAAAAAAGATATTCAATAGATTTTTTATTTGAAAATAATTTGGGAAAGCAGCATGATATATAACATAACACTGTTCACAATGTGTTCATTTTGTATTAATTTTGAAAATAAAGAAAACACAGACTTTTACCCTTTCCTCTCTTGGTTAATGGTATATGCATGATACACAAACATCTCTGATAAGATAACTTCAAACTTGTCAAACATTTGAGATCATTCACAATAAGAAGAATTTTACAATATTGTTTTAATACGGCATGAATTTCGATGATAAATCATAATGTAAACACGTTTGTATCAGATTGATCGATAACAATTGTCGAAATTCTTTTCTGGTCTATTTGTTCAAAACATGACAAGTTAAGCTATGCAATGACTACAAAGCATTTACTGCCATATTGGCAAAGGAAGTAAAAATAAGTTCAAATATGACTAAATAATTGTTTATTTGCATTCGGATATCAATCCCGGATCGTGTGATTGACGAAAAAGTACATGTCATACATTTTCCCGATGGTATCTTTGAAATTATTTTGAACAGAACAGCTGATAAAACGTTAGATGTCCGTCAACTTTTACATGAAAATGTTATTAAAATGGTTTCTTCGAATCACCTTAAATTCGATAAATGTCACTCAAAGATAATCGCCACCAATATTGAAGAAGTATTGATGCGTGTAGTTCATTATTGATAATTGACCACAATACGAGTACATCAGGCAACGGGAGCTGGATTGATTAATCAGGACGTAAATCATGCAAATTAGACAATCTGGAGGAATACTTAACACGATTCTATCATAACTCGAGTGGTTTTCTCACCACAAGTAGTCTAGACCTTTGATGACATATGATGTTAAAAGTAACGCATACAGAAAGTTTTATTGCTTTCTCAATCTTTCTCAAGTAATTGGGAATGTCTGACTGCAAAGGATAATTTTGAGAACATGATTACTTCAATCAAATTGATCACAGGAACCCCTTCTTGTATAGTTCATTTATGATTTCATATTATTTCATTTTATCACTTTTCCTATAAATGAACTTGTAATTCACTTGTGTTGAATCCTTTAGGCTGTGGTAGCGCCACGTAATATACATAGGACTTCAGCTTTGTACATCTTTGTACCCCTTAAATAATGTAATTACTTCCTTCGAGTGCAGAGTATAAACTCATAGAGAACGTCCCCACGTTTCCAGTGACTAAGTGCTCAAAACAGAATATGTTTTGTTTGAAAAACACTTAATGTAAGAAAATGACTTACCCATAAATTTCAAACATTGTATTTCAATGTTTCGTTTCACCAGAAGAGAGTTGACATTGACGCGTGACATTCGTGTAGGTGTTCTTCATGTTACCTGATTTACATCATAGTTAAAAGTAGAGAGAAATTAATCTTACCTTTTTCCCATCATGAACTATTGACGCTTACACCCATGAAGAGTTTCCTTAAAGGAATATTGGTCTTCATGGTCTTGAAAAGTTTTATATGATATCTGTTTACTTAACTTAACATTAAAAATTAATTCAGATTAATCCATGTGTACATTTGAAGGTGATTGTGATTAATTCCTTCCACTGATTCGAGTAGTTCTACCGTTTACAGTTAATGATTATGAAAATCAGAAAGTTCCATTTACAAAATAGAAGTTTTGTTATCTTTATTAAGATAATATACGTGGAACATAATCGTAACATGTTCATTGAGGATCATTTGAAAGGGCATTTTAATCGAGACAGAAATGTTTTGCTTATTATGCACAAGTACGGGCTTAATGAGACAAATACAGTATATGTCACTATCGTTACTTTTAGACTTAAAATATAAATCTTATGTCTCTCGTTTTATGTTCCATTGGTTTCAATTGGTGAAACATCTTGCAAAGATCTAAGTCTCTAATTACAATGCAGAGAGACTATGCAAGATATATATGCATACAATTCTGATTTCTTCAGTTTGCGAACTACACTTTACAACCCGTAAATTTCAAATCAAGTAAACATGTATTCAGTTCTTCAAATTGAATCAGATAAAGACGCAGCTGCATAGCATAAGGTGCTAGATGTCAAATGAGAAAAGGTCAAATGCCTTTTGGATCTCTCCATAAACACGGTATACACAATGATTTCAAATAGGCTTAAATCATTAATGATACGTTGCACTAATAAGTGAGTTCTGGTGTAATATTAGGTATTCAACAAACATGATTTGAAATATTTACATGTACAAGAATAAATTTAGAATTACATGTATGTGAACTGCAATTAAATCGCAAAAAATAAACATTTACAGTATCAAATATTTATATATGTAGCTTGTTGAATAACCTTTTTAAAGTTATGTCTGAACAATCAAGATATAAGGCTATCAAGATATAACCCTATCGTAAGATTCGAACTAAAAAATTGCTTTTAGCATCTTGTTTGAGAACATCATAGTCAAACTTGAGTGCATCATGAGGGTTTAGCAACAATGTTAGCAAAAATGCCTAACCAAAGACTATGCAAATAATATCGCCATTATTTTTGTGTACAATGGTGAATATTTTGCCGTGTCACATTATCATTAGACAGTTATCGCTAATAAATCTGTTTACTTTTATATTTAGTTTTTATAATAAAAGTTCACTTAAACATGATAGTCTATTTTCCGATTAAAGGGATCACAAGAGCCTTGTAATTATCATATACGTTAACTTCTCTGATCATGGCACATGCCTGATGTATCACGGCTGAGGGCTCACAGAGATGCTTGGAGAAAGGCAACCTTTGCATCTATTTTCATAACATTCGTTTGAGGAGACTTATCTTCAGCTGGAAATTCAAAACAAACAGTTAACATAATGAGACGTTTTAAAACTATTTACAAATCTCCCAAAACCTTCCCTTTCAATTGAAATTGTGTCACAATACAGAAATATATGACACACCAATGGTAAAGGATATTATGTTTTTGTGCCGGTTGCTTGATTAATATCCTTATTTGTAGAAAATATTGATATAGTACTTTAATCACCGCCAATATTAAAGAGAATATTTCATGTCGCAAGATAAACTCGTTGATTAAAAACATTCAGTGAAGAAGAGACACTGCCTTAAACAATCCACACGATCAAATTGATATATTGAGAAAGCTGTTATATCCTTCACGTCAAGTTTTCATGAACTACCTATGAAATAAGACATCAAAAATTAAATAATCTACACGGTTGTATGAAAAAAAATTGAAAATGTTGTGTTGCACGTTGTAAAAAACGTTTTTGAAAAACTAAAAAATATTATGGACTAACTAGAATACTTTAATTATGGCACAATGTTATGTGACAGCGTTCAAACTGAGCTATGGGTCATAAACTACACAATATGCTCGTCAAATTTATGTTTTATTGACCGATATTTTGTTTATATTACATTAAGTCAAAAACTGTAAAGAGTGCTTCAAAATACAAAATACAAAGTCAAAATATATTGTTTTATAAGTTTATCAAGGGTACTTAACATAATGAAATAGCAGCAATTTATCTTTCCTTGTGCGTCTGTTAAATCTTCCAATTGCAGTAAACTTTTTGTCATCATAATGAGATATACTTTTTTCCTTGTCGAAATCATACTTGGTAACATGTATATACATCCCAATTTTGCTAACAAGGCGAATGAGAGAGTAAAGTTTGAATGTTTTATGAATGTTCACCAGTCCTGACATAGAATGGCATTGGACATCCGTCAAACCTTCAGCCTGTTTACTTTTGGCTTTTTTGATAACTGCCCTCCTCTAGCACTTACTATAAGAGTCTGAAATCTTATTAACATACTCTGTGTCTAATGAGGATTATTATTTATAAATTTGGTGACCGTTAAGGGTCAATTCCTTAAACAACTATCCCCAATATCTTCTCCAGAAGCAAAATGTCTAGGAAGCTGAACCCTTGTTATGTATATACTAGTAATTTAAAGAATGTTTACCTTGAATCCATGCCCTAAAACCAAAATTCAGCTTCTCCAGAAGCAAAAAGGCCTAGAAAGCTGAAATGATTTGTACAGAATCCTTAGCTAGGGGGAAGTATAATTTATAGATTCACTGCTCTTCGGGTCTATAATAACTGCCACAGCCGCCACGACCTAAAATCCTAGTTGATTCTGTTAAATTTCCTTTCCAATGATTAGAAAATGTGCAGACATTATTTATATACTTTAGTGGATATGTGAAAACTTGCAAAAATCGGCATCTCTTGCCAAACTTTTACTTTTATTTTTGAACGAAATGGTCTCAAATGAAGTTCCGAGATTTTTAGTGTGAATATCTTAATTTTTTTCAAAAAGGGTAAAACATCATTCAATGAGTTATCCCAAATACTTGTGGTCCAAGAAAATTGTGTCATGTGTAAATATATTCATGTAGATATCTTAATACTAACACCTTTAGATAATTTGAGTGGTAAAACTCTATGTTTGTCTGACCACACAGGTATTGATAAGAAATGTTTTGCAACAGAAGTTGTCTTCCATATTTTTAATGTCAATATATTTCACTGGAATGTGAATTATTTGCCACTGCTATACTAACTTTCCACCACAAATATGAAAGGATACACCAGGTGGATTCATCAAAGAGTTTGACCATATAAGGTACTATTCTGCTTTATCAATATACTTTCTTCCCACCTACGTATACAGCTGAAAATGTCATCCGTCTTATGTTGCGTTAGTATACATTAACTGATGTCAAATATCACTTTCAAAAGAAATGTCAACAATGTGTTGTCGATTGGTTCATGGTTCAGATGTATGTACAACATTTTTAACATGTAGAATGTAATGAAGCTTTAACGTGATATTGTAAGATATGCATAATTTCTCATTTCATTTTCATTCACTCTAAAATTAACGGATTGGAGTTTCATTAAATTTTAAGAAACCATGGCCTTAAACCTATCACATGATGTCTCCTACACATATTCACTTTTGCATAAATTTCTATAAGACCTAAATCTCTAGATATCATTTTGTCACAAATTTCTTGTATCTAAATTAATTTTTTGCACTAAATGAAAATATCACATTTTTTATCTGTTTATCTGTTAACCCATTGTTTACTTTAAAGACATTTATAACTTTTGGAAATATTTTTATTTCTGAAATAACGTCCTTAGATAAAAACTAATCAATCAGAAAAGTGTTTTGATGAATCTGAATTTGATTTCATGTAACAAGAATGTTGACATACGAACTAAGTGCATGAAACGAGAACATGATAAATTCGGATTTAAACATGACATTTATCACGTGACTTTATGTAGAGGTGTACTTCAATTTTGATACAGAAGACAATCTGTCTCAGAGTGGAATGCTTAAAGGCATTATTATGAATCCTTATACAGATATAGAGATCGATTTTGTTCAAAACACAACGGATATTAAATAATAATAATTTCGCACTTAGAAGTTGACACATAGTCCTGAACGTTGATAGCTTGAGAGCACGGTCATGTGATCTTAATTTCAGTGTTAACAGTTTCTAGCCGAGTTAAGTCGTGTGAATTCCTTTCTCGGTTTCCACATTGAATCTAGTGACGAATATATATTAAATCTGACTCACAATATTTGTCTATATTAAATAAAATAAAAGGAGGAAATTGAATTTAATAATAAAGCAGATAACTCTGATCTCGTGTCCTTAAGTGGAATATATTGCTGTGTTCACTTCATTCATTATTTTGAGCGCTACTGGTCCACAATGTCCTGAATTCTATGGAATAAACGGGCTGTCATATTTTGAATAGGAATTTGTCTCGTTCAGAGTTTAAGACAAACTTTGTATTACTCCGCAGGTGCGAAATTATATCTAAATGTCAGTTTGTGTGTTTGCAATGAAAAATGTCAAAGCTACATTCAAACTTGCAAGCTCGCTTGGTTCACAAATGTTTGAATATAGCTTCATTCATCGTTCATTTCCATTGCAAACATACAAATTTATATTCGTTTTAACTGTTAGCTGCAGAAGAAGGTATCTAGACGGAAATTTAAACTTATGTATTTTCCATTGTAAAATGATAAAAATATATTTGAGCATGTTTACATCATGGACAGCTCAACCCTCAACATCTTTGATACATGAGAGAATCAGACAATCTGTTTCAGAGTGAAAAATTATAGTTATGTATGTTTAAATTGTAAAATAAGAAAAAAATTTTTTTTTCTTTATGATCAACTTGTTAACTTAAACTGAAGATGTCCTGTAATTGTTAAACAGAATTTCTATCATTGAACGTTGTATAACATGTTTTACCTTCCTGGGATTATCCAAGCAACAGTAAAGCTATTCAAATAAACGCTCACTAGATTGTCATGCTAGCATAGGACAAGAAAGCATTTTCTCCAATAAACTCCGCGCTTTGTTTGCAATCTGATGTTTTGGCTGAATTGGTCTAATATACTCATGATGTTTAAGTGTTTAGCTTGTCAGACATCTGCAATGCGTCAAATAGTCGTTCAGTTTATCAGTGATAACATCTATTGTCTGGGAAACATATATTTTGCACTGAACAATTAACTTTGGTGACTTACAAATATCACAATGAAGAAATATTTGTAAAACCTCTTTTGTTTGGAACTTAAATCTCATACTTCCGCTTCCGCTGGTCAGCAAATACCACCACATAGCAATTGCTCGTCATAAGTAGAAAAAGTAATTGTGTCGTTTCCTAACTTCACAATGGGGTAGTTTATTAACTTCATATTTCTTTGTTGAAAACTTTTGAGGTTATGTATAAAAAGAGTCACTTCAAGACTGCTAGAGTAGAGTGAAGAAAGAGTCACTTCAAGACTGCTAGAGTAGAGTGAAGAAAGAGTCACTTCAATACTGCTAGAGTAGAGTGCAGAAAGAGTCACTTCAATACTGCTAGAGTAGAGTGAAGAAAGAGTCACTTCAATACTGCTAGAGTAGAGTGAAAGAGTCACTTCAATACTAGTGGTTAATAGTACTTGAAGCATAATACAGACCATCATCTTTAAGTGATGTCCTAATTTATTTATGATGAACATGATTGCAATAATTTAGCAGTACTCAAACCTAGGAGATTGTTCTTCAATAAATGTAAGGAAAAATAAACTGCTATATTTCAATGGATACAAAGGCTACTGCGAGCTGCTAATATTGTGTTATCTCACATGTTGTTCACACGCCAAAGTACAGTGCATGACCTAAATATTACTTTCTCAAATAAGGAAGTTAGTATCGTCCCTTTTCACCACATGACACCTTTAACCTAAAACTGCTTTCAAAACAACTTATTTATCTAAGTCATTTAAGAAAGGTTCTTAGAAGTTATGAAAAGCATCATATAGATAAAGTTAATCTCTATTTATGATTTTTTGACATTCTCATATTAAATCAACTTTATTGTCACTAGCAGTAAACCCCAGTGTTCCTTAAGCAAAAAACATAATAACCTTTAAGAATCTAGTATACTCTATTCATCACAACACAATCTGATTTATTCCTAATAGCTGAAGAAGTATTAAACTTTAACAAAAAAACCTTCGCAAAATGATCTTATATAGCTAGAATTTACATACTGGAATAATCACATAAATACCTTGAAATGACATAAAACTCTTGTTTTTCATTTGGTACAATCTATGTGTCAAGTTACAGAAACCTTTGACATTTTCAAGTGTCCACGTAACAACTCAGCACTATCCTCATCGCATCTTAAACTTTAACACTCATTTGTACAATTGCATTGCGATGATGTAAAACTGCACATACAATCATAGCTAATATGTTCTTGAAGATAAACAAACATATAATATGTCATAATAGCTGCAAAGTGTTGTGAAAATAATTGCACTTTTCGATCAAACTGTCGAGATAATTATCATCTTGATACCAAAATATATAGTATCAATTCGATCAAACATAAGGTCAGAACATTTATAACGCAGTGTAGTGCAAGTTACCCAAATGAAAAAGTTATCCTAAACTGAAAGGAAAATATAGTGGCGTTGACAGTGTTAATAGGTTATAAAAATAGAATTGGAATGTCATCATACATCATTTCTGAATTAAATCGAGTGCCATTACGACGGGAAAAATTAAAATTTTGATGTTTATCCGTACCATGAGCTGTATGATATTGCTTGTTAGCAGCGCTAAGACATGCTTAACAAAGTGAACAGAAAACTAGAATTGCAAGGGAGTTATCTGCCTCGTGCCTAAACATCCCAAAAAACACCAGAAGAGATGTTTCACTGTTAACTGATAAAATCTCTTTTTCCCAATTCGTCAATTTGTTGTTTCAATTTATCAAGATAGGATAAATATGGTAAGTTAGACTTTAAAAAAAATTAGGATTCGTCATTAGAAATTCATAAATTAGGTAATTGAAGAATCGATGTGGGAACAAAGAAAGGAGGATGTTATTTCGAATTGAATATGTACCTTTGAAATCGAGATCTCATGATTGTGCTCTCTACGACTCTATTTTATGGAATATATGTATTATATATTTTAACATGTTGTTGTGTGACATGCATTATCAAATAACCTAATTTGGTGTTTAAAGATACGTGTGCGACTTTTACTTCGAATCGTCATATATGGTATGATACCTGTAGCAAAGCCAAACGGTGAGTGATTAAAATGACGCAATGTCATGTGTTTACAGCGGTATCAATACTGTTTTGGTTGGTTGTTTGGCCATAAGTAACTATTGACATTTCAACTCGTCTAACAAACAGGTAACCTTTGGTTTGTAACATATTTCAACTTTGTTTTAGGAAGCTTGTTTTGAAGCTATCTATTTATACACCCACTATATTTAGTTGATGTTTGGATTTCAGTATACTCCCCCAAAATACTCTTTTGAGATTTTATGGCTACAATTCTTTTATGTAATATAAATATCATACCCATTTTTGTTTCCATTTTCAAAGCTCAAATCTAACCACGTGATCGTCAATGATAGCAACAAGCTGTACAAGAACTAGACTAGTCATTTAATTAACCATATAACCATATTCCCTTTCATTAGTTACTTTCTTCTAAACCATCAATTACATGCAACAAATTTGCTCGGCGAAATACATCTCTTCAGAGGAAATGTATCAGATCCGTAATTTCTAAATGTATTTAAGTCGCGGAATAATACAGTAATTCAGAGGACAGAAAAGTGAACATAAACTTTTCAAGTGATGTGTTGTTACAATTACACACATCGAAAGTGTCCAAGGTTTACATGAAAGCTAGATATCAAATTGCTTTATTTTTACATCTTTTATGGATGTCTCGAACTTTGTTTTTACCAGATTTAAAAATATTTGAAAAAGCATATTTTAATACTTACCTTTTCATACACAAAGCATTTATTAGCGATTTTTCCTATTTCTGACGACTTACATGGCTTCAAAAAATAAGTAGATGACAACAAATGCAGTTGGAGAAATAAATAAATGTTTTCAATTTGGAAGGTTCTCAAAGATCAGACAGATGAATCAACAACACCATGCCTTTCAATTCATTATTACGTCTTCATTCATTGCTATGTCTTTCTGTTTCCAATCTATCCCAGTTTGTAATGTTAAATGTGAATATCAAAACTCTATCTGACAGAAGAATAAGGCTATTTTTAAAACCTAAAACAAATCCTATAGTGACAGGTCATAGGTGTAAGTTTAACTACTTAAATGTAACTAAAAATATTTTCATGATGGTTTTGTCCTTTACAACAATAACAATAGTTTTGTTTAAGATGTCAATTTCTATTTTGAGACTTACAATAAAATCAATATTTTAGGGTACATCAGTCGCAAAGACTGCATTTTGAGCAGCGCTGAACCTGGCAAACGTTTTTTTTTAAAAGTTCATTACCAATTTTTTCTTAACGAATTAAATTTGAATGAAATTGCCTCCATTTTTTCTGATATATCATATCTCGTGATAACTCGTCATAACTCGTCAGTGACATACACTGGAAGACGAATCCATTTTTCTAAAGTTACTAACAGTTTATTATTGATTTTGCTTTTCCAATAATGTTATTTTAATAATAAACATAAACCTGACCATTCAATTTAATCAAGACCGTAAGGAATTTTTAAAAAACAACGATATTAAGATTACAATGTTTCAGAAATGGACTGTTCATCACTTGTTGATTTAAACCTGAAAATTATCAAGAACTCATTTCCTGGATAAGCAAAAGATCGCGAAAATATTAAAAAAACAACTGATGATTGCATAATGATTTGACATTTAAATTTCACGATACATGTCAGTAAAAACTAAATTGCTAAATACGAAATATAATGACCAAGGAGCCCACGTGCTGCAGTCGTCTACTCAGAAGCCATTGTAGGACGTCAAAGTAAATTATGTGCGTGCAACAAACGAATAACAAAACAGTTGAATTCGTCCACGTACAAATGCTTACAAACATTGAAATACTTTTAGCAAATATAACGAAAATCGTGGAATATTTTTTTTCAAATTTATTTTTGAATTATTATTAAAAATTGGATCATCTTTAAATAATCAAGACTGAAAATCGCGAACGGTTTCTCTAATGGAAAGTATTGCAACACTTAAGTTTATTATTATTCACAAAAAGATTTGTTGTAGACACCAATGTATCAAATAAAAAACATTCGTCTTTTTTATTATTAATACTTATATAATACAATTCATTGGAACAGTTACTTTTGATATTTATGTGAAACTTGCCTCGTCAAAGTCATTTTGTGATTGAAGTGGTTCAGTATAAAACATCATCCTAAGAGATGAATTTATGAAAGAAACTGTTTTTACATTCAATCTTTATAATTTTTGATGACATGATGAAACTTTCATGTTTTGAAATATACAAAACGATGTCTATTATATTGGTAAATAAATGAAGTTCGGAAGACAACATAGTTTTATCGTTAAAGAGATACAATCCATTAATGCATTATCTTTTGTAGTTTCATCAAATTATATTCATAATTATATTTAGCTATTTTGATGTAATGGTAGCGTTGAATATTGGTAAAATATTTTCAGCACCGAAGTTAATAGTTTCCAATCTCCAATATGTTCAATATGAATACTTTCTGTTAAATTCTACAACGATGTAAATATGCTTTTGATTAGTTTCAATAATGAAACGTAACATTGGAATTTGTGGTGAAATCTGACAATGGGTTGTGATGTATCTTAGTACAGATTTACAATTCACTTGTCAATTACAGTACAAGTATTATACAATTATAGACTGGTGATGAGGTCAATACCTGTTTTTGTAGACCCGAGGAAAGCAATATTGACAGAGGACGAAGTCCGAGGTCAATATTGCTTTCCTCGGGTCTTTAAAAACAGGTATTGACCGAATTCACCAGTCCATAATTGTTTTATTATGTTTCGAAATATATACGAAAAGAAAAGAAAAAACTACAATCATGAACAGCAATTTTGATCAATTGTTCAACATGACGGTCAAATGACGTCACGATAACAACACGATGACGTCATGTAACAATGGTTTGACGTCATTATGTCTATTTCAAGTCAATATCACTTTTGGTCGGACTCGGAGTGAAGTCAATATGCTTTTCTGTCGACTGACACGTGACCGCTTCTCGACCAATCGGATCGACGGAAAAATAAGATCACATAATTATAATGATTTTTGTTTATGTACAGTATATAATATATGTATACCAATAGTTTGATAAAATTTAGTTTTATGCTTGTTGGTTTCAATAAAGCATTGCGTGAAATATAAACAATGGTTGTGAAATTATCAAATATTTTTACCTCAGCCAATTCAATTATTTTCAATTTGCTCACCCATTTTCTGCTTGATGTTCCGCTACTTGTGATCCCTTCTTTAGTTATCCTAAAAACGTTTTCTCCTTTCTTTTTATAATTTTTTCTGAGAATATAAAGAATTTTTCTTCTACTAATTGCAAGACAATCAGTTAAAAAGATAATATGAATTCCTAACGAATATTCAAGAACGGTTAAGCTACACAACCCCGTTTTACTTTTTCGAACGTTGATGGCCAAAACTAGTTGGTCGAACTTTAACACTTTATACATATTACCTTTTTCTACTACTAGGGATTAATGGGTTCACTCCCATGCAATCGTACTTAAAATAAACACGTTTTCTTAAATAAAAATATGTACGTAACGCCGGGGGCTTCGCTTAAATGAATTTATACTTGCACTTTCAGTGACCAAACGCATTACTGATAAAGATGTAAATAGAAAATAAGCATAATGTTTTTTTACGATCCCTATAAAACTAAAACTTACACATTCATTTGTTGACAAGTATACCAGGAACTACTTGTCTACAGAAGTAGCACTCCACAAGAATGCCATTTCTTTAATAACTTAACTAAAAAAAGTCACAAAATTATCGTTTTTATGAATCTCTATTGCAAAATGATATCTCGAACTTCAATGATACATTTCTCCTTTCTCGAAAGGTCAAACGTTTATGCAAAATTTACGCAGGCGGAGGAATGGCTAAGTGGTCTGTAAGCACTATGAAGCAGGACTTTTGAGATGGGCAGACAACTTGCGTGGAAGACATTTAGTCGCAGAGTTATCTCACTTGATAACTGCCCTAATATCCTAACGCCATTTTCATTTTCACGCTGCGATTAGTTTGTATTGCAGAGCGAGTATGACTTCAAATTGTCTAAAAAGGAATTTATCATACAGGAATTTGAGACCTTTAATTGTAGTATAATTCAGAGTTTTGAAAGGTTGTACAGATTTGTAAGACCATTGTATATATATTATTTCCTGACCGTCTCACAGTCCCTTACACCCTTTCAATACTTGTCCTTGTCAAGGATTGCCATTTGAAGCGCTCGTAAAATATTATAATAAGTAATGTTACTTATCATAACATTCCTTAATGCTGTTTTTAAGTGCTTACTAATTAGGAGAGCTTTGTTACTTTTATACTTAAATGAGCAATTCCTTGGCAGAGGTTATGTGTTAACAACGAAAATGTGGAAAATAAAAGATCTATTAAATGTTATTTTTGTGATAATGAAAACCATAATGTACCCTGTCAAATTAGCAAAATATCAAAAACAATATAATTATAACAATTAAATCGATTATAAACAAAGAGTTTAAAGTGTCAATATATCAATATATGAGTCACTTAAATATTGATACGCTAGCTAACTATATACACCAGCAGTTGGTTAAAAAGGTGGATGGCAAAGTAAAATCAAGATACCAGGAAGCTGAATGGTTTCCTAAGGCAGCCCTTCGATAGGTCACGAAGTAAATTATAAGTTTTAGAAACTACGAAATCTTCCACGAGAAAGTCCTAAATTTTGAGGATACTCACAGAAATATCTAGAATAAGGTAACTTACACAAGCAAAAGAAATGAGTGTGTGGTCTATTGAACAGTACAACAATGTTACACATTATTGAAAACATTGTTGAACATGTAAACTATCCCATTCTCATAACACTTATCTTGTTTAAACGTAGACAACTTTCATACGACCTCAAATATTTATTACCAGATCTACTGTACTGTTCTGTATAGTCATGAATCATGAAATGATTGACTAGCATATTCAAACACATCAGGTATTTTTTCACTACGAGTCAGAAATTTGTATACAAATATGGAATAAACTTTGTAACAACATAATTGTTTAGCTATGTCATAACACAATTCAGTTCATTCAGTGAAAATGTACACTTAGGAATGCTTATTATAAACTTTCAAATATTGTGAATATCATGCAAATTATGCAAATGAGGAAAGTTCAAGATTGTGTTTGTTTTAGATTTTGCTATTACAAATGACCCATTTGTAATTGTGACATTCTTCTTTTAAAGCTTAGTGTATACCATGCCTATTTTCGAAAATGAATTCATGGAACCAACTATCCTAACGATAATAGTAACCGCCATGTGTGGGCTTATGACTGAATACTTTATGTGTAACATATCGACTTGCAACCAGTCAAACATTTCCCCTTTGGTCACTTTTTCTCACGTTTCTCTTCTCCATGTTCAGTCTATTAAGCGTAGTAAAATATTGTCGATGTTTCACAACACATTGAACTACTTATGTTGTAGGGTTATCTCTAGAAAGATCAGCTACGGCTCAGTTCACTCCTTATCAAGGACTTTCTTCCAGAAATAACTGACATCTTGATTATGAGTCTAGGATGCAAATGTCATCCGCAAATGACGTAAAATCCCCATTAAGTGTGTCCTTGCTCATAAAGTGTAATTTAGAAACGGTCATAATGGAATAACCAAGCAATGAATGCGAAAATGCCAACTTTTATTTGTTTCATCAATGACTATTGATTATGTTGTCATTTTGATAATTATGTCATAATTTAGAGAAAATTAGAATGAGAAAAAGCCGGACTTTTATAGATATATTCTCATTATTTCATGTCCTCGTGGTAATACGTCATGTAAAAGTTAACTTATGCTATATTCTAAATGCAGGTTTAAAGGTTTAATGTCATTTTCGAGTTTGTATGGATAATATTCTTAACATAAGTGTATTTCATAACTTTCTGATGAAATATCAGGTCATTTCCTGCCTGCTTGAGTTATTTCATTATTTTTCACCATAATGTTTTGAATAAATGATAAAAACTCGCTTTATATAGAGACATTAAAAGGAATACTCATATCACTACAGTCTCACTATACGTCCTTGCTCTAAAAAATAAGAAGCAATTCTATTGAATATTCAAATATGAGTTAAACTCGTCTGTTGTTGATATTGACAAAAATGGCAAGAACATTTTCTGATTTGGTTCTTATCATATGGAAGTTTCACTACTACTACTATTTCAGATGCATGCACTGATATCCGGGAACACAGGGTCTGTCCAAACTCAATGTTATCCTTGATTGTCAAAAATGTTTCCAATATGTTTTTCTTCTAAATGTTAATGATAATTTGATAATGAATGTAGTATAAATGAGAGAGACTGTTTCGCCAAAATGTGGGACATCTGGATACTGAAAACATTTGAATCATATTCTAATTTCCAGATATCTTTTACAATGAATCCATAAAGATATTACTTACAATGAAAATGGTATCTGAAAATCATGTACGATTCGATAAACGTATTATCTATAGGTGATGGCCAACAATAATGAACAGCTATTGATAAGCATCAAGAGGCTGGGTGATTAGTTACGACGTAATTCATGCAAATCAGAAAATCTGGTGGAGTCGCGTTAATACATAAAACTATTCTATCACACTTCTAGTGCTTTTCTGATCACCACAAATTGTCTAGACTCTCTCTGACATATACTCTTAAAAGCAATGAATAATAAACGTTTTGTTTCCATGTCAACCTTTCTCATGTGATTGGAAATGTCTGACTCCATGGGATAAGTTTTAGAACATACATATGTCAATCAATGTGACCACAAGATATTCTTGTTGTAGATTTCATTCATGACTTCAGATTCATGTTCAATAACAAAAACGATCACTTTTATCAAAAACAATGTTTTGACGTCCCAGTTCGACTAAGACGTTGCGTTCCAAATGTGACGAAGTCGGGTAGTCCTTTTGAAGCCCTTTTCAATTCCTGCTGACTAATTCCGCCAAAATGAACCCGAAAAACGTGAATTTTAGAGTTACGAGCAAAGCCCAGGATCGTTAAATCCGGGTCAACCACTTGCGTCATCATCAAGTCCGATCATGTAGACGACAAAACACATCCACGCTTTGACAAAATGTTTTAAACAAACTTGCAGGAATCGTTAGCGTAAATTGAGTTTTCAACAAAGAACGCCAGTTTTCATCCATGATCTGAGAAACTAGAAATTGCACAATCGCTTCCTGTTGCGTTCGAAAGTCAAGAACCTGAACCTAAAAAATACTTCATCCTGCTAAATCAGCATATTTGAATCCCCTCCGCTCCTGCATTATCCCAAATCTCTTTGGGCCAAATGCCTCGTACGACTGGAATAGCTTGATATTCGTGGCTAAGTTCGCGTGTTATCTTTCAGCCACTGAAATGTCGTTATACAAAGAGCTTGAAGTACTCTCCTGAACTCAACGGATTTTTCCATCCGGGTTGTGCCGCTGTTGCTGGATGGGAGTCGTCTCATTGACTTGTTAGATAGCTAGCAATTCGAGGCTTTTGGCTTGAAAGAGATCAGGGTATAAGGATAGAGCTAAACGGAGTCATATACGTACGCTGATTTAGTAGGATGAAATATTTTTAGAAAAGTCTGTTCTGTGTATGAATCACAATTTCGTCTTCAACGGCGAGATGGAAAATGAGGTGCCATAATACGGTCTTCCATTGGAAAAATGAAAATTTACCCTAAATGTCATTCAAATAGTAAATAGAATTGGTTGAGAAAGTGTAATTGTGTGAATGGTAAAAGCATTTCCTCAATTATTTCATTTAATACTGGTTCACGGGCTTTGACAAAAACTAGGTAGATCAACAACGTTCTCGGACGTCAGTTGACGACCATTATTGAATGACAGAGGTAGTTGTACCAGCATTACGAACAGTCAGTATTCGTCATGATCTACTACCTTACCAACTCAAACGTTGACATTTTGTGATTGACCCCAATTAGAACACTTAATGAAAAAATCTCGTTTGCATTTCACGTCAACGTCACATCAACTTCTTAGGCACATTGACGTACACGTATAGCCATCACATTGCATCAAGACTGGGGCAGAAATCATAAAAGAGATTTCATTGACTTACCAAGAAATTGTTGCTGGAAATGGTACCATACAAAGTGTTGACTTTGACGCCATCTTGTGGATTAATGAAAATAGAATCTCAGCAAACAAACAATCAGGTTGTGGCTACATTTTTCTATTCACATGTGAATATTCACCTTCTTACTCCTTAAATTAAATGACATATTGCATCTTGAGGTTCAGCAATAAATTCGATGAAAATTGACTTTTGCGTTTCTTTTGAAAGATTAGTGGAGAGTCGGCGATTTAATATCTTATATAACTGTGACAGGGGCTGTGACCTAAAATCCTAACTGGTTCTGTTACATTTTCTTTCCTATGATAAAATCGTGTCGGTCATTATTCATATGTATTAAAGGAGAACTTCTTGTAGAATGTCATTATGGTATCTAATTTGCATCTATTGCAAAACCTTTATTTTACTTCATAACGAACTATTCTCACATAAGTTTGAGATTGTTAATGTGAATGTCATATATCTTCAGTTTTTCAAGAAGGGTAAACCATTATTCAATTAGTTGTACCAATTACTTGTAGTCCAAGAGAAAATGTCATGTATAAGTCTTCATGTATATATCCTAGTACTAACACCTTTATATCATGTGAGTTGTAAAACTGAGTGTTTTGAAGTTTACAACATAAGTTTTCTTTGATGTTTTTAATTTCAACATGATTCATGATTCACTGAATTGTTAATTATTTGCCAATGCTTTACTATCCTTGTTTGGACCTGTTGCCGTGATATGACATTTCAAGATATCTTCACACTAGTTGGATCTATCAAAGAATGTGACCATATTAGGTACTATACTATACTTCAGTATGCTGTCTTCCCACCTTTGCTGATAAACTGAAAATGTCATCCGTCTTGTAATATCACTTTCAGGGGAAATGTCATAAAAGTGATGCTGACTGAATGTTTCGGGTTCATGGTTTAGATGTATTTACAGCACCTATAACTTTATGATTGTATATTATCGTTAACTTGATATGGTATTTAACTTCTCATGTCATTTCCATGCAATCGCAAATTAACGGATAGTGTGTCAATAACTGTATGAGAAATTGGACTTACGTGGTGTTTGGTGCACAGTATAGCTATATTCAGTTTTTTAGTTATTTACATTCATATTTATAAGAATTTCTACAAAAAGCGCAATCTCCATATATTATGTTGATGTAAAGTTTTCGTTGTGTCTAAATATTTACCTTTTAATGAAGTTGTGGGGGTATTGAAATGGACATGTCCGTCCGTCCGTTTTATATTGTGTCCGGCTCATAACAAATAAACAACCGTTTCAATTCAAATTTGTGATGGAAGTTATGAAATATGTAATAATGTATCATTATTATCTATTTTGAAAATAACAAATTTGGAGATTAGGAATGTGATGAACTTGTACAAAAACCGCTAATAAGTCCTAACCGGCTCATAACTTCTAAACTATTTCATTTTAATTAATTTTAATTTAATTTTGGTAAAAGTTGGTACAGAGATGCATAATTACATGAAAATGTGACAGGGTTGATAATTATTTTTGTAAAATGTTGAGTTTTTTTGGCAAAAAATAGAGACTGTGTTATAAAAATAAAATTCAAATCTTGTCTGGTGATTAACTTTTGATTAGTCATCTCATTTTGAAAAAATTTGGTATGAAAGGGAAAATATTTTTGTAAAATGTTGCATTTATGACAAAAAGTGGTAACCCTGAAAACACTGCCCGGCTCATTACAACTAAAAAAAATATAATTTTGATCAAATTTGGTAGTGAGATACATTATTGCCTGAAGGTGTGTCATAATTAACAATTTCGAAGATGTTTGTTTTAAATTGAGTGTTTTTTGTAAGAAGTGGTGACTGTTAGATAACAGTTTAAAGTCGTGTCTGGCTCATAACTTAAAAAGTAATCATCTGATTTTGATACAATTTGGTATGAGGATTCATAATTACATTGAAGTAGGTCATGATTAATAAAAATTCTTACAATATTACTGTTAACTTTTGCGATAATCGTTTAATTGTTATGACTCTGTTACAATGTTTTTACAAGGCCTCTCAATTTCATTACTTTCTCAACTAATTACCTGATTTTTTTATGATCTTGCTGAGTACATAAAGATGCCTCATTACTAACAGATCTGAAAATATATTTTAAAATTTTTTAAATATTTTTTTGGGGAAAAAGTGATATATATGGAAGAAAATTATATAGAGCCTTGTATTGATCATACATTTTATCTTTTTTTTGCTCGTTAAAGGACAAATTCATCATAGAGATGCATAAATACATGAAGGTTGATGTGATTTGAGATATTACATTTTTGGGCTGAAAATATCACCATTATGTAACATAAAAATACTGAAATTATCAAGTCCTCTTCTTCTATGTTATTTTGTCTATTGATATTTGAATGTGTATTATGATCACAAACATGATTTGAAAATAGTTCCTTTTAATTTTGTGTTTTTGTCTAAAATATGTTTATTTCATTTTGCTTTTAATTGAACAGTTTCCTTCTTTTATTCTTAACAACATTGTGAATGACACTTAATTGAGCAAGATCACATATTTTAATACGTTCATAGAATAATATTAAGTTAATGATATATATATAATACCTTAGTTGCGGGGGTTACAGCTCGACCACGTCAGCTGCATGTTTCACTTAATTTAAAAAAATCACCTTTTTCATCTGTTGCTTACCGATTGCTTATTTTCAATGCATTTATAACATCTTAAACTTGTTTTTTTTATGTTGGCGTCATCACGTTACTCTCTGCAGATGAGTTCAAGAAAATTTGTTTACCTTGAGAAAGAATTCAGAAAAGTGTTTTGACAAATCTGGATTTACTTTATTAAAATAAAAACGTTTAAATTAGAACACTGAAATACATGAAAAAAAACCGCAATACCAGTATTATTATCATGACATTTATCACTCGACATACAGCTGAACTTTCAACATCATTTCATACAGAACATAATCTGTTTCAGACTGAAATAAATTCCTTAATACAGACACCGATTTTGTTCAAAACACAGTCATTATCTTAAAACTCAGTTGCTTTATGAATAGTCACAATCATATTTTGACACTATTTTACTTTAATCCTCAAAGTGTTGACCTTGTCAAAGATCTGCAACGTATCAAAAATAGTCTCAGTTGATCAGCCATATCTATAACTGGCTGTCTCCCCATTTCAATTGTAGTCAAAGACGTGTCAAATAGAGATATAACATAAGGTCATATTTCCATCAAACCTGCTAAAAATTTGTCTATATATGGGAAAAATCACTTGCTTACTGAGACAGTGTTTAAGTCATATTTCATGAGAAACCATAAAATGAATTTCAGATAATGGTTATGTTCCGTGCAATCTGGGAATGATCACAATCTGCAGATTGTTCGTTCACAATCTGCAGATTGTTCGAACAATCTAGGAATTTTTTTCATTCCTAGATTGTTTAAACAATCTGCAGATTGTGAGACCTGAACAATCTGGGAATGATCACAATCTGGGAATTTGCTTGGTTGTAGTATATCATGCATTATAACATGCGAATTGTCTAGTTTATTTAGGTTTTTCTTTGTGTATGCATTCAAATGATTCAAGTCATATATTGTGACAGGTTCATAGCTCGCCTATATATATAAAATGACGGAGTATTGGGTTCGATTCCTAGATTGTGAAGGGCTTACATATCGACATTATATCAAACTGAGAGGGAATATGGGTCAATTCTCAGATTGTGTAGCGCTCATATCTCGCCTATCTATATGTCAAACTGAGGGAGTATATGGTTCGATTCCTAGATTGTCAAGGGCTCACAGCGCCTCTATATGTCAAACTGAGGGTAAATCTCAGATTGTAAAGGGCTCAAAGCTCACCTTTATTTAAACAGAGAGGGTATAGCAGTCGATTCTCAGATTGTGATGGGCTCATAGCTCGCCTATAAATCAAACTGAGGGGGTATATGGATCATTTCCTAGATTGTGAAGGGCTCACCGCATGCCTTAAACTCAAACTGACGGAGTTTTAGGGTCGATTCTCAGATTGTGAAGGGCTTACAGCTCACCTTTATTTAAACTGAGAGGAGATAGAAGTCGATTCCCAGATTGTGAAGGGCTCAGATATCGCCATTATGTGAAACTGAGGGAGTATAGAGGCCAATCCTAGATTGTGAAGGGCTCACAGCGCGCCTATATGTCAAACTGAGGGAGTATGGGGATCTATTCTCAGATTGTGAAGGGCTCGCAGCTCGCTTTTATGTCAAACTGACGGAGTATAATGGCCGATTCCTAGATTGTGAAGGGGTCACAGCGCGTCTATATGTCAAACTGAGGGAGTAGGGGACGATTCCTAGATTGTGAAGGGGTCACAGCGTGTCTATATGTCAAACTGAGGGAGTATAGAGATCTGTTCTCAGATTGTGAAGGCTCGCAGCTCACCTTTATGTCAAACTGAGGGAGTATAGGGGTCGATTCCTAGATTGTGAAGGGCACTGCGCTTGACTTTGTGATTTATTTAGCTAGTAGAGGATTTAATTCACATATTGTGAATATGTGTAGGTAGAAACTAAATTTGTATATTGATTCTGCAATCTAGATTTTCATTAATCATAGTTTGCGGTAACCCGTATAATACTGTTTGGAGGGTGTTACTATTCATGTTCAAATTTCAAATTTTCAATTTTGAATTTTGAAAATACTATTTATGTAGAAGTAAGAATTATTTCTTATATGTGTAAAAGGTTTGCATACGGAAATAAATAAATAACAATTCACTATGAAAAGTAAACTTAATATCTGAAAAGTTAATTACACTGAAATTTAATTCTTCATTCTCGCTTATTTGACTTAAATAAGGTTAATTGAGCATAATTACTATCACTATCAACACAAAACACTAATCTCCTTTGGTATGAATTACTTGCATAGACACTTACACTTACAAGGTACAATGAAGGAAATAGTCGCGTGATGCTCAAGCAAGTTTTAAAAATCAAAGATAACAAACTCTAATCCTTATATTTATTGTTCATTTTGGAAACTTTATAACTGTTATACTTTTCCCTCATTTTCTTCCTGGACCGTGACATTGAAAGTTTTTATTCGAAAGACGCATAAATCGGAACGGTTCTCAATCTTTTGAGTTTGTATATGAACAGTTTTTAAATATATGAATTTATAAAAAATTATAATACTCGAACAGTTAACATTTTGTGTTGTCGTGAAAAGTTAGACCAGATGTCTAGCTGGGTTTGCTTATCAAAGCAACGTGTCACTGTGTCGCGTCTCCACTCAGCCTTGCGCGTAAATTCGCGTACAATCACATTAACTTCCTCTCTGTAATTTGATGTTCATCTATCGCACAATATCATGGGGCAAATACTTATGCAATAATGAATTGACTGGATTAAAAATTCTAATTGCTCTTCGGTCACACTATGGTCAACATTTTGACACATGTTATTTCTTTAACATTTTTAATAGTTTCCGTTATATCGGTTTGTGAAATTAACAAAGAAATGTTTTAATTGATTTATTTATCATGTGTTCATGATTCAATATTTTAAGAATATTTTGATATGGAGTGGATCATTTACTATACTGCAAGAAGAGTCATATAATGGCATCGTCTCTACTCCGTGCTGCCACCACAGTGACGGGAGTGACAAACAACTAATTTAATCTGTGTGTTTTAAACAATATTTAATTTCCATGCAACACTTGTAATACACAACATTCAGAATATATATATATATATATATATTCAAAAAGAAAACAGGATTAGCAAACAGGGAGCAATTTCCTATATTAATGCTTCTCCTAAAACAAACATGAAACGATTAAGATATCAAGTACATTGATGGAAATATATATTTGCAATTATTCTTACTAAAATCAAATTCATATTAAGCATTGTTTACCTTTGCATTTGGTACAAATTTAATAAAAGAGCTATAAAAATCGATTGGTATTATTTATGAAATGATATACAGATATTATTAGGGATTCATTAGCACTCTGTGACAAGGATTTGTCGCCGCTCGAGGTAGATTTTAATGTTATATCGTTTTTTAAAAAGTATTGATTTGATCGGAATCTGTCATATAGTGGGCATTTAAAGAAGTAATGAAAAGATTCCTCCCGAATGTTTTCACAAGGCGGGATTTACTGACTTGCTTTGCGTAGTATATTTCCATTTTCATCTGTGTAAACATACTTCTATACTCCCTTAATTTGACGTGAAGACGACCTATGAGCCCTTCACGATCTGAAAATCGACTCCTACACCCTCTCAGTTTCATATATAGGCGAGTTATGAGCCCTTCAAAATCTCAGAATCGACCCCTATACCCCCTCAGTTTGACTTATAGGCGAGCGGTGACCCTTCACAATCTAGGAATCGGCCCCTATACTTCCCCAGCTTGACATATAGGCGAGTTGTGAGCTCTTCACAATCTGAGAATCGACCTCTATACCCTCTCAGTTTAAATAAAGATGAACTGTGAGCCCTTCACATTCTGGGAATCGATCCCTATACACCCTCAGTTTGACATATAGGCGAGTTGTGAGCCCTTCACAATCTAGGAATCGGCCGGCCCCTATACTCCCTCAGTTTGACATAAAGACGAGCTATGAGCCCTTCACAATCTGAGAATCGATCCCAATACTCCCTCAGTTTGACATATAGGCGAGATGTGAGCCCTTCACAATCTCAGAATCGACTCTTATATACCCTCTCAGTTTCATATAATTATAGGTGAGCTGTAAGCACTTCACAATCTCAGAATTGACCCCTATATACTCCGTCAGTTTGACATAAAGCTGATCTGTGAGCCCTTCACAATCTGAGAATGGACTGCTATACACTCTCAGTTTAAATAAAGGTGAGTTGTGATCTCTTCACAATCTGAGAATCGATCTCTATACTCCGTCAGTTTGATTTATAGGCGAGCTATGAGCCCTTCACAATCTAGGAATCGATCCCTATACTCCCTCAGTTTGACATAAAGACGAGCTATGAGCCCTTCACAATCTGAGAATCGATCCTTATACTCCCTCAGGTTGACATATAGGCGAGATGTGAGCCATTCGCAATCTGAGAATTGACCTCTATCTTCTGTAAGTTTAAATAAATGTGAGCTATGAGCCCTCCACAATCTAGGAATCGGCCCCTAAACTGCGTCAGTGTGATTTATAGGCGAGCTGTGAATCCTTCACAATCTAAGAATCAACCCTTACACCCCCTAAGTTTGACAAAAAGACGAGCTGAGAGTCCTTCACAATCTGGGAGTCGGCCCCCATCTCCCCTCATTTTGAGAAAGAGACAAGCTGATTGCTCATCACAATCTAGGAATCGATCCTTATATAAGGTAGATACTTCCCATTTTATAATGATGAAAATACTACTTAAACAAAAATTCCCAGATTGTGATCATTCCCAGATTGTTCAGGTCGCACAATCTACAGATTGTTTAAACAATCTAGGAATTCCTAGATTGTGAGCAAACAATCTGCAGATTGTTCGAACAATCTGCAGATTGTGATATACCCCAGATTGTTCGTAACAGTTACACTTGTAACATCACATTTATGTATCATGGTTGACATGTGTATCAAGTATGATGAAACTTGTATGTGCAATTAGGCTAAAGACTTGTTTTCAAGTATGAGTTGGTAGTTGAATTTGTCTTGTGGCTAGGTATCCAACAAGCTGGAGAACAATAGTGCAATAGATAATGGTAAACTCACATCTAAGAATCAGGAAACAGGAATGAATGAATACGATGTTCTATCAGCAAGTCCTTAGATTCAAGTAAACAACTAAACCAAAACAAGGATTTTACCTATCAAAACTATTAACAACGTTACACAATGGTAAAATTATGAACAATCATAGAATGATAACAACTGTGATAGGTCTATTTACAAAATTTATAAACATTTCGATTTTATGACAAAATCACAGCCGAAACACATAAAACAAACAGCATAAAACCCAAGACGTTTGTTTTTAATTGTTTTACATCTTAAGAATACATTGAAAAAATCTAAGAATATAAAATCTGTGAAAAAATCGTGTATCGAAATTAGGTATCTGTGATAGATAAAAAATTTGATCGTCAATATCTCCATCTAATAGCATAAGAATTATTGAATTCTATTATGTTTATACCCATTCGAAAGAAAATTGAATTGAAAATTTTAAAATAACAAAAAATATCACCATTGTTAATGCAAATAATAATCTAAGTGAATATGTCCTTGTTCTCTCTCCAAGTGGCATGTGCTCGATAACGTTTAATTTCCTGAATATATAATTTTAATGAGTTGACTCATTGTTTCTCAATGTCTGTCGCAGAAAGTGATGTGACGGAAGCACTTTTCCCCTGTAAGTAATGGGCATTCGATAAAGGACATTAGCACAAAGGTTTTTCACATGGCAACATGATGTGCATTATAACAAAATAAGAAAGAAAAAATAATTGGATTTCAGCTAATTGACACTTTCACACTTTGGTAAAGATTGAATAAAGCAAGTTTTTCCTTAATTGATCTGGTTTAAGTTTGATAGTTTTATAGTTTTAATAGAGTGCGAGTGTCTGTTATTTATTGTTGATGAAGTAGATAAAACCGAATGCTTGAGAAACAATTGATGTGTGACTAGAAATGTATCGCTGCAGGAGATTTATCTGAAATTAACATATGCATTGTTGGGATTTTCATTTTGTTGATAAACCGACAAACTATGATTGCACAATGATTTATGACAAACGGACCCTCTCTTAAAAACAAAAATCAACAACATAAATACATGCACCAAGACGGCAAAATTCAAAATGCTAAGAACATAATATCCATGTTATAAGCTTGTCTAATACAATAAATCTTACCTAACACTTTTTGACCTTCAATATTCCATCCAATGGCAAAATGAATGATGAATTCCATATCATTTATACTCATTAGAACGAGAAATTGAATCAATAATTCAAAAACAACAAAAATATCCAGTTTTGTTAATGCAAAGAATAACTTTATGTAAATGTGCTCATAATGTATTATTTTCTTAATGTATATTCTTAATGACTAAATTTAATCTTTTCTCAAACTCTGTTGCAAAAAGTATTGTGACCGAAGCAGGATGTTATTGTTAGTTATAGTAAATGCAAACAAAATGTTAAATATCTTTTCTATTTCCAGCCAACTGACACCAACATCCTGAGTTATACATGGAAATGGTAATTTAGGTAGTCAGGGGCCTATTTAATTATTGCAAGTTTTATCTAATAACTAATTGTGATATTTGATAATAGAACATAACTGAAACTTGACCCAAAAGTGTTCGTAATAGTTAATCAGAAAAGGGCTTGTCTTCAACGTTGTAGAAAAATAAGTTCACTAATGGGACAAATAAAATACACATGCTACAAATGTTGTATCTTAATTTCTAATTCTGTTTATATGATGTCGAATTAACTTTGTTTTAGTTCGACTTGTACAATTGATTTTTTGCTTTAAACTTCGTAATATCTTTGCCGCAATATTTCAAAAGTAATTTGTCGAGGTAACAGTGTTTTATAAGAATCATTTTTGTCATAAATATCTCAATGCGATATTTAATGATAACATGATAATAGTAATTATAAACGTTTAAGTATTTCTTTCCAGGAGACAACTTCAATTCCAATGGCACTGGCAAGAAAACAATTTAACAATTTGGTTATATTATTGAGAAATTTCCTATGGAAACTTTTTCATGGCTTCATGATTTTCATAAGTGGATTTCTTTAAAGATTAGTTCGTAATTGAAAAGTGTTTTTGCTTTGGTTTCTAATTTTTCGTAGCTTAAAGTTTTACAATAACGGAATTGTGAAAGAATTATTTGGATTTGAAAAGTGTTTTTGGCTGATTTTTCAGCATCATCCAATTCCCATTGTTTTGAATAAAATGGTTTCAATTTAGGACATGCACATTTTTGTATAAAAATACAAGAGTTCGTTTATTGAAATTTGTTTCATAAGTAAAAGATGACATTTAGAATACAATTGCATGATTAAATTATTTTCAATTTGAATTATATGTAATAGAAGTATATACGTTTCCCTCCATATTCAAATTACTAAGAAATAATTAACTTGATATGTTTGTTAAATGACATGCCCGCATAATTGTTTTTGAAATCTTGTTATGACAAGGCTATAACTATCTAAAGGCAACAATGGGTGACTTTTACACATTTGTGACTAGAAATAGAAGCACATAAAACATTGTAATAAGCACAGTATTGAAAACTGAATCTCTTCAACACTGGTATTGCAGTGTGAAGAAAGTCACTTAAACACTGCCAGAGTACTGTGATGAAAGGGTCACATCAAGACTACTAGACTTCAAGTCTCATCGAGTCTCTGACAGATTTACTCCTGTGCATAATTGAATTCCGATGCCCTTTTACTTCAATTCGTCATGAAATCAAATGTGCATAATGAATAACAAACATACTTCAACACCTCTTCAATATTAATGACCATCATCTTAAAATGATGTGTTATTGTATTAATGTGATAAAGATTGCAATATTTTGTCGGTCATCTATAAATATATGGAAATATCAAACTGATTTGTATTAGTTGAAACAAACGGATGAAACAAATAATCCACTAAGTGAAGTCATCATTTGATTTCAACTGTTATTCGAACTGAACGTACAGTGTTTGAGCCAAATAGTACTTTCTCCGATTTTGAAGACATTTTTATAAAAGACCATAATTAAGTAAGAATGATTTCTAAACAGCCTTTCATTTTAGAAAGTTTCTTAATGAATAGCAAAATATAAAGGAAGTTAATATTTCTTATTGCGTCCAATATATACTGCGATTTGAAAAATCTTATTGTCATTACAAATATTTAAACATAATTCCCCCATTGCAAACGGCACATAAACTTTGAAAAACAATCATAGTCATTTAATCACAGCACATTCCGTGAAGCAGAAGAATTACTATACATAAACCTTCATACAATGATTTTGTATAGCTAGTGATTCAAGGACTACATACTGGATTAAACATATTACAATCGGTCGATCCCTTGACTTGACATAAAAACTCATTCAACATTATTGCTTTTCATTAATTTGTTACATTGTATGTTTCCGTTTGCAGATATCTTCGACATTTTCACCTATAAACGTGACAACTCAGTTGTAACTTATATTATCTTTGAAACTTTATCAGTCATTGATACCCTTCGTTACGATGATGGGAAAAGCACATTAATAGCAAATAAGCAAACAGGTATTTGCAATGATCGCAAGTAATCCGAATCTACTACAGCAACTTTACTCTATTTTCAAAAAAGGGTCAAGATTGTTTGATAACTTGGATATTTTAAAACTCAATGTTAACGCATTGTAACGTATTTGTCTCGATGTGTAACCTTTCTAAGCATACATCCCTTTAGCTGTTGGACTCAAAAGTACGAACAAAACTGATAAGCATTATTTTGAGGCAAATAACTTCGGTATCGTGAAATAATGACAGAATAAGATATAAAGTTGGGTAACAGATGCTGGCTAGTGCCAATAATAAAAAGGACATTTTGCAAACCCGTTGGAGATACCGTCGTTGAATAAATCTACATTGTTATTACAAATAACATCGCGTGCTGCTTGACGTAAGATGACGTCACAATAGTAGCAGCGCAGCAGCAATGATAACCTTGGCGATTTTCATGCTTTTCATTTGATATAATTCTGTAAGTAATAAATAAAAAACTAAACTCAGTCCCGTTAAAAATTAGCTCGTCAATTACCAAGCCATTCCCTCGTTTCATAAAAATGTTATCAAACGGGAGGTCGTTAAGTATTCTCTATATATTCAATTTGACATGTATAGAGTGTTAATAATAAAAGATTTAACAAATTAGAAAGATAAATCAAGAACACCATGCTTTTTTATGATGATATTTATCAACTGGCACAATACACTTTTACTGCTAGCTAAAAATATTACATTTTTGATAATGTTATTTGCATCTATTATTCCAAAGAGGTTGTCCTTGAGAATTAGAAGAAAGAGTTTTACATTATAAATAATTATCATGAAATGTATTTAAAAGGGACATAAATCTCACTTTCCATCTAATAAAGAAAATAACTAAAGAAGTGTTATCCACAGTGTAATAAATTATATAACGAATCGATTTACGATTTGCCAGAATTCAATAATGGTTTTAATCAGAATTGTATGACTTGAGCGCCCTTGAGGGAAGGAAAGTTACTGTAGGTTTTCAGCTTTGCAGATGTAAATTGCCGACATAGTGCGTGTGTATCAAATGCAACTTTGTTTGAAGACAAAGAAGCTTTTAATATTTGTTTGATTGAAATGTTTGCTTGTGTTTACACAAAAAACTGACATGGTAACTTCTCTGCGGGTCTCTTTGGTACGATAGCAGTTCTAAAACGCTAAACCTAGGGGATGTGCAATTGAAATCTAATTTGGGAACATTGTGATTTGTAGATGAATCTCACATGAATATCTCAAGCATTTCAAAACAAATTATTGTTTTGTTATCTGAACAAGAGTATGAGAAAGAAACAATATTTTCACACACATTTAAGAAATTTTTTCTCTTCTCGTTCTCTGTGAAAAAAGGGGTAAAAATTTACAAGTTGATAGTAAAAAAGTATAAAAAGTCTGTTCACAGATTTGTCAAATAATCTTACTTGTTTAACCATTTATGTACACCAACTTGGTGTTCCTTTGATTTAGTTTCATAGATACAATTCAAACTATTAGAAGATAATCCACATTCCGTTGAAGAGATCTACGATAGCATTAACGACAGTAGGTTGTTTGCTCAATAACTAGAAAGGTTAATACTGCATTCTTTTAATTGGTATTAACACCTTTTATTTAGGTGTTTTTCAAAGTGTGTTCACGTTGTGTTTTGTCATTTGTCATCTAGTATACCATTCTGTCATCTTTAGAAACCAAGTATCATCTTTATCAGATACTGTCTAAACAAAAAACCTGCGTAGGTTGGTTAAGAAGTAGCATATATTATAGCATATAAATGGTTTCACTCATACAATTATAAATTAGTTACTTTCTAATTACTTTTAAATGTCAAGGCTCCTCGTTCTTATTTTACAAATTGATATTTTACTAATACTATCACCACACTGTGTTGTTAAATAAGGAATCTCCAGATACTAAAGATACTTTCAACAATACTCCTTAAAGAAATTGCAAAATGACATAAACGAAACTGCTTCATGCCCCCTTTTCTTAATTTCATTTTAAGATGATTGGACATATGATTGACATGAGATCGACATGGGATTGAGGTATATTAAAAACTGAACACATTCCTTGTTCAGCCATTTTTATGTCACAACAATTTTAAGTCATCCATAAAGACTTATCTTTTCTTTTCATGCTTTTTTTGGTCAAACCATCAGGCACAAAATCACACTTTGAAATGAAGTAACATGAATAGATTTGTTCAGAAACCATTAGCTGTAGTCAGGTGACACATTCCTTTACAACATTTTGATTTAGAAACAGATTATTTCAATTACATCGCACCAAACGCTATTGAAATCATGTAATTTTGAGGTGTTTCATTTTGTGTCATTAAGGTTATGATAATCCTCGAGAATATTTTTTGTCTAAGATTTATCGTAGCAAAATTATTAATCATGATATTCTTTGGCATATCCTTAATGTTTTATTCCTTTGCTTGTAATATTCAAATCAAGCACCAAATATTTAACAAATCGATAAACGACTTCAAGCAAGACATTTAACATGAAAGCAGTGAAGCTGCGCGTAATAAAGTTCGTCACACACAAGGCACGTATTTCAGGTTAAAAACGTATGTCATTAAATGAATAAGCTCTGGAAGTAATTGGAGGTATAATTTTACGAATTAATGCACACTTACTGCAAAATTTCTTTTAGTTTCTGGTTTCTTTTGTACAATTGGAAAAATTATGTATCTAATGGTGCACACTTGTTAGTTCGTGTATTTGAAATCACCAAAATTCCTTAGTATCACTATTTAAAAAAAAGATATTACCAAACTATATATGTAGACTTAGTATTGTTTACAAATTGTCAATAAACATATTTGTTGGTGAACAATATGCCGATTAGTGTTTTCACAATATTTATATCGATAAAATTATTGTGGTTTTATAACACTTTCAAAATGTAGAAAACAAAGATTTTTTAATATTGTATATTATGGCAATATTCGGAATAACGTAATTCAATTATTCCTCAAATACACGTTTTAATCAGTTTTGTTTACAATGCATTGTATATTCAATGGCCCGTAGACGATGATAGATAAATACGAGCCACTAGGTCAAGTGATACATTATAATGTTAACATTTCTATGCAGGTACGAAAGAATATACCTAAATAATTTAAAATCATATTTCATTAAAAATTTAAAAATTTCATATTTGAATAAGAATATTATTAGCATGATTTGATAACCCCCGTCCGAGGGGACGTCCCAAATTAGGATTCCAAGTTGGGATGTTGCATATGAACTATGTGTATGCAACATCCATGGTATATACACACAATGAGAATTGCTTGTGATATGCTATGATAATTATATGATTCCCATTTGCTCTTCTAAAATTAGAACATAAATTTAAAAAGTTGGTCTAAGAGTAATTGAGGGGTCTTGGCTATAATAATTTGGTTGCAGGTAATAAAATTATTTTTTGAAAAGGTTATCAGATCAATTTGGTTGCATGAGACTTCAAATTTACCTAAATTGACGAGAAAACGACCAAATCAACAGATTCAGTTTGACATGTTCCCTCTGACACAACGTGTGACGTAATACCATGCGCTAAGTAACACGTCTTCCAATTGGCTAATTCAGTATCAAACATTTTCAATAAAATTTTTACGTACGTTTTTACTTATTCATGATTGATTTTGATCGGTTTTTAGATAGAAACTAGTCATTAAACTTACTTGATGATGTTTATTTTCTATCAAAATTAGTTTGCTATCAAAGGCATCTGTCACAGCCAATGAGAATAGTGTTAAGATTTGACATCAATTGGAATTCGTCTCTGGGCCACGTTGTAAAAACAAATGGCAATTCAGGAATAATTTTGTCAAGGAATGTCATAAATACTTGCCAAGACATGATAAACTATAGAGAATGTTAGATTTAACAAGGTTAGTAGAAATTTTCCATCCACATTGTCAGAAACGACAGCGAAGCGGGACACGACATGATCGAAAACCGGACTCGGTAGCTTTGAGCAAGTTGCCGATGTTTCATTGAAATGTAAATAAACAGCCAGGTAAAGTTCCAACATTTGCGATATCATCGTTTAGTTTCTCTCTGCAACCAAATTATGTTTAGTCAAGACTCTTCTGTTCTATTAAAACGTGTATATTGATGGTTTCAAGAAATTGGTTGCAGTTGCCTATAGGGGACTACAACCAAACTTGAAAATTAGACGTTTTCAAGGTGATAAATCGGTCTGCAACCATACTCAAAAGGTTTCATGTTATATATCATTGTATAGAAAATTATCTCAGCTATAAGAAAAATCCCATTTGGGCTTTTTTGAAGGACTAGGTTGCATTTTACAGTTGTTTAAGAGACCCCGTCATCTAGACCCCTCAATTACTCTTAGGCCAAAAAGTTATAGCACATATGAAATTTCTAACAGAGATCAGAAATGTTGGAAAAGAGTGTATGAAAAGAAGAACAAAAGGCAAAAAATAAAAAAATCTAAATTTTGGCTTCATATTTTGTAGGCTTCATTTTGAAATATATACTTTGTTTGCAAAATTACTATATTTAGTGAGCTATCATTTTTACTTTTCAACCTGATTTTTTTATTTTCTAGCGAGATGTTTATGTCTCCTTCAGAGAGTACATTGTGACAATTGTATGCTTCAGTATATAGACATTCGCATGATAATTGTATATTCGTTTTAGGGGCTGATTCACAAAAGGAACATGATGGCAATTTTTTTAATTTCATTAAACATGAGTTGTGTTTTGTCATCAATATATTCTGATTAATTTTGAAATGAAAACACCTTTCAGTACATCTAATTGCCATTCTAACATAACACGAAAACTAGAATGAAAATACTGCTTTCTGATTGGTTACCACAATCAATTTTGGAGTGATTAATTCGCTAATAATCACCTCTTAATACTTACGACCGATTCACATTCATACGCGCACGTTTACAAACTCCATTCACTGAACTTACTGTTTTCATCGCCTTACAAACAACAGAAAAATGAATTTGAAATCAGACATTGAGATTACCGTATTTTTAAAATGAAATTTAGAAGATAAATCCATTCTGTCGTATATTTTTTGTCGAAGTAGTTTATTTTTTTATCACTAAATTTAATTTCAAACCGAGCTCGCTTCTTACCGTAACGCGCGGTGATAGCGATTCCTCAAGTGAACAGATGGAACGTACGTTTTTCTTCAACTTTACAAACTCCTTCCCTTTCCCCCTCTCATTCATAAGTGACCACATTTCCAGACGGAATCAACCATGACAAACTATAAAGCTTTCTTGATCGTTTATTCAATCAGTTCACATTTTGCGTGAGAAGTTAGCGCAGTAAACAACTACTTTTAGAGTAACGTCCCTTGATTTGGTCAGTCCTTGTCGTTACTGTAGGGGTGATAGGTGTCCTATATATTTACGTGAAAAACTTAACTCTGACGGGATAAAAAAAGCTGTCTTTTGTTGATTTTATCCTCAATGAACTAAATACTTTAGGGTTTTATTCGAAACCTGTTGGTTTATGTTTTGATATTTTTTTTTCTTTTGAAGCGTGTTCTTTGAAAATGAAAGCAAGTGGAACCGGTCTGTACTGGTTCGACCTAATCACATTATTGTTGCGCAAGGCAAATTAGTTCCTCATTATATTTCTTATTAGTCATGTTAGAATGCAAGCTCGGTTTGAAATTAAATTTAGGGGTGAAAAATGCACGACATACAACCCCAAAATAAAAAACAGAAAGGATTTATCTCCTAATTAGATGAATATTTTCCCAATCGTCTTCGATATATTGTTTATTGAGAGTGTCCTCCCCTTTCGTTTGACTTGTAGGCTTGGTTAGGTGTTGATAAATAAATTTTGTCCGCAAATACCACTTACATTGAAAGGGAGAAATGAACTCTGGTAGCTTTTTTTAGATTTACTATTTATAACTGTTTTTTAATGCCTTCCGAGTAAATAAATTTTTTTTATGTGATTCTCTTTCTTTTTTTTCAATGTCTTTCTTTTGAAAGAAGGTATCTGTGGTGACAATGATGTCGCAAACATGAACTTTTGCATTTATTGCCATTTTTCATAGTAAATAAACTTTCAATCTATCATGAAATTATAACTGAACCACAGTGACATTTAAGAAGTATTTCTTCAAATACTGACACTAATGTATACGTACATTTCTTCACATCTGTTATATATAGTTTATTTGATTCACATAAGCATTCGTTAACTATCCAGATACTTTTAGTTCTTTCCAAGAAAAGAACACTTCATTTACACTACTGGGCAGTGATGATATCTTTTATCGTAGAGATACTAATGCTCCCATATTTGGATTGAAGACTCATGATTCCCTTCGTTACCATATATTTTCCCCCTTGCTTATATAATTAAAGCATTTCCCCCTGAATTTTACATAATATCCACAGGGGGCTTTGAATTGATGAGAAAATACGATTCAATTTTGAGAGTAGAAAAGATTTTTTTAAAAAGACATTTCTTCCCCTTCGTGTTATATACATTTAAGACCAGAGATTTATTTCCTTTGCTTTTTTCAAATTGATGTTTGAGTCTAGCATGTCAATCAATTCAATATCAAAGTCTATTCCGAGGAGCCTAAAATTTGACTGTGTTCAATCTAAATTCCATTCTTTTCAAAGTTTATGTAATGATCTTGTCTGTTTGAGCCTATCCATATCAACCTCATTTTCTGCACCAATGTTTACCCTGAAACTCGCATGTTAATATCTAAAACAGCATAAAGACTTGATTCATCGCATCTAAGGCTAGTGTTGTGTAATCTTCAAATACAGCTTGCAGTGTTTTCTATTCTTATTCATTTAATCGTTTTTGTCTTATTAAAAGAGATAGCATGTACATAAACATAAATGTAAATACTGGATCCCCGGTCGACAGCACGTAGTCATCTCACAAAACTAGTAGTAAACTCGATTGCTAGTACTCTGGATTCAATATCGTTTAATGAGATATGCATCAAGTTTTCCAAACTTGGGCCAAATTAGATTTAATAAAAATACGTTTTGCATGAATTTCCAGTCTATAGAATAAAAAGCTTTGTCAAAGTCAATGAGAGGTAGTAAACTTGGAATTTGATAGGATTCTATAAAGTCCATTAAGTCCTTTATTTGACTAATAACTTTCCTATGCATCTTCCAGGGGGAACAAAACTTTATTGAATTTTGTTAATAATATCAGGAAGAGTTAATTCTATTCTATTTGCTGAAACTTAAAGCTGAAGCAAGTTTATATGAAGTATTGAAGCCCTTTGTCAAACATTCAAGGCCTTGTTGTTTTGCAAAAGTAAGAGTAAACCGTTTTCATATGCTTGGTTTAAACTATTTATCAAAATTTCTTTATAGATTCCAAAAATATTTGTTTAATTCACTAGAAAATCCATTAGCGTCAGGATTTTTCAAAGTTATATTTCATTTTATTTAGCAAAAAGTGTTTCCTTCAAGAAAGGAAGCAACAGCATCAGAGCATTTAGGTACTTCACCTTCTTCAAATACCTCTTCCAACTTTATTTGTGTGCAATTCTCACTTGAAAAAAAAGTTTATTATAAAAAATTCTTTTATCTTTTTGTATATCATCTTTGTCTTAAGTCATTGACCAGTCATTCTTTTCTAATTCCTTATTGACTTGTTTCTGCTTTCTAATTGTAAAATGTAATCAATTCTCTCTGTCTTAGATCGTATATGTACATCTTGTAATCATTTTTGCAATACCTTCTAAGTTCCTAAATTCGATCACTTGTGTTGATAATTAAATTTTTTCAGCCTCTGGTTCTATATCTAATTTAGTTTCTAAGTCTGTCATATATTTTTTCTGAAAGCTTTTTCTTTATTCAGAGTGGTTGGCTTCTTTTTAAATGAATAGTGAATTGTTATTCCTCTAATTCCTAGCAATAATCCTTCCAATAATAGTTGATCGTTTGATAATTAAAAAAGTTATCTTTTCTGACAATAAATACTGCTTGGTTATTAATCTTAAAGGGTACGAAGCAATAACAAGTTTTAATACACACTGTAACTATCAATATATCTGTAACAATCATATATCTATCATACCATTTTAGCTAGATGAAGGTAATTTGACTTTAACCACTTTTAATTGCTTAACATTAACTATTGATATGTGAAGGAACAATCTCAATACCGGCTTGGACATTGGCACCCTGAGTACAAATATAATACTTACTTAGGCATATGATCAAATTCTATTTAAACAAGTTGCTGTCCTTTGCTTACAGATATCATTTTCAAATTTCTTTTATAGTCGTGTCAGAAAAAAAGACGTTTGCCTGCAATGCAATAGATAAGAACATGTTGACATAGCTGTTTGAACAGAGTTGAAAAGATGTATCACAGTTTCCCTGTGAATTGAAATATCAAGAATGTCCATTGTAATGCCCAAGCCACAGCAACTCAATCACGGACAAGAAGATAATTCATATTGAGTACATTTGTAATATTCTGATCATCCAAAATGTCTCGCCAACTCTAACAAAGAAATTTTATTATTGAGGGCAACATATAATCAAGGTAATTATTATGAAAATACTAATTTCAGCATTTAACGATTCGAGAAACGTATGCTCACATATGATAACTATCATTAATGAAGAGGCGTTGAAGTTTGCGCCCGTGACTCTATAATTGACAGTAATAACAGTACATGTACATAACGAAGTGACAGCCGACATGATTAGTGAGAACATTACCAATGCATAGCACTATCTCAGGTGGAGGTAAAGGATACTCAACACTATTCTAGCATCATTCGAGGAGTTTCTCACCACAAATAGTCTAGACCTTTGCTGACATATGATGTTAATAGTAATGCATCCAGAACGTTAAAGTGATTGGAAATGTCTGACTGCAGAAGAGTATCTTGAGATCAGGATACATACGTCTGTAGATTTGACTACAGGACCTCTTCATTTTAATGTTATCATAATACGAATATATCTAAAGTGAACGATCAGATTTTTTAGATTCGATTCTGTTAATAACCTTAGACGCTTTGGTAGCGAATTATCAATTAATCTGGGAAAACCAATCCAAGACGAAACCTTCATGAATCTGATGGTCGTCACATGTTTGACTTGTTTGGACATGCTTCCTCTAAAGACTACGTTCTCATAATTATTTGAAGAACAGTCGTGCTGAGTGGATCCCAATAATCTACCACGTAATGCCTTGACGATCTCGTCTCATTCTCAAGATTAGAAGACTGCTGAAAGCACTACCCAAAGCGAAGGGTTAAACTGCATTTTACAAAATGACGCAAGTGTCATTATTTACGTGGCTATTTCTGCGTTCGTGACCTTCCTTCAGTAGCAAATGCTTCATTATTTCAAAACCAGAAAAATACCTTTGTTAATTGATAACATGGAAATTATATGGCCCTAATATTATTTAAGATATACGCATTTTGATTTGGGCTACATAACTTTTCACTATTTTACTTACAGTACACCTTACTGCCATTATACAGATACAGATACAGTTCAAACTATTTCAAAATAAACCTTTATGATACAAGACGATATTTAACATAGCTATGATAATATACACGACAATAAGCTTTTCCCTCGGTTAATGCAAAGGGTATTAAAACAATCATTGCTCTTTAACCTTTATGTTCAAGTACTTCATAAATATGAACATGAACTTATTTGCGGATGTTTGTGAGATTGTCATTTGTCATATAGTATTTCAAATTATCATCTATAAAAATCAAATGTCATATCTATCAGTTACTGTCTGAAAAGTCGTATATTGCCTCTGTCATTTTAGATGAATTCTATGCTCTCACGTGAGTTATTGGATAAAGATGCGTTTACAATTACTCGACACTTATATTGCTGTTTGTTGTATGCACATACTATTCCAAATAAGTTACTCTCTTATGACATATTATGCCTTCTTCTTATTTGTTTTCTTATGCTGCTGACCTTTAAAACTTACTAAACACACACACTATCTTACCATTCGTTCCAGTTACTATTCAATGTTTGACATTTGAGGTAAATAGTTATTAATTGGGTTTTTTTAATTTGTGACAATCAATTCTTACGAACAATTTTGATATAAAAATGTTCTTAATTTTAGCTAAAAAGAGAAAATGCTCTAAAATACGTCTTGTTGAACATACCTTTGGCAAAGTGATCACATTATTTTTTACCGTACTAGTATATTTTTTGGCTGGATAGGAATGCACACAACCACTTGCCGTTCAAAGATAATTCGAATATGCCATGTATATATAATAAAACACACTAAAAGATTATAAGAAACCCAATCTGAAAATAAAACCGTTCCACAGAAATAGCTGTCGATCATTCCGAAATTTGTTGAACATGTTGAAATTGTGAATATTGAATTACCATCTTTGCCATGCATTTCAGTCCCATTTGGGTTCCTTTTTTTACCATTATCGGACTACGATTGAGATCAAGCTTTGACAAGAGAGCAAAGTGGAGTGAACAAAATGGTTTGACAATATTTCAAAATGGAGAGAAAATATATAATGCTTTTAAATGAAATGGTCTTAATTGACTAGATTCTAAAGGTGGTTTTATCCTCCCTCAGTGCACTTTGGTATATTGTCGTTATGCACTTAAATCGTTTTGCATGAAGATAAAATGATCATTTTTATTCTGTTGAATGAGCTATATTAAAAAGACAATGATGTCTTCGGGAAAACTAGCAACACTTATTTACTTTAAGATATCTCTCTACCTTTGAGAAGTAAATTACAAACGTCTGTTTGTTTTCCATTTTTTTTTTTTTAAATCGTTTCATTTTGTTTTGTCAAAGCCCACTTTTCACTTCAAAGTGTATCTTTTGTCAGCTCATAATGATTAAGTTTCCATTTAAGTTACACAGTGAGTGACTCACACATTTTGATTTTTGTCTTAAATAAGATCCATTATACCATATATCCTAAGTTGAGTTAAAATCGCCATTTTAACTCTACATTTGTATCTATCAGATGCCAAAATTATGACATTTTCTTGTTTTAAACTGTAACAAAAAAAATCGATTTAAGTCGAAATCCAGCGCTTCATGCTTCAGCATGCATATTTGTTCTTTTTCTTAGCAATACCAACCTAAATTTGTCGTGTCTGCTGTAAATTCACATTTTAGTCATTTGCTCGCACCATTATCCGGTGTTCCATCACAAATCTCTGATACATTCTGTTTGTTGTAACTATAATGAACTGAAAACCATTAAGATCCTAATTCCACGAAACATCAACTTTTTCTCGACCAAATAACACACTTTATGAAGTTAGATTCAGTTATATAACTGTTTATTTGTTATCGACATATTTTACCCCATCAACAAACTCTGTGTTTCTTTAAACAATTGGAATTTGAGGACTTTATTATCTGTAATAAATGGAATGCCTCCTAAAGAGTTCATAATTGGAAAGTCATTTCTAAACTCATAAACTATTGTCAATGATTGTGTAGAATGTCTACATTTCAAGGGTAGGTATATTTTCAGTGCCAGTATGTTATCTTTTAAATATGACATACAGTTTCAGGAAACTGAAGTTTATGGTTTTCCCCGATACATGAGGGCTAACCAGAAGGTAGCGACATTAGTGTCATTTTCAAACTGTCTAGTGTGTGTCAAATTAAATATGTTATGTCAATGAATACAACTCTTTTGAATTACTTTTCCTTAATTTTCCTTGAAATTCTCTATGCAGTCGCACATATTTTCCTTGAAATTCTCTAAGCAGTCTGACATATTTTTACTTGAAATTCTATATGCAGAAGGACATGTTATCCTTAAAATTCTATATGAAGCCGGACTTATTTAACATGATATCCCACCAACATACAACAATGGACATGCTCTAGACTTTATCATCTCTAACATTAATTTAAACCTAGTGTCATCAGTAGGCATCATTGAGGCTCCTCTAATCTCCTGTGTGTTCCAAAGTGGAAATAAAATCTTTCGGACAAAACTCCTTCTAAAACATTGCATCAGTGAAATGGAATTCTCTCCCTGATGAACTAAAACATTTCCCAAGCTTTAATAGCCATCTAAAAACTCATCTCTATAAAAAAAATGTCATATCAATTGACTCTTTTCATTTTTGTTTGTTTATTGTCAGCGCAATGAGCATATACTTTGCATGAAGTTTGGCGCTATATATGAATGCGCTTATTATTATACCAAAATTCGGTGACTTTGGTTTCATACTATGTAGTGTCATTGGGTAAGATTTTTCATCAACATGGTACTCAGATCTCCAAGCTGTATAAAGGGCTACCTGGAGACTGGATGTACGGACCAACATTGCGCCTGGAAGTGCTAAATAGATGCTTTAAATGCCTTCAGTGTTAAAGAGTTTTGAAATATGTCAGTCAGAACCAATGCTGCAGGCAAATCGCACTACAGAAACGATGCTGCTTTGAGTGCTATATATTTGCAGCTCAAGGCTCGGTAGACTATTGCATCCTGATATCGCGCCTTCGATATTTATTCGGAATGTCAGCAACAGCTCGTGTGGTGATAACCAACTGCTGTACATTGTCACAAGACCATAAAGTAAAGAACACATTTTCAGTACTTTTTTTTGCAGATTTGAAATATATGTGATCGAGTTAATTTAACCTTGACACACAGATATTTTAGGTTGGCCCATCTTCAGTCATAAGAAAGGTTTGCACGTTTTTAATAACTGAAATATTTGTTGAAAACATGTTAAACCCAAACTCACTCACTTACTAGGGAATTCAAAGTGTATATCAAGCAAGGCTCATGCTCTGAATACAGCAAAAACAGAAAACTTAAAATGCGCGAGTTAGTGAGCTGGGGTTTAACGTGTTTTAAACAATATTTCAGTTATTAAACACGTGGATGAAGATCACCCGAAAGAGAGTGGACAGATAAAGTGATCGAAAGGATGAGAGGAAAAGACGGAAAGAATGAATGACATACCATTGGAAGAATCAGACGCTATCTAGATGTTGACGCCAGTAGTTGTTGTGCACGCTCATGGTGCCGCCCGACTCGGTTAGCGTAATCCCCATCCGTCAGGATCAGCTAGCCTTAAAATAGCACCAATTAAAATTGCCAGAGTCATTATACCTGATTAACAGAAGTGGCATAAACACAAATTATGAAACAACTACTTTAGCTTCCAGTGCAAATGTGCAGATCTTGAAATTCAAACACTCAGCTCCTCATTTTCAGACACACATCCAACTGGTTTTAAATGAATTTCTTACTTCATTACATGTCAAGCCATCTCTGTGGTTACTCGTATATTATGGAACAGTAACCCTTCTTGAACCAGCAACGTAACCTCCATTTATTCGTGGCGTAAACACTTCTGTTACCACACTGTTACTCCGTATATTGTTTGTCCATGCAGAGCAGTTGAATTAAAGTTGCCGTTATAAATGCATTATTGATATAAATTAAATATTATTAATAGGAAAACAACTGTTCCCTTAATGAGGGCACTTTGGTTTCAAAAGCCTTTTGATGAATGCGCTTATTATTATACCAAAATTCGGTGACTTTGGTTTCATACTATGTAGTGTCATTGGGTAAGATTTTTCATCAAACTGGCACTCATATCTCCAAACTGTATAACGGGCTACCTGGAGACTGGACGTACGAACCAACATGGCCCCTGAAAGTGCTCTATAGATGCTTTAAAAGTGGAATGCCTTCAGTGTTAAAGAGTTTTGAAATATATCAGTCAAAATCCACGTTTAAAGAGGGCACTCTGGTTTCAGAAACATTTTAATGATTCACTGCAAATAACATAAATGCATGTTTGAAGGCAAATGGCATGTTTAAGCTGACGTGTATAAGACTAAACCTTTATTAAACTGAAACCAATAATTGATATATTTCGACTATCTGTTTACGCCCTTAGCTAAAGTCGCACATTAAATAGTTTGTCTGATTAGATTTAACAACAGCTGGAGAACTGAGAACAATTCTACAAAAATATTAAGTCTTTATATAATTCCAAATTGGAGAATTCCTTTTTTTACCCATCACCATCTCTGAATATGTCGCAGCACAATGTTGCATTCCATGAGATAAGAAACTTTCTTGAGAAAACTTTCTGAACGTATTGCCTTCAATGCTTTGATGCCCTTTACAAGATTAAGATTTAAAGAAAAGCAAATCAACTTGGAAAATCCTTTCACAGGATGTGCTTTTTACAATATACATGCTCAAGATTACACTTGTAAGATCTGGACTTCATTGATTGAAAACGCTTTTTTTTCACTTTATATTTAATCACATCTTATTCAAGTGCTTAATTTTTAAAATATGTCAACAATATAAAAAAATAATCTTTTATGAATTTTACTTTATATAATAAGATAAAAGTGTTAGTTTTTAGTTGTTGGCGCCATTTTATTCATACTTTTTTATCCTAAAAAATCAACCTTACATAATCTGACTATCTGTTTTTAAGGAAGTTTCATCAATATTTATTTTTCTGCTGAACTCTTCAATCTCCCAAATTTTTAAGGATATTGATTTATCTCGAAACTTTCCCGACTTGTATGCAGAAGAGAAATTGTTTAGGGAAGCACAAAATGTGTTTGAAAATGTTTTATAACTCAAAATAAAGTGAGGCTAAAACTAGCCTTAAATTGTCATGCTTTGTTGCCTATAGCCATTCTAGTTCACTAGCAGTAAAACTTTACCTCTTGGTACATGCATGTGTTTCAAGTTTTATACAGTAACACTTTTATATATCAAATATATTTCAAATATCGTTGATAAACATTTCTTCATACTAGTTTGTCCAGTATCGTTGATAAACATTTCGTCATACTAGTTTATCCAGTATCGTTGATTAACATTTCTTCATACTAGTTTATGCAGTATCGTTGATTAACATTTCTTCATACTAGTTTATCCAGTATCGTTGATTAACATTTCTTCATACTAGTTTATCCAGTATCGTTGATAAACATTTTTTCATACTAGTTTATGCAGTATCGTTGATTAACATTTCTTCATACTAGTTTATCCAGTGTCGTTGATACGGACAAGGGGAAGTAACATTGATCGATCTGTACAAGCTTATTTACCTCTCTGATAGTTGATATATTCCTGAAGACATTAAATTGTTATATGCAGAGTTACCTCGTGGTTGTAAGACTTATGTAAGCAGTCTCCGATGTTATTTCAAAAATATTACAAAATGGATATTATTTTTTAATTGCAATCTGTTTCTGTATCTTTATATGATTATGGAATATTTTGAACCTTACCGAATACATTTTGTGTGACCTTTCATAACCTATCTGAACATCATGCAAAGGACACTCAAAGCATGCTAGCTAGAATTTTCTGAGCAACATGATAGGGCACTGATTAGTTTATATGATTAGTGATTACTGTAGAAATAACATGTTTTGTGGTTCTTTAATGAGTGTGCTTTTTGCCTTCTTCATTTGCATTTTTATGCACATAGTTTGTCAAACATATATACATACATCATAAATAACATGTTAATTATAATCGCTTCTGGAAATAAATATAATACTACATTTCCTAGTTTGAAATCGACATGGTTACAAAATGTAACTTTTTAATGTTTTTGCGTACTTCTGAGTTTCATTTAGAATGTAAACTGTCTCTTTGATCTATCAGGTAATGGATAAGTGGGACAAAATCGATTCTTGATTTGATTGTATTCAATAAAGGTGTCAAGATCCAAGAAAGGGAAAAAATATGAAGAGCTCACCGAATGTTTCTAATACTTGGAACGAGAACTTATTTTCTAAAACATGCAAATCATTTTGCTTATTCAGTCAAAATGTTTAAATTGGATACAGTTTCCTTTTTCGTACATATATATTCATACATATAAATTGTTCTGCAGATGTCCATGTATGATAAAATGTTGAAAGGACAGGAAGTTTGATTGGAACCTTTTTCGTATTGTCAAATAAATAGTTAATGAGTTAAACATACTCTGTAGTAAATGAAGTCGGCCCAGTCCAAGACGCCTAAGATAACACGATCCATTTTGTTAATTAAAGTGTATTTTTCCTTACAAGCTTTTACTCCGAAAAAAATCTAACACGTCCACGGACGTCCAGGCATGTGTTTTGTTGTATGTTCCTCAATGTGAAACGAAGTACAAATACGTTCAAATATTTCAGGCACTAACTCTCTTCAGAAACCATCAATGATATAGATTTTAATGTATTAAACTGCAAAAACATTTCGGGCCAACTCAGATTGACAGGGGTTAACAAATAGACGATTACGCCTTTGTTCTTTGAATACTGTATTCCTATGATATAAATATTAATCAAGATCAAATTAAGACAAACTTAAACACGTGAGCTGTTACATAACTATTCATTAAACGACAAGGCATTATTCAAACTGAATGGTTTGATTGCTGATAAAATGACATTTTATTCCACAGAGGGAAGACAGTAATAATCTTATTACCATGCTTAACAAGTGTTTACGTAAATTGCCGCTAGTCCGTGTAGCAGTAAGAAGCCACAGAGCAGCATTTCAATCCTGACTTGTTTAACGTTTGACACAATGAGAAAAATCACAAAATGAGATCATGAATTAAGGGTTTGCACTAAGAAAGCAAGGATAGAATACTTTGTATGAAGATATTGAAATTTCAGCACCACACGCTATAGATAAGTTCCTCATGACCTTTCACTATGTTTCTTATAATTTAATGTCGAACTTATTTCAATACAATTTTCTAATAAAGTAACAATAAAACCATGCGTATGAAATAAGGTTTCACCATTGTTCACATTGATCGAGTTTATGGCAGTTATTGTGTAAGAACTACATCAGTTGTGTGAGTGAAAAATAATAGATTTTGACACAAGGTAAAAACTGCGATAGTCGGGTAATATGCTTATGTTGCCAACTGTGTTGAAGTTAATGTTTCTTGTAGGCATGTTTTAGGACAGTTAATGGTTTTCCAAACAAACAGTCAGCTATCAAATTCAGATATTTGTTGAAAATAGCCTATTCTAATCATCTTCTTAAATTTAGAAACATGTAACATAGTTGTTATGTAACCTATGTTATACTCTGCTAATCCCATCCCCAAGTAATCCCTAAGTATGTAATAATCATAAAGCTGTTGTCAAGTGACAATGTGTTGATAACTGAGTCTGTTGGGTATATAAGACCCAGGTTTGACTTAAAAGTTAGTTCTCAGGCATTGTCCTGGAGAGAGAGTCGAGTCTCAGCCACGGGACCGAGGCGTTGAGTCTCAGCCAGGACTCAGCCATGGGCTGGTGACAGCGACGACCAGCCATGTGAGAAAGGACGCGCTGGGCGTCTTGAGGGTGCCCAGGGAAAGCAGGCTAGAAGGCTCGACGGCCAGATCAGTAGAGAGTACTTGGAAGAAATAAACCTGTGAAAACCCACATGCATCTCGTCTTCTTGTTGAATCTTACGCAGTGTGTGCCTGCTGATTGTGCTACAAACATTCAAATCTCGATAGTAAAAGAGGACAAAAATGTCGTCGTGACAGAGCGTCTAAACGCCGATTGATAACTAGTCATGGCGTAGATTCTCATCACTAGAACAGAACATTTTATACTAATTGTAACATAGTTGTTATGAAACGTATGTTATTAACTGCTAATCCCATACCCAAGTAATCCCTGAGAAATAATCCATTAGCAGTTGTCAAGTGACATTGTGTTGAAAACTGAGTCTGTTTAGTATTTAAGACCCAGGTTTGACTGTAGAAAAAAGTTCATTCTCAGCCATTGTCCTGGAGAGAGTTGAGTCTCAACCAGGACTCAGCCCTGGGTTAGTGACAGTCACAACGAGACATGTGAGAAAGGACGCGCTGGGCGTCGTGAAGGTGCCCAGGGAAAGCGGGCGAGAATGATCGACGGCCAGAGTAATATAGAGTACTTGGAAGAAATAAAAGCCACGAAAATACACGTCTCGTCTTCTTGTTGAATCTTACGAAGTGTGTGCCTGCTGATTGTGCTACATAATTTATACAAAGAATTTAGTTTAAAACGTACAAATGTGAATAGTTGTGAATCATATGTAGACAGTTGGCACTTGATAATCATCTTAAGTTTCCATGAAAAGTGTTATTACCAGTGGGTAACATCGGTATTTCAGCGTCGCTAAAACACATGTTGTGAGGATGATTGAGGTTAGGAAAACGTTGATTTCCTGATTTTTATCATTAAAATGTTAATATAAGTCGCTTAGTCTTCAGTTGAACATGTTCACAAGTTCTGAAAGCTGACATAACGTTTTCTACACGTAGTTTCATGGTTAACAAAATGAAAAAATGAAACGCAAATTAATCGCTTGAAGAAATTGAATTCGATTCCTAATTGGAAATTCATTTGAGTGAGTGGGCAATATTTCAGTCCACAGATGCGTTGCAAAATACATTTTAATGCATTCAATAAACAATAAACACAATCAAACCTTAACCACACATCAATACTATATTTGATATATATATATATATATATATATATATATATATATATATATATATTAAAAATAATTCACCCTCATCTCAAAACAAAATGAATTTGTTTTGCTTTAAAGTCTTGTTTGTGAAATAAAATATATAAATCCTCAATATTCAATTTGGTATAGTCAATTGGTGAGTTATTCAAAATGTGTCCACGTCTGCGAGTGATATGAGTCTTGTTTTTAATACAAAAGATAGAATTGTTGATCATGTTTTTATTTTCCTTATCGAATAAGCATCATATCAAAATATCAAAGTCATGTTTTTTTATTTGGAGTTCTAATGTTTTCATATATCATTTATAAAGGTGCATTTCCAAAGTTCTATGCGTGATACTTTTCTGGGGGTGTTTTTACCCTCGGGGGAGGGAATGCGCAGTGGTTATCGCGTTCGACTTCGGGTCAAATCCTGCCAGGGTCTCGGCAAGTTGGTCTGTGGTAGAGAACTGTTCTACAGGTATTAAGGTTTGGGTGCAATGCTACACTGAATTTAAGCGCAGTACCACCCATTGTTCGCTAGTTCCATCCGATGCTGGCAGGTTTCACCGCAATGCATAGGAATTGCAGGCTTTTTCCGTGCCTTAATATTACCAGCCGTGTTATAAGTGAACAAATCTTGAAAACGGAGTTAAACCCAACTCACCTATCCTCAGCTGCTTTGACCATCAGTCTCAAGCGATAATGCCATCACTCCTAATTCTGATTATTTGGTAGACTGTAACATATTTGTTTGTTCATTATCATGCGCTGGTTACATATTTGTTTGTTCTTTATTATGCTCTAGTTACATATTTGTGTGCTCATTATTATATGTTAGTTACATATTCGTGTGTTCATAATTATATGCTAGTTACATATTTGTGTGTTCATTATTATGTGCTAGTTGCATATTTGTGTGTTCATTATTATGTGCTAGTTATCTGTGTGTGTTCATTATTATGTGCTACATACATATTTGTGTGTTTATCAATATTGGTTACTTACATACTTTGTGTTATAATTATTAAGTGATAATTACATATCTGTATGTTCATTATAATGTGCTAGTTGCATATTTGTGTGTTCATTATTATGTGCTAGTTGCATATTTGTATATTCATTATAATGTGCTATTTACATATATGTTTGTTCATTATTAAGTGCTAGCTACAATGTTTCATATGGTCTTGTTACACATTACAAACACTGTACAATTTTCCTGTACAAGGGTTTGAAATGTAAAATACGTTAAAAGAGTTATACCAATGACAATGTACTCCGAGAATCTTATTAAATTATGCTTGTCCTTTAAAACACATTGTACAGAGTTTTGGTGTTTGCTTGATTGCGTATTGTTAAATCTATTCAGTATAATTTCATCGGATATACACGGTTAGAAATGTCAATCTCCTTTGCCCACAATTACTTAATATAAGGAAATTCATACTTTAGCTGAACATCATATATAATGACATTGGTAAACAGGTAATCAACTATAGAAATTTAATTATTATTTGTCAGTGATTGAACCAAGTAACATTTTCAGCCATAAGTGTTATATATCAAATTGTGTATAATGTCACTTCATGTGATATTGATAGTTTCTTCCTCCTTCTTTGGCATCAAAAGATAACTATGGTGTCCTAATCTATCCAATGTTCCAAACGGCCCCGGTCACGTAAATCAATTTCCGAAGACTTTTGCACTCACGCCTCACAAGACATCCAGAAGTGTTATATAATGATTCTCTATGGACGATGGTTGCTACTTTATCACCAGCGAAATATTATGAATCTCATTAAGCCTTGAATGAGCCAATTTGGGACTCACAAAATCTTCACATGTGTGAAACACTGCATTATTTGTGTTCAGTCTGCAGACTGTTATGAAGGAATGGCTTCAAGCTCACCTCACGCTATGTATTGTTATGATACGCTATGTATTATGCACAGTTTATATATCTGAAACTTTCGTAAAAGGATCGACCGTCGTCGGGCTATCTGACCTCAATGTTCTCCCAATTTCATTGACCTCGGGCCAAACAGGAATTTACATAATAAGCTGATAAGTTATATTTTCTCAAACCATTAAGTGCATCGAGCTGAAAATGTTTTGAGGCGCACGAGGTATCTTGCATCTCATCCATTTCATCTTGTGTTTGCGCGTTGGGTTTAATCTGAATAACTTATGAAACAGTAAAATGTTGTATACGAATTACCCGTCAACATGTCACAAAATGTATCATCTTTTTCATGTATTTAGCCTAAATAGGTATTTACATTACATTACTTTTCCGTCGATATTGTCACACAAGCATACAAATATTATTATATATTTCTTTTAATTTATGAAAATGCTTTAATTAAACAATGATAAGACCTAAATGAAATTTGTCCAGATGTTTTCTAGAATAGTCATAAAATTACAGGTATTTATGAAAGAATATTTTTCTTATATATATTTGAAAATAAAATACTTCAGACGACAATTGCTGTAGATATCATTTTAATAATGACTGGATGCGTCGCATTTCGACTTGATAACAAGTCTTTTATATATATATATATATATATATATATATATATATATATATATATAGGTTAGATACCTTCCACAATGTTCTTTAAAGTTCCACGACAAACTCCAATCAGAAGTGTCCAACTCAAGCAATCAAGTAATAGATAGAACATTCTAGAATAGATGATTCTAAACACTGCCAGCTAAGACTATCAAAACAAGTGTAAGTGTGACCCACTAAATAATACAACAATTGTATACAATGTTAAACTTATAACCAATCACACACTCATAACAATAGATTTTCAGGAGAAACTAGGGCAAGGGTTTTTCTGTTTTGAACAATATTTTAGTGATAGATTTATCTATTATCTTTATATTATCTTTTTGCTCCATATGCAAAGACTTTTCCTCTAAATTGGACCACCCATGGTTTGCTAGATCTAACCGATGCTTTCCGCTTACAACGCAATGCATCGCCACAATAGTTTTTCAGGTTTTCTCCCTGCAATAATACCAACAGCCGCTACTCGTGAAAGCGGCGTTATAGCTAAAGTCTCCCCGTCTTCCTCAAAAATCGGATGTGTGACTTTAGAAATAGGCGACCTGTTAAATGGCTTGAACGATATCCATGAATTTGCTGATATTAGGACATTTGTAAATGTCATCAAGATAACTAACTCTTTGTGACAAGCGATCAACTATAATTTGATATCATTGTTGCAGTAGTTCAGACATTTATCAATTCCATGTGTAATTTGAAATGTGTTTCAGACGGAATACAGGAGAATAAACTGTCTTTGCAATATGACTTATGTTAGAAAAAATATAATTTCTGCAAAAAAACGTAGCACTCACAAATTATTTCACTGTCAAATAACAGAGTAAAGTGCTATTGAAATAAGTTTTGTTTAATTCCATGGACAGTGAAATTGAAATCATCAGTTTATTGATTAACATCGAAGGAGTATAATGGCACAACTATTCTTGTAAACAATTAAAAAATGGAAATTCCTGTTCAGAATTCATGAAGTAACATGATTTTCTCAGAATTAAAACGGTTTATGTAAAAGCTTTCAACAAATCAAACAATAAATTATAAAAACCTTGACTTAAAATGAGCAATCTTCAGCATATGATGGCGATACCATTGAAGATACATTTGATTTTTCTTCTTAACTATCTATGGTTTATAGACTCTATGTGAGTGCAGTGTTCCTAATGTTTCATTCTATACTGTTATGTGTGGTTTAAAATCCCCTCTCTATATTTATATATTAAGTTGAATTTATGTTGTTGTCAGTGATTTCAATATCAAATATACTCGCAAGGCAATAATAGGATTCAGCCAAATGGCACCCGTGGCAAATGTAGTGTTGTTCTCAGTCGAAATTACATTTGGGATCCATTTTCAATTCTTCAGCATCAAGAAAGGGATATCCAGAAGGAAGCGAGTCAATGTTTGAAAGGGTAGCATATGATTTTGAAATGAGTTCCAAGAAGTTTGAACACACTGGAATTATGTAAATGAAATGCTGATATATTACTTAAAGGTCTCCCTGGTGTTTTAAAATGCATTCCGTCCGTAGTGATGAATTTTAAAGAAAGCTCTTAAGTCCGGCTCAAAACTTCTAAACTAATCATTTAATTTTGATCAAATTTGGTATGAACATTCATAATCAAATGAAGGTATGTCAAGATTAATAATTTTGAAAATATTTCTGTAAGATTTTGCGTGTTTTGGTAAGATGCGGTGACTCCTGTTTCATTACCTGTCCGGTTCTTAACTTCTCCACAAATCATAGGATTTTGATCAACGTTCGTTGTGTCATTGAAAAATGTGTGAAAATATTCGTTTTTGGAAAAATAGCCATGTATTTGGAAAAAAAATTGTAGCGAGTCATGAATGGATCATCAATAGTTTTCGTTATAGGTCAAATTCATCACAGAGATCCAGAAATACGTGGAGGCTGATTCGAAAACAAATTTAAGATATAAATTTGTGGGGCCTTAAATAAGAACATCATAAAAATACTGAAACTATCCAGTCTTTTCCGCCTACGCTATATCAGTCAGGAAGAGAAAATCAAGGTGTTGATACAGTTATAAAAAATCTTAAGTTGATAAAATATATAATACCTAAAAACATGGTACCAGTTGCGGGGGATATGGCTCGTTCACGTCAACTTGTTGTTGCTCGTTTCCTTGCCTATCTGAGTAGACTTTTTGCACCTTTTCACGCACACATGTGCATTAGTTCATGTCAAACCTGCTGAAAATATGTTCAGTTGTCCTTCAGGATCTGTCTATTCTGTGATGTACAGAGGCGGGGTTTGCCCATTTAGCACAACTAATACAACAGAGAGCAATTCTTTCAACTTTTGAGCGAATTAATGTTTTTTGTCCCTAATTTTTGGGGGCAAATTTGATATCTTATTTTGAACAGATATGATATTTCATGCTCAATGTTTTGATACATTCGTAAAGTCTATATAGTAGTCCTATATTCCTGGAAAAAATGGTAAAATTGTGATTCCAACTTTAATTTATGAGTTATTTGCCTCTGAATATTGTCACATAAGCTTAGTAACCGGACTTTGAAGGTCTGTTGAGAGAAAAGTGAGAAATTTGCAAATATTGAACAATCATGTTAGTTCCCAAAGCTTCTGCTTACAACGGTCTATCATACTGTCAAGTTTGGCAGAAATAGCATAAGTGGTTTTGGCTAAATCGTGTCCATAAAATTAATGTGGAATAAAAAATATAAAACATAAATCTCAATTAGGATCCTTAATAATTCAGACTTATCACTTATTCCATTCGTGCAATTAAGCACCTCTTGATTTCTTTGAATAATAATTTTTATGAATACTATCTGAAAATCATGTACAAGTGAGCAAAATTTTTTCGCTGAAATCTCAGTGTCAGTTAACATGATGTGAGTCTCATGATGATGTAGACAGGTAATCTCGTTATCATTACGATGTAGTCTGAGCCAGCTTGTGGGTCTGGTTCAATATGACACATTAGATTATAGAGTGAGTCAAGTGTCAACCAGTCTCATAGACATCGGTTTATAGACCCTTTAACAGCATTGAGACATTGGCCAGACAGCAATCAGTTTGAAGATTACTTCATAATTTATGCGTAATTACACAGTGGCTGAAAAATATTGACTTACAACACTACATTCCTGTCTGAGCCATACAGTGATGTATTTAACCGGTAAATGGTTGATAATGTTAAACCCAAGAGCAGTTTTACAAATTGGTGTCTTTTTACTTATTGTTTTCATATACTAAGCGTTTTGGTCTAACTTCTTCAGATAGCAACTGCCAAAGATCGAATAAAAACAGTTTGGCATGAGCAGATGTTCTTACAGGATTTTAATTTAAGATTTGAGTTAGTGTATTGAATGTAACAGCAGCTTAACTATCGCTTTGTAGTCCTTGATATTTGTCGAGGCGAAATAGGCGAGCTGGTTAGCGGCTGGTATGGGCAATGCTGGTGGTGTTGCCTGACTATGAGGGTCGAATACCGCAACGTGGACCACCTGAAGAGGACAAGGAGTTGTTCTATTGCAGATATCGTGATCCTGTATATAACACAATATAACACTGTTAACTTTGAGATTTGTTAAGATGACACAGTATTGTTACAGTTGCTTTTTAAACTATCCTGCGTATTCTTGTTTATCATTTCGTGACATAGACTCAATCCCTGTACTCATCATATTCCTACAAAGCACTTCAGTTTCCAAAAGCCATTACACTTTATTCTCATACGTTCGGGGCGGGATAGCGCAGTGGTTAGCGCGTTTGCCTTCGGATCAAGAGGTCTGTGGTTCGAATCCCGCCAGGGGCTCGGCAACTTAGGTTGCAGTAGAGAACTGTTCCACACGCAGTAAGGTTTGGGTGCAATGCTACACTGAATTTCAGTGCAGTAACACCCATGGTTTGCTAGTTCCAGCCGATTCTCGCAGGTTTCACCTCAATACATAGCCAGAATGGTGTTGCGGGCTTTCTCCCTGCAATACTACTAGCAGCCGCGATATAAGTGAAATACTCTTGAAAGCGGCGTTAAACCCCACATCACCACACCTCACCTCATATGTTTCAAAATGCATCTCTCCTGTTTCCGACTGTTGAAACCTTAGTGTACAATAATTGGAAAAAGGATACACTAATATAGCTACCATAATAAAATAAAAGGACTTTTATTTTTTTCATGAAAACAGTAAGAGGGCTTGTACAGGTTTGATTCTATGCAGGAAATGATAGTATTACTGCATCGTTTCCTCTACACGAACGCATCACATCGAACACAGCCAATGGAATTGTGCATTCACAAATAATTGCAAATGGTGGGTTTAATGCATGATTTGTGAGGCACCTGCAGCAATGCTCCATAAATACCCTTGTTGGAAAGAGCAGACATTCAGTAACATAAAGAACACCAAAAGTATGCCAAGACTTACGCAAGCGCAAGTTGACCAAGACGGTCCATTAAAGGGGCTTCCAATCGTCAACTGGCAAGAACCTTCAACTGCAGCCAAACCACCATCAGAAGGCTTTTGATACGATACAAGCAGACAGTCCAGACACAGGACAGACCGAGATCGTGAAGACCAAAGGTAACAAATGCGGCCGAAGATCTCTACATCGTTGCGGCGACATCAACAGCGGGGACGGCACTCGGTCATGTCATCAGCACAAGAAAAACCCTTCGTTGACTTCGTTTGGCTAGTATACGATCCTACAGCCCCTTCTGTGGAATGGCTTTGACCCGTTTGCAGAGTCAACGCAGATTACATTGGACACATATTGTACGCCGGTGGCAGCTACGTGACTTGTAAACGCTGACAGGGTTCAAGTTTATCGACGAAAGGGGCGAGCGTCTCACGCCAAACTGCATTAGAGAGGTTCACCCGTTTGGAGACTGAGGCATAATGGTATGGGGAGGTAGTTGTGGCCAAAAGACGACGCAGCTGGTTGTTCTGTGAGGGAATCTGACTGGCCAGCGATACATTGATTACGCACTGAGACCTATCGTCATTCCTTTCATCCAACAACAGCCAAGAAAAGTGATATTGCAACACGACAAAGCAAGACCTCACACTGCTCGAATTGTCAGAGACTACCTCGAGAACGCCAACTTCCCTGTTTTGCCGTAACCAGCCAACACACCAGATATGAACCCCACTGAATACCTTTGGGATCACCTTGACCGCTATTTGAGACAGCTGGTGCAGCCTCCAAACAACCAGCAGGAACTTGAGCGAGCTTTGTTAAATGTATGGAACAGGATCCCTGCTGACGTCATCCGACGCCTGACGACTACAATGAGGAGGCTTGCATTGATGCCAAGGGTGGTCAAACTCGCTACTGATGACATACTCCGTGATTCCTGTGACTACTGAGAATTTCTGTGGATTTGTCTTTTAACTTCACAGTCGTGTAATTTTTAATATTGACCCTCCTGTCTCTTTCCTTGTGTATTGGGACAAAGTAAATGCTGATATTTGGATGTTTTTTAAAGAGAATATTGGAAACTGATTTCTGTTAATGAAACACTCGTTTTATTTTAAAACCTTGAAAAATTAGGGAAACATTTCTTTTGCCTAGTAGTTTATACTTAAAACGATGTCATAGAACCATACTCCAAGTAAACGTTTTGCAATTAAAAAAGTCATTTACCTACATTCAAAACAGGCATCAGGTGTTTATTTCTTGAAGTTTATTTGAATCACGTAAACAATAATATCTATATATAGTTTATTTTCATTTTTTCTTTTTTTTCTCTCCATTGAATCAGTCTGATGGTCTCAATTATGTGCCCAATTTTTGAGTGAGCGTTGTCTTAATGATGCCCTAACATATGTACTAAGGATATATTTTTCATTTGATTAACAATTCAGAAAACTCAATTAAAATAGATCTCAGGGCAAACAGTGTTACATATATATCATTTTTGGAAAAAAAAACATAATTGATTTCGACCTAGATCAGCATTCAGTGAACATATTCTCAATAAACAAGTTACAGTTTATACTTGATGAAGTAAAAGATCATTATGTACACGATGCTTTGTCATATATCCAAGAATAAGTTTTTAAAAATAATATGTTTTATTATGTCATTGTCACTGTCCATCATTTTTCACAACCTAATGTCTATGGGGCATATGGTACATTATTAAGTTAATAAGGTTAATAATACAATCATTTACAGAAGTTTCTGAAAATAAATAATAACGATTGTTGTGATGTAGTGTTATCCCCCGATTTCCACAGCTTGGTATATTAGCAATATATGCTAGCTTCTGGATTACCCCCCTCCCTGTTAAAATTTAATGTGAATAAGGTTTTATCTATAGCAGGATTGACATGATAAAATCCCAATTGCAATGTTTTCTAGTATTTTATAACAAAATTACGAGCAAGAAATGTTAATCTTTCAAAACGCTGTTATTGCATGATTTACAAAATCTATCATTTCTTTTATGTTAAGAAAGCTGCCCTAATCTAAGCCAATATTTCTTTATTCTAACATAAGCCGGAAAACCCACGACATTCTCCGAACATCATTGTAATTTTATGTTTTTGTTTACCTCAAGAAACTTCTTACATACCAATAATTGCACCATTTCTCTTTGGTTGTAGTGATGGCATCCCCTTATTTCGGTCAATACACTCATCAATTTGCAGCCACACCTAGGTGTATATTTAGTTTGATACCATTTCTGCAATTATTCAGGATTGTCATGCGTCGTGAATATAAAGTGCTCAGGTTTGTTCATGGGGATATTAATAAAATACCTTAAGTTGTATTTTGTGTAGCGGATGTGTGTTATTTTATTTCCTATTCAGGTATTTATTGTAAAAGGAATTGACAATACAGTACACAAAAAATGCATAAAATTGACAGCATTTAAGTAAGAGGAGACGCAGAACCATTCATACATGCGCACAAGTGGTTATGCCTTCTGCAGTTAATGGTTTGATGTAAATGGAACAGAAAAACAGAAACGCCTTTGGTGCCTTGAAACGATGAGTTATCACGAATAGTTTACATCTATCTGAAGAAAAGCACTTATTATTGTATCTAATGTATAGTCGATACTTTACGGAAAACAATGTATTTTCATTACAGTAGCAGTTATTGTAAGTGAATGCCTATGACAAGTTGATTTAAACGTATGTACAATTACCCTCAACATAATTCGCCCATGTTAAGGACGAGCGATTTGAGAGGTGATCCTCGAAGCAGAAAATGGAAAATCAATTGTAAATCTTGTGTAAGCCAGTGGATACATGCAAATCCTTTTAGTTCGACGTGTAGGCCATCAAAATGTGCGTACAATGTACCAAATTCACTTGTTTAAATCTATTCAAATTATCATGTTATAAACACCTCTTCATGTTTATTTTCATTGTTTCCCTGTCGGGCAAGACATACAAGTCATCATGTTGAAACTGATGACATGGAGTGCCACATGGGTGGAACAATCACGGTTCAAACACTGATGTGTATGGGTTAATTCCAAAGCTTAATTCGTATACTTATGACCGACATTTACTTTTCTGAAGCCCAAACATTGTTGATTGAGGTGGAATGTTTACAGAGAGAAAGCACTCCGAATGATAGGGAGAGAAGGAAGCCGCGTTAGACCGGAGAGGTAGCGATCAGACATGAGCATAGTCGTGCACTAAACCACCGAGGAGAATGATAACAGTATTTCGATAAAATCTTCTGATTCTACTTCCCAAGTTTACTACGATCAATCGTGCAACGAAAAAACGAAGTCGAGAGCCAAAATAATGCGCTTGGCCTTTTTCATAAAAGACTTGATTAATGACTGTGTTATTAACAGATCTCTTCATTATCATTGTCTAGTTATGCAAACATAATATCTCCACAGGAAACACACAAGAATAATTTCAGAGTTCCTGTCATTAGGAAACACTTTTGTTATGATGATTGTCTCATCCTTTTGTTATTATCAAGGGTGATATCCAACAGTATAATAATTGGATCCTAGATTGTCTACTTAAGTCCTAATGATCTTCATAAATACGGATCTGTTAATTCATGTACAGCAAACAGTTCATGGATTTGACAACCTAGTTTCACAACATGTGAGTTGTACAGTGAGAGATAGTCAGAAATCTAAGAGGTATTCAATTTATTTGGTAATCAGATGATTAAATGTAGCATTTACGATAGACTACTAGAAGGAAATTTATGACTACATTAAATGTTTTACTTCAGGAAAAACTACTGTCTTCTCACGATTTTCCTCTATGAAAGAAAACATGTATCATAAATGCTTATCGAAAGCAATCAAAGCCAGTGAAAACAATTAAGAGAAAGAAGTGTCAGTCCATGCGGCCTATACGTGATTGAAAATATAAACCGTAGAGAATTTAACTTGATTGATGTATCATAATGATGAAATATGCAAAATGATTTGCCTATTTCAAATATAATCTTGTCCTTCGTATGTGCAACAAAGCATATCCTGAGAGACAGTCATTAGATCCCCTTACTTACAGCCTTGACGCCTCCATAGAACCTGATTAGATCAGGAGTCCTTGTTTACTAAACATGTGAGTGGTACAGTAGTAGATAGTCCGACATATCTTAGTTTAAAGTCATTTAAGTTGTTGAAATCGATGGCTTCAATGTATTTCCATTTGAGAGATGGACAACACTTGAAAAAAACATTCACGGTAGACTATGAGAAGGAAACTAATGATCTATTACATAAAGTTCATGCTTTACCTAGTAAATTCTGTACTCAAGGCTGCTAAATTTGTTCTCTTAGCAAGAAGAAATACACCATAGCTGCTGATCTAAGTATTATTTGAAGCAATTTCAAGAAACTCTTCGAACCAAATAAGAATAAATAATCTCATTCTAAATAAATTGAAATAAGAGACGTGATTTGCATACCACAATTCAAAACGCATGTAAAGTCCTTGATTCTATAGTGATAATAAGCCAAATCATTATGGATGAATAAGTAAAATGTTTTGCATAGTTTTGTTGATTAAGTTAATCTCGTTCCTCGTGAAACATTACACATCCTGTGAGACCTTCATTAGATTCCCTTAATTTCAACCTTGACGCCTTCATTGAACCTAATCAGATCAGGAATCATTTATCGTCAAATGATTGAATGATTCAAGATGACAGAGAAAGTTCACACTTCTATAAATATCCGTTGTGTCTCAATTGAGAAAGAGAGCTCAAAGAAGAAAGATCACAGAGAACGGTGATACGTTTGACTTTAGTTTTTCTGAAAGTATAGCGTGATGGTTTGTATATGCCTTTGATGAACGTGGGACGCAATATAAACTAGCAAAGTTTGTTGTTTTTTTAAATAAACTCACTGCAACTAAATGACTTATATTTCCCAAATGGGAAGATGAACAGTGTAGTAGTTTTCCTGTCACACGGGAGTTACACAGTTTCTTGGCATTTGATTGGCTGTTGTGAACCAATGACAATGAACGTTGTACCCGAACGATTGCATTAATCATTCATACTTTTTTCGACTGATAATTTGAATACCTGTATTTTACATTTTAACAATGTATTTATTTCACGTCGTTGCCATTCCTCATTTCTCAGATGTGCAGTCGCAAAAAAAAAAAGTGAAAACTTTGCCAAATTGCACAAAAGAATATAAATTAGCGCCTACTGAAATACTGCACCAGATTAAGCAAAGAATGCGCCTGGTTTCCTTCTATTGAAATGACGTCACAGACACGAGCGGCTGTGACGTCACTTTCTAATCGGTTAGTTGACAAGAATTTCAGGTTGAGCCGTCTCGTAGTATAAGTATAGGGCGTCGCTGACCTCTTCAAAGTATTACAAAATTGTTAAATGTAACCATTTTATATGCCGGTTATGAAAAGCAAAAATAAACTTTCAACAACAACTAATTTCCGCTTTCATTTTGAAAACTTTTTCACAAATCACAATCTAGCCGTGCGTAGGTATGTGCAAAGAAAAGCCACAGCACACACGTATAATATGGAGATTCGCCACCCTAATCCTTTATAGAGAAACGATTGTTTTTATTATATTCTAGTTTAAATCTTTTTAAAAAACACATATATAATATCAGTTTAAAAAAAACAACTTTGGCGGCAAATGACAGATAATCTTTACCTCGTTATATTAATTGTGTAATTCTCTCGGCAAGACTGGAAAATAACGAAATTAATATGACCCTGGAAAGATCATTTGTCATTCCCAGTCACTCGTTAGTTATAATAAATCGGTGTTTTTATGAATATGATTAGTTAAAGTTGTCAAATAAAAAGGTAATCTGTTCTTGTCAAAATATTCGAAACTTATAAAAGATTTGAAAAATAGTTTGCAGTAAAGAAGCTTTACCTGTATCAATACTGTACTAGGTGCGTCGCTTGATCATCATATAGCGCAAATAACCCAATGATACATTACTTTTTAAACACCCACATAGTCCTCTCTTACAGGCAGTATTGCATTCTCTCCCAACAGAGGTAGCTCCGTCAGAAATTCCTATACAACATTTGTCTTAATTCGAAGGTTTCTTGTAGAAATGCAATCAAAGTTAGTTGTGCAATCAGCGACGCCGTTTCAAAAGTTGTCATTTAAATCACCTAAGTTATTTCCGTAAGCTTTCCAAAAGCTAAACTTTATTCGATTAAGAACCTTGCAGAACACAAACGCCTCATTTTGCGACTGTTTCATTGCAAAGGCCTGTGTGACAAGAAATAAGTTATTCATGCATTCGTTGTTTTCATTGGCTGAAATATAGCCAGGTTGTTTAAGTTGCAATATTGTCCCAGTAGGGAAGCCCGAGAAACTTTCGTATTAAGACAGAGGTTGTATGGAATGAGCTACCTCTGTCGGGAGAGAATGGCGGTATTGAGTCTGTTACAACTATTTTGTTCTCGAATTGCACAGCAATGTCGGCTACTCATTGGCCAAAAGCGGTCACGTGCCGTAGGTATATTTTTCTAAACTGGCTGATTAAACTGGCGCAACCCTAGTAACAAGACGACGACGTACTGCGAAGAGTTATCTCCCTTGTCCCACTGTTAGGTAAACAAAGGCTACGCTTCGCTAGTTTGTTGAACCCTACGTTTACGCGCTCAATCTGTGGACTGGAACAATTAAGCTCTTGTAATATGAAATGTTCGTGCGAAAAAACCCTGACAAGTCACAAGACATGCAATTTGGCCTATAGGTTCACGCGTTCACAGCGAGGTTGTCCATCAGCGTGCTGGAAATTGGAATGGTGAACTAGAAAACCAATCTATACACATATTAGTCAAAGTCCTTGCCGACTCTTCATTCATATCAAACTTTCAAACCAACCTGAGCATTATGTTGTGATGCCTGTTTGATCTGTGCGTCCTCACATAAAGACACTATCAACGGTCCCATTGGTCAAAAATTAGTAAATACACCTTCCAATGGTTTTATTAAAGAACCCCTGTTGCCTAGCAATGTTTCAGATTGTCAATGTGGAAAGGAAAACGTCACTAAAATATCCCTGAAAGAGTGTACTGAAGTTGAAGATTATGTCGAATGCATGAGTGTGCATGGACGTAACGACCATCATTAAAACGAATAAACTGCTTAATAGGCTATGATTGTCTCCAAAGAAATAAACAATTGATTGGTTTGTCTGTACAAAAACGTCTACTATCAACAAAATTGAAATCTTACAAGAGCAAACTTCAGCACGTCTCATATAAAAATAACTTGTGAATTAACTTCCCAAGTTAATTTGAAGTTAGTGTAAAGGAAAACCAACTCTCTGTCATTTTTGTTCTGAATGCAATATACAGAAAGAATTGATCTACAGCCAGAAGTTCGGCAAGTTTCCTCAAGTTGCTTTGGTATAACATGGAATACAAAGTTGAAATGTGACACTTAAACAGATGGTAATCATAATGATAGATAAATATGATTTTATCAAAACTTTAAAATGCATTAGATGTGTACTCTTTTATGGAGATGCGCGATGTTGTTGTAAGGAAAGCTTTAGGGTTATGTTCTAGCTTTTTAGCTTTTCCCCCCTAAATTTATGCAATATGCAATATCTTCAATAGTACACATTCTTGTCAAGCCCCTTTTGAGATTTCAACCGACACACTCAGAGACAGCCGACACCATTGATTTACAAGTATATTACGTAGCTTGAAATTGCAGTTCTCATCTCCTCAGGTGTAGTCCTAAATGGTGTTGAAGAGTCGATATTTGTATGCGATGTTTTGACTAAGTAGGGTATTGTTCACTGGATGACATTTCTAATCCCTTTGTTCATTTCTAGACTAATTGCAGGCCATAAACTTTAACCTGATGAAGTTGCTGACAGGATCTGCAGTCGTAATCTTTACAGTTTCAATATTCTGTAGCTTGACGTTAAGTATGGAACGGGGGAGGGGATGGGTAGTGCAGTGGTTAGCACGTTCAGCTCTGGTCCAGGGGTTTAGCATCTTTGTCTGCAGTAGGGTAGTGATCTATATGCAGTAAAGTTTGGGAGCAATGCTTAACTCAGAAATTCTATCAATGATCCATGATTAGCTAGTTCCAGCCGATACTCAAAGGTAACACCGCAATGCATAACCACAAAAGTGTTGCAGACTTTCTCCCTACAATCTTACTATTAGCCTTGATGTTAGTCAAAAACGGGAAAACGTGACGTTAAACTCTAAATCACCTCACCTACATACCCGACAGGTATATATCTTTATCACTCTAGAATCACGACGACTGACTATATGACACCTGCTTTTCACCTGATCCTTGGCCACGATTTCATTTGAAGTAACTTCCTCGTCTATGATATACACAAACGTTCTGTGCAGAGAGTACAATGGCAATGTATTGGGTTAAATACGCTCGGTAACTGGTCTCTTGTCATAGCCATTCAAATGCTTTCAAAAGTCGAAGTGCTTCTTCCACATACAAGCTCCAGATATTTGATGAATTACCAGAAAGAAACCTTTGTAAAGCATATCTTGTCGTGAAGTTGATTAAACATTCAAACGTAATCAGATATATCAAGAGATGGTTGATTTATTTACTTTTTAAAATATTTCAACAAATGAAAGAGTTTTGGTCACATAAGAAGCCTTTCAAGAGAGTGCACAAGGTGACAGGAAGGGGTTTTCATGGTTTGAAATCATTTCAACATGAACTGTCGTCATTGTCATACGATTATCATGGAGAATATTGTCGGAACCGAGACCGATGAAATGACAAATTACTTCCCAAGAATTTTAGTTTTTGCTGTTGCTACTAATAAAGTCAACAAACATATGAAACAAGCAATGCTGTTATTTCTTATTAAAGTTTTTAAGAACATGACAACTTGTGACCTTAGGTCTTTCAGTTACACAAGTGTACCAAATATTTAAAAGTAACACCAGACGACAAAGAAATTCATCAAGTCAAATTTCTTTCAATCCCATCATCAATATAATGTTTATATGCACAAAGAACTTAATTTAGACCCTCCTTTTATAAAATGTTCTGTCAATGTTATTAACCGTTAAATGAATTGACCAATCAAGATTTACGTTTGGTTATTCAATTGGTTGAAACATAAAAGCACCATAAGTATTATGTTTAGATAATAAAGAGTGTGATTGTAATCAATTTTTACCAAAAATATGTATTGTCCTTCGGAAGAAACTACACAATAAACATTAGAATTCCACTATTATAAACAACATTTTATAACATTTGTCATTCATACATCAAACATTTCTCCTTATGCAAGATAAAATACTACAATCCTAACATCTGTGAATCCATTCGAGATGCTTTTTAGTCCCGGCCAGTTACTTGTTTAAATACGTTTTCATGATTCAAAGCCATTATCGATAATAGTGGCCGGACTGGTTCATTTGACAATTGAATTTGACACAGTTTTAATATTGTTCTTTTGAAAGTTCATACTGCTATTAATGGTATTCTTTTGTTGAGTCAGTTACTAAACTTGTATCACTTCAACTGCAAGGATGACACTAATCACATTACAGCAACAAACCATGTTTATGTCATTTTGATTATGATACAAAATACCAACCTTTTGCAATTGTGAAATTAGTAAACCCAAAAACAGTAAAAGCGTTTGTAATAGAATGATGTCGTTTCTATCCTGCTAGAAGATTGTTCCATCAAATATAACAGACTGTTTGACAGGTTGTCTTCTTTGTAATCAGATTAAAGTTGCTGTTAAAGGTGCTTACGTGTTTTTGTTATATATATGCTTAAACTCTCTTTGAAAACCCCTCACTGCTGTAATCTTATACGTAAATTACAAAAGTGTACACATTTTATTGATAACGTGTGATATGTTTCATAACATTTGAACAGTCATTATCTGAGTTACAGTGGGAAAAAAAACTTGACACAAATGAGTCCGCTGAGAAGCTTAAGAAAATGTCAACGGCGTCAAGACAGGAAACGTGTACAGTACATGTGAGAAACGTGACATCGGACTAAACCAACTTTGACGTTTTTAGTTTAAAGTTTTCAAAATTAAAGAATTAAAAATAATCCTGTTTCATTTATATAAATCATTTCAATATAGACTGTCGTTAAATTGTGACACGATTTAGATGGGGGAATATTTTCATACTTTCCAGCCTTTAAAATTCACATTAGATATGGTTTAAATTGTAAAATTCAATACACTTTTTAATATCTCTTCTTAAGTAAGATCAGATAGCATTATATATTCATCACACCATAGATCCTACCGGTCCAACGAACATTATAATACAAGATGCATGTATTATCATTTTAACACAAGTTGTACGTACTTGGAAATTAAATACATTGACTGACATTCTTTGAGATGTATTTTACAACAACATATTTTGATCTTGCATGAGGTGACATTAGGTCCTGTTCATAGCTTAGGTATGGGTCGTTGAAAATTTCAAGGTTTAACCCTGTCCCACAATGACACACAAGTTAAAAGTATTGTGGTGGCACCTGGGGTTGAATACTTAATTCAAAATGTGCATGTGTTCACCAAGTACAATGTAGTAGTTGTTGGAGTATAGGTAATGTGATAGATAACTATTGATCGCCTTGAATCGTTTGGTTGCATACTTCCGCGGAGTTGAGGGCAAATACGGACCGCGTGTAATTTATCTCTTAGGAGATGCCCCTTGATGTGTGGGCTCGAAACAATACAAGTATGATCATAATTTCCCTCACATTGTATTTTGATGTGTTTCTTGCAATACATTATCAAGGCTTCCAATTTCTATAATTTTATTCAATCTCTGAAACCTGGGTGTATTTGTTTAAATGGATACACTGACATATCTACATCTGGGCAACTTATTACCTTTTATTAAAGATACAATGATTACAGATCAAAGGTGTTTCCAATTACATGAATATTATTTCGCTTACACACTTAAAGATAGTTTACATAAGTGTATAACAGCAGCTTTGAAAATAATAAAATGTACTTATAATCTATAATGCTCGTCTTGTGATGATCATGTTATGTAATGGTTTGTTAACACAGTAACACATTCATCTTTGCTTTACAGCTGATGAACACCATATAACTTAGAAGAGAAATATCAATTTACTTAGTGATACTGTAAATAAAATTGAAAAAAACTAACTTTTTTGAATTAAAGTTGTATGTTTTTTTATGTTGTTTAGTATTGAAATATAGATCTATGCTACCTTTTTCCAAAACTTTTATCATTTATTAAAAACATGTATCAATAACATTATATGATGATTCCCTTAATGATTGCACACTAGTCCTTTTGAATTCATATTTCATAACTGTAAGACTTCAAAATACTTCAAAGAAATATACTTTAAAGTTTTATATCTATCTTGCAATTAATTAAGCCGAAGTTGAGTTGAATAATGTAACCTGTTGACGTTGTTGGATTTGAGGGTGACTTTCACCACCCTTTATGGCAGTCAGTGGACTGAACAAAGGGATTCACACATGTAGATTCTTTGTGAGTCCCAAGTGGTCTCATTGAAGGTGGAATGAGCTTCATCAATTATTTGTTAGTGACAAAGTGAAAACCGCCGTCCCCGTAGAACCATTCCCTGCTTGATGACTGGTAAGCTCGTGTTCGGGTAAGTCATTATTATTCAGATGTTTATAATATGTAGATGCTTTTAGTTCTTACCATAATTATAGAATAAAGAACTTTTAAATCTAAATCCTTTTATTTTCTTACAATCATGATTAATTGTAGATTTCTATTAAATGTGAGTTAACATATAGCCAAATGTATACCAATGTATTTGTTAACATGTATTTATATGCTCACATCTCACTATATTGATACCATTGCTTGAGAACGACACAAGGATCTGTGGCGAAACGTCGCATATAATGAATAAAGAAGTTGTTATCCATATAGTTCTTGTCATTAAATGTATACCATACACTACGTACAAAGCAAGAAATTTTGAGCTAGAGGAATAGCAATACTGTAAATCATACTGATCCCTGAATTATAATTCATATTAGCTGATATGATATTAAAGACGTTCATTACACAATAAGCATGGTTCCACTTTTTGATATTATTATCAATGAAATAATCAATGTCAGCAATACACGTATAAATGCATATCTGTTTCGATATATGTTAAATATCTAACCTTTGTACGGTTACATAAGGAAATGTCACTATTCAAACCAGCAAAATATGACAAACAGTTGAATATTTTTATAATACACTAGTATTACAATACACACTGCTCCAAATCAGAGTTTTTGGTCAACGCAGCAAATTGTTATACTTCTCTCTTTTCTTACACTTATGAATAAAAAAGGTGAAGAACATCGCGCTGCAGGATGATTGTAAAGTAGAATGAAGAAACTTGGCAGCTGGGGGAACAACTAGCTAGGTATCCTCAGCCTGGCCTTACATAGGTAACTGATGAACGTCTACCTTCTGCAAATTTCCACAATTCGAGGAATGCCTGGTATATTCGAGAAACTCATAGAAATCTCTAGATAAAACTAGCATACACAATCAAAACAAACAAGTGTATGACCCATTGAAAAGTGCAACAATGTTACTTAATGTTGAACTTGTAAACAATCGAGTTTCAAAAAATAAAACAGATGTGCTCATTAATTAATCTTCCTATGGTTTGTCTTTTTACTGGACGATATAAACAACGGTACTCATATGTTGATCTCACTACAGAGACTGTCAAATTCAAAGTCTTTATTTCAGTATTGGAGGCTTTGTGGCCCAGATTCCAACAGTATTGAAATACAATTTTGGCTGTGCGGAATACAAGAATGTAATTTATGAAAAATATATAATCTTTCCAAACAAACAGATGTATTGCTATGAAAGTTTCTTGAACACATGAAAATATGTCCACAGAAACAGGAGATCCATTTTGAATAAGATTTCTTTTAAATATATTGCGTTTACGTTGGAACAAATCATGAATTATAAATTACTTCTATTTCTATACTTTTTCATATATTAATTTGTTTAAAGTCAGTAACTTGAACACATGAAAATATATCAAGACAAAATAAGAAATTCATTTACCATATAGATTTCAGCTGACAGCTGAATGTAGACCAATGTTACAGTTAATTATACAACTTATTTCTCAACATCTTAATCATTTCGCTTCTTAGAAAATGAAAATATTGTTGGTGTGTTTTGTAAACATGCCCGTATTCAATGTAATTGTTTGAACTGGAGACACATATCCTCCTGCATCCTTTAAAAAGATCTTAGTGTTAACATTAGCATGTGAAAAATGGTGTTTGAATGATGTGTCAATGTTTAAGTAAAGATCAAATATCAAGCTACATTATAGTTTTCTTTGAACGGCAAAAAATATAATTTGTAACACAAACATTTTTACAAGGGGAATTCTAGTTAATAAGTTCCCAAATGTATAAGGTTTATAACAGAAACATTTAAGAATGGCTATTATAAACTTGAATAAATGATCATTAGGCTGATAATCAGGATCGTGGTCCCCTCAGAGTAATTACATGTCCCCATGGAAAGCTATACTTGCTGAACTGCACTGCAATGATGGATAATTTGATCAGTCCAATGTTTAACGTTAAAGCATTACATTATCCCAATCATTGGTTTCCAATGCTTCCACGGCGCTGGTTAAAAACAATAACTGCAACACATTATCAAGAAAACGTGAATAGATCTTTAAAGACATGATATTGAAGAACAGTGAATTTGAAAGTGATGTTAGATTATAGAAGATTATGTAAGAAAAAGTGCGAGTAGGAAGTCATCAACGTTAACGGAAGCATTGGAAACCAATGATTGGGATAATAACACTTCAATATTCAGAAATAATAATACACAGAAACTTGTTCAGAATTACACAAATAACAACCCAAATGAAATATCTTTACACTTTTATATCTCTAAAACTACTGGAGTTGATAATTGCACATTATTTGGTGGGAACGAGGACATCAATCACTATTTGTTAAGAAATAAATGTCAATCAATTATGATTATAAACACTATCTATTGAAAGTACGGATTGCAAAATACTATTGAAAATGGATGAAAATATATTAAACAAGATTTCAATTACTTCTAAGTATATTGCATTTTAACTGTGCATGAATCCTTTAGTTTTATTGTTTCGCTAAATTTGTTGATATTTCTTTAAACTTAAAGGCTTAAATGATCATGCCGATTATGCTGTTAGTTATTTTATTCTAACCAACAGAACTAATTGTTGCTCAAAATTAGTATCTTACTTGCTCAACGGTTCAGTATATTTAAGAATTACGATGAATAGTCGAACTAGCATGTGGATGAAAGTTGAAATTCTTATAAATTCTGTTGACAGATTGTCTAGATTTGGAGATATATATATGGTCATTGTTTTACTGTTTGTATCTCAGATACCCCTTACCCTTACATTTTGGATCCTGTTTGACACACTCTTGTAGTGCACTTCAGTGATATTTCAGGTATGCTTCGTGTCAAATAACTTCCTCAGTGAGTCTCTCTATGTCATCCTCTATGCAACAAACTCTATGAAAGGCCAAAACACATATTAATAAATCTTTAGTGACGTTACTCTATTGTTCTTTGAGGTGATCATGTACCACGATTTTCTTCTACCTAACTGGACAAAAAATTGTTAAAGCAATGACCTCGGATGCTGGTAATTACATCTTAATTGCCGTGCTTGGCAGGACATTATGGTAACGTGTCTCTCTTAAAATAACTGTAATCAATAATAACCTTATGTAATTTTAGGTTAATGTCAGAGTCTACTAAGTATCACTTTCCATAAATTAGTGAAATTGCAAACATCGAAAGCCTTATGCATCATCTTCCGCCATGCTAGATCTGGTGAATCAATTTCAATGAATAAAACATACTCTCATCATTAGTGCTTTAAGTTCGTGAGAAAATCCTACTTTGTAATTCATTTGTTCTCATTTTAACCTTCTTATTCAAATTAACATTGAAATAGTGATTAGACTAATGATGATTTACTTGTCACTGATCCTGACCTATGATCAAATTTACATGAACATTTGTTAAACATGATAATAAGATTGCTTCTGTCTTACACATTAGGTTGAGATAAATCAGAGGGAAGAAAATGTCATATTCACAACCATCAAAACTTTATATGTGTATAATATTTTTTTCTGTTTTAATGAGCGGGATCACTTGTAAAAAGGTAAAGTGAAACATCATGTTGTCTTTTGAACATTTTATCACATTTCACATCCATACACTTAATTGATCAATAATCTGTCGTCAATTTTAGAATAAACTTTACTCAAAGTAAAACAGAAGCCATATATATATATATATTGCTATAACTTACTATATGGTTTTGCTCATTGGCCAAGTTAAAGGTCTGATGTCTATTCTTTAGGCAAAGACAAAGTCGAGGGCAAAAAATAACGCCCTTAAACGTCGAAAAAAGCCAGGCAGTTTAACACATACAACAGCTTAAAATATTGAACATCGGACCACTAACAACTTCTGCATCTCGAGAGTCCGGGTCTGTCTCGTTCTGGCTTTCCTCATCATTACAAGGTTCCTTCTTTTCTCTGAGAGCCAATTTAGAAATTTGAATGATTAGAATCGAGAGAAATAGCTGGATAAAGAATCCATAAATGTTTCCATATTTCCCTTTATTCTGTCCCTTCAGAGACAGTTAGACACATCAGTATTGGCGTCATCACGTTGTTATTATCAAGGAAGGCATCCAACATCAAGCCCTAATGATGGTCAAGAATTTTAGATGTATTCGTTTGATATTTATCCAACACAGAACCCAGTGCCTGGGTAAAAACATTCTTCGCAACAAAACCGGAGATTTGCATTTGCTTTTGTTACAAAATCACTCATATTCTTGTAGATGATAGCATTAGCTTAATATCAGCTGATACATTGAAAGATATGAAAAACTCACGAGATTCATGTTTTGCTTGAATATAGCTTTACGGGCTTGTCTTGTTTAGAATGAAAACTAGCCTATTAGTGAATATAATCAATTGGTTATTTTTTTTCAAATAGCCATCATCGAAAGTTTTTAAACAAACCTTTAAAATATGAATTCAGTGGGAACAGTCATCAGTATTGTTATAGTTATATCTCGTATTTGAGATATAACTCATCCGGTGAGACTGTCATTCGGTCGCTTAGTAACAGCCTTGTCGCCTCCAATGATTCATCGATCATTTCTTTTTCAAAGATTATCAATTCATACATCATAGAGCAAGATCGCCGTTAAAAGTATCATCGGAAGCAATTACAAAAACCCATTCATAAACTAAAAATGAATCGAAAAGGAAAGATTTGAAAATGCAGTATTGTTCCTCGCATTTGAAACCTGAGTGCCTTTCATTAAGACTCCCTTTCCTCCAACCTTGACCCCTCCACAGAATGATTTATCAATTCATATGTGTTTAAACATATTTCATTCAGTAGAAAGGGATTGGTAAACAAGCCATGTGGCTTATATTAATACCACTCCCAAAGTACATTTTCAAAACATGAGTATGGCTTCCACAATGTACAAGAATATCAAACATGTAGAAAACAATGATGAGAAGATGTAAATGTAATGAATACTACTGAATGAATACTCTCTGGCCGTAAAAGCATTATGAAATTGATTTTTTTATGGTTTAAGAATTGTTAAAATCTATTTGAAGAACTTAAGAAGAAATGAAAATATTCCAGTATTCTCCGGTTTACATTTTTATCCCCGTTTTGTTTTCCGAACAGGACTGTCTTTAAGTCATATCCCATTTTGTAAAAATAACATTCAGTTCTCAGAAGTAGGTAATTTGGACAGATAAAAAAGTAATGGAATGCATCTTTAATATTGTGACCACATGAACAGGCGGGTGTGCCAGAAATATATCTTTTGTATTTGTCTCCATTTAGGTCGCTGGAGCCAATCCTAAGGCGGCAATGTGTGATTTGTAATATACGGGGTCCAAAGTTAAGATTGAAATGAGAATAATGGGATTCTTTATTTTGTATTAATTGTTTAAATTTTCGCAGAGACGTGGCATTTTTAATATTAATATTTAATATCTGGGATAAAGGATTTTGCAAAAAGTTTGGTTCTACATGGTGTATTTTGGAGGTCTGACTGATTTCTTAAATCATAATTTGAAGCTTGGCTGACATGACTAGGCACAAGGTCACCAAGATAGTCTGGTGTTAAATTATTGATCATTTTGTAAAATAAACAGTTTTGAATCAATTCTCCTATCCTTTAACGGCTTTGTGTTCGTTTCTTTGTAAATGCTATCGTGACTTGTTCCTCTTACCGTGCCACAGATTGTTCGTAATGCGTCAAGGTGTAGTTTCCCAAGTAATAGTTCTTGTTGTATAGTACAGTTGTCCCAGATGGTGCTACAATAATCAAAGTGCGGTAAGATGAAAGAGTTGAACATAATTTCTAGGCTTTTTCTGGAAAGTCGATATTTGAAACTCCTAAAATTCTCAACTAAATTCATATGTAAGAGGGAACGAACACTGTTCTGTCTGTTATTCAAAAGGACAGTTCTGACGAATTAACTGAAACCACAAGAAAAGGTAATTCTTATGAACATTTCTCATTCAATATCAGTAGTATTACAAGTAATAATAGTAGCAATGTCATCCAAAGTTTGATGGTGGGTTAGTGTTTATAAAATGTAACCTGTTTTTACTATATCCCTATGAATAACATTATAGTTTTTTTTTATCCTCGTGCATACCAATTAAAAAACAAAGCATTCTTATAAAGGTATCGTAAAAGCTGTTATCCACTCCACTCTGGCATAAAAGCATCAATACCCAACGTTCAATATCAACTGTCTAATTTGTAAACTTCTGGTAAAGTAACATTTCCACAAAATCTAATGTAGCACACTTGCTGCCTAACAAAGACTTGGAAATTGAATGTGTTAAGAAACTTAAACCATTAGATGTTTCCGTAAGAATGAACAAAACTTAAACTATAGATCTAGAGCATCTACATGAACACTCTCACGCAAAACAAGTATTATGAACCATTTACTTACTAACAAGACATGCCAAATTTATAAAAAAATAAAAACAACAGAGAGTTTGTATAAAATAATTATCAATTTCCTCAATTACCTTTCAAGGAATAAGACTATATTCGATTATACCTTTATCATCTTAAAAAGCATGACTTTTTCTGTCAGTCTAAAATAACTTTTGAATAAAAAGGATTTTGTATGTTTATGAATTGAAAACGAGCCTTTGACTCAATGTAATGCGAGGACAATACTTACAATCATTGAACGAGCCTTCGACTCAATGAAATGTGAGCAATACTTACAATCATTTGACGAACCTTTGACTCAATGTAATGCGAGGACAATACTTACAATCATTGAACGAGCCTTCGACTCAATGAAATGTGAGCAATACTTACAATCATTTGACGAACCTTCGACTCAATGTAATGTGAGGACAATACTTACAATAATTGAACAAGCCAATGTAATGTGATTTTCATTTTAGGGTTGTATGTTGTGCATTTTTACCTCTAAATTTAATTTCAAGCCTGCGACACACTTATCACGAATCATGAAACTATATTCACTATTTTGTTCGTTTTTTCATAAACTACTTGCCATGTTATGGTAGTTAAATTTTATGAGTGGGTTTGCATAGTCAAAAGGTGGACTTCAAGATTAAGTTCACAATTAACTCAAGAATATGAATTTTATTTGTAAAGCGAATGAACAAGACTTTTGTTAAACCTGGCTGACTCACTGCATGAAATGTTCAAACATAGTGTATCTTGAGATAACAGGGAAGGTGAAGAAGATGTTTTGGCTTCCACACCTTTCTGTAAATAAGAGAGAAAGATGTAGCACGATAACTATTTCAATGTTATGTCGTTCTCAGATACGATATATAATCTTCACGATGCATTATTGTATGTTGTCTGATGAAATGTGTTATGGGTGCAAAAAGGTGAATGACGTTGCATAAAAAGGAATAATTTGTAAAGGGAAATGTTAAGAAATTATCGCCAATGACAAAATATTGAATCAATCTAAAAGGTTTTTAGTAACTAACCGATATTATGAGATAACTTCCTTACGTCAGTGATTGAAAAGTTTATGCCAAAGAGTAATCAAAAAATTATTATCAAGGATAAAAGCGAAACAATCTATCAAAATGGTTGAACAAAAAGTCAGCACTCAGTCCAACGTCGTTAATTAAGGAGCTTGAAGCTACTAGCTTGAACTCAAACGGATTTTTCAATCCGGGTTGTGCTCTGTTGCTGAATGCGAGTCGTCTCATTGGTTTGTAAGATAGATAGCCATACGAGGGTTTTGGCTTGAAAGAGATCAGGGTTTTAGGATGGAGTGTGAGCGGATTCATATACGCTGATTTAGCAGGATGCAAACTTTAAAGATCTTTCATTTCCCAATAATTTATTTTAGAAACGTGATAAAGTACCAAAAAGAAACCTTTCCAAAGAATAGCATGTAGTGGATTTCATCAAACACTCAAAAGTGGTTCATAAACGAATGGAAGGGTTTCTAGCAAACAGGAAGCTTTCCTAGCGAGAAAATGGGTCAAGTGTCAGATCAGGAAGCGTGTACAGTGTATGAAAAAAACATGAAGCTGACAAAAGACAAGCGTAATCAAATATTACATGTAGAGAAAACAGGTATTGAGTCATTCTGCGGAGTTTAAACTTTTCAAGGGTCAGTTGCACGTTTTTTAAAAATCATATTTCTTCAAATGTTTCCAATTAACCATTAGTTTATGATCATCAGAGGGTCAATGAACTCATTATTCAATTCGGTAAACCGTAGTCGTAGTAGACAAAACCCCTATTGGTCATGTTCGTGTGAACACCTTTTAATCATTTGAATTCGGGAAATAGATTTGCATAGTTAAACTGAAATGGCATGTGTGCATAAAAACTTTCCAATCTGGAACTACTAGTTCTGAAATTAATGAATCAAGTCAACAATAACTAATAGGTCAAGGTCCACACATTGATGAAACTACAGACTTTAATTATACTGTTTGGAATGTAGAAGGTCCAAAGAGGAAATTACTTAATCCTGAATATGTTAACTTTATCGTGAAGCATGATGTCTTTGGTCTAGTTGAAACCTGGGCAGACACAGATGACAATTTTACAATCCCTGGATATTGTGCATTCAGTAAGTCACGACAGAAGAGTAAAGGTGCATTCAGAAACTCTGGCGGACTATTGTTGTTAATTAGAGATAAACTTTCAAAATATTGTTCAATCGTGAAAACCGTGACTTCATCTGATAACATACTATGGATTAAAATTGACAGACATATAAAGGACTCCCCTTTGTTTCTGGCACTAGTGTACTACACACCAGTCAACTCCAGCGTACACTCATCAGAGTCAGTGTTTGAGTTACTGGAGAGTGATATCACTGACATAAAGACTGATTTTCCTGACTGTCATATCATTATAAAAGGTGATCTGAATGCACGTACTGGAAATGGAAGCTTAAACGATTACATTGAAAATGATGACATTACTTATCTACCAATCGAAGATAAAATCAATTACATTGAAGATAACAAGTTTATTACGCGTACATCGCAGGATAGTGTTGTAAACAACAGAGGACGATTTCTTTTAGATTTCTGCCAATCAACAGGATTAAGGATATGTAATGGCAGACTTGGTGACGATGCACATCAAGGAAAAATAACGTGTATTGCTAATGAAGGAAAGAGCGTAGTGGATTATGTGCTCGCGACTGAACATACTTTCTCTTCCATCTCGTCGTTTACTGTAAAAGACCAGGTCGAGTCGTCACATCTACCCATATCCTTTACTTTAACAACAAACACTCCTGAATGTAGTGTTAAAGAAACATCCAACCAAAGAATTAAATACACTTGGACAGCTAGTGCTAAAGACGAATCTGTCTCACAACGATGACATGAAGCCAAAAGACTTAGTTATGGCAGAATAACTCGAGAAAGATGCAGGTATTACACTTTTACAGCTGTATCTGGGTGCAAATAGTGTCAAATTGTACATTTGTATACTGGAAACATTTGAATCTGAAATGAAGAAAAGTTTAAGTTAATATACAATAGTTTTACTCTTCCACAAAATAATTAATGATTTATTCACATATTCTTTCATATGAAAGTTCCAAAGAATACCCAGTAATGAGCGTGTCGACTGTACTTATTATTCATAGCTTGTTATTGCTGCATATTTTGGAAGATGAGAGAAGATGATTGCACCTAAAAAGCTGCATACCGAAAGTTTGTTCACTTACCCCTGATTCGTAGTGCAAATATTATGTACTTTGGGTTTCGTTTCAACGTCAATAGAATATTTTCAGCAAAACTGACAATGGATCACCCACTGTCCATGTGTGAAATAGCCATTCTTGCACACATTTTGGGATCGTCTGGTCTCTAGTGCAAAAATTCGCATTTTGGCATATTGATATAGACAGAAAGGGGTATATTTTCGAAATTTCGATTTCGTTAAATGTCAAATGAAATGTTCCATATCGACTCCCTGAGATTAAAACCAACCCAATCACATTGACTTTGTGCTAAGGAACTAACTTTTAAGAAGTTGATAACTTATGAAGGATTTTATGGAGAAAAATAAAAATTAGTGTTTTCGGAATTTTGATCCCTAGTCACTTCAATGGCCTGCCAAAACTGTTACGGGTAATTGTGTGGGTACTGTGAACATTTGCCTTAAAGAAGAATAAATCTGCATATCTGTACTGAAAATTCAATATTATACGTTTGCTGCATTTGTTGACTTCAAAAAGGCGTACGACGGAATAGACAGACATCTGCTGTGGGAGAGACTGAGAAAGAGTGGCGTTAACGGGAGGATGTTTGAAGCTATCCAATCACTATATGAGCACGTCCAGTGTGCAGTGCAAGTCAACCACTCACAGACATTATGGTTTGAGGTTAACAGGGGCCTAAAACAAGGCTGTATTTTATCCCCTCTACTTTTTAATCTATATATAAACGACCTGATCAGGACTGTGAATGCGCTTGGGATTGGTGTTACTGTAGACGACGAGCGTGTGAGCATCCTGGCGTATGCCGATGATATTGTACAACTGGCCGAATCCGAAGATGACCTGAACGTTTTACTCAGATGCCTTGGAGAGTGGTGTACTTAGTACAAGATGAATATTAACAAGGAAAAGACGAAAGTTATGCATTTTAGAGGGCAATCTACACCCAAAACTGATTATGTGTTTTCATGTGGAAACGATGTGCTTGCAGTGACAGATTCCTACCACTATCTTGGAGTGCTTCTCACGGAACATCTTAACTACAGCCCAATGGCAAAAACAGCAGCAAAATCGGCTAGCAGAGCACTTGGGTTGGTGATTGCAAAATATAAAGCAGTAGGCGAACTACAATTTAAGTAAAGACTGTATAGAGGACGAGATTCATGTGCTTTTAACCTGCCCACTTTATACTGAAAAAAGGAAGGATCTCATCAATATATGTACTCTAAAATGGCCTGATATGTCATCTCCCCAGATCTAGTCTTTCACACCGCCAGAACCTGCCATAATATACTTTTTAAAAGAAGAAATATTTTACATAAGTGAAGTTTTATCGTACTTTTCTTTATATCAATATTTATATTCTCTTTAGCTGTGTTGAATAGCATTTTAGCGGATGCAAATTTACATACTTCATATACTTATACTGTTATAATTCTCATGTTCTTTTAAAAAAATGTCTCTCGTAAATCGTTGTGCGATTGGTTGTGTTTATGTGTTACTTTGTATATATTTTATGAATTGTAACGTGTACACAAGTGAGACAGAAATAAATTATTGATTGATTGATTGATTGGTATATTGCTTAAGGTCCTGAAAAACCATAGGCCAATGTGGGCGACCATCCTACAAAAACATGTGCCCCATTGTGATGTGAATGGAAAGTTAGAATATTCATACAACCGTACCTCTCAGAATTCATTGACAATGATACTTTTGATGCCACTTTGGTTCGCTTAGGCGAAGGAGTGAAGGAGTTATTGTTAAGAGCCACTTGTGAAGCCAGGCGTGAAATTTGATGAAATCATAATGATTGCAAACGCAAAATTAGAGACGGCACATAGGCTGTGAAACATCAGTTAATCAAAAGCTGCTATAGACAGTTAAAAGTCTATAGCTAATCAAAAAGATTAACTGCTTGAAGAAAATTTAAAATCCGGTTTTCGCTTACGTCATCCGATATTTGTGAAATTGCAATATTTGGGTAACATGTTTCCCTGACTCCTGCAGTGTCGCAACACATGCACAAAATACACTTACTTTTGAGGGGACATTGACAAAGAATACATATGGGTAATCTCCCTCCTTTAAAATATGTCAATGGGTAGGATATGTTTGTGCAATGTAACATCGTCGCAAGACGCACGTTCATTGCCGGGTAGTAGAGGATAGAGATATGTTGGCTATGTGGGAGCGTTCTGAAGAATTCATCCATTGGGTGGCATGTGTAGTGAATAGTTAATAAGTGCATTCATAAAACCTTACTTCGCGGAATTATTCTCACTGATAATTTGAATTACTTAGACATGGATTAAACCTTGATAAATCTTACGAAATCACTTATCAGTGTGACTTTGCTGAGCCTATTTCAAATGATGATATTAATGCAAATCGGTATTCTGCAATGTTTCACAAACCAGCCGACTTGCTTTAAAACCACCTCTTTAAACAGTTTTCTTGAAAACAATGCATCAATCGCATTGACGTTCATGTGCTTTCCTAACAGATGTCGATCATCCCAGTCAGTAACTTATTTGTACGACCATGACCGTGCCAGATTGTTAGTTCTCCCGTTTAACTTAATTTCGCGATATCTCTCAAATACTTTCGACCGACAATGTTTGGGCTTCAGACAAGCAAATGTCGGCCATAAGTATATTATTTAAAAAATTTGAACATCATTTGTTTTCAACCTCGTTATGTCTTGTTCACAATAGCAAGATCTACTTATATTTTAGATCTAAACATTTATTACTTTGATTGATTTGCGAAAAGATATGCTTTAAGTTTGGAATTTCTCGATAATTGAATATTTCTTATTATTTGAATTTATGGGCAATTAGATTATTTATATTTAAGTGTCAACATGATGACCTGACTCTGTGTTTGAAAGGGAAATACAACAATGAGAATAAAAATAAAGATATGCTTTAATATGATAACATGAATAGCTTTAAACATTTGAGTTTGGTGCATTGTATGCACACATTAGTGGAATACACGTGGAACTAAAAGGATTTGCATGTATTCACTGGCTTACACAATATTTACTATTGATTTTCTTTTTATCTGTTTCATAGGTCAACTCTCAGATTGCGATCGTTCGCTTTTAGCATAGGGAATTTTCGTCATATACAGTAATTGTCTTGGTTGAAGTCAACTTCTAATGGAAATTCATTTGCAATAGCTGTTACTTTAAACGGAATCTGTTGTCTTCTGTTTTGTAAAGCATATGCATTGAATAAAATTGCAGGTGCTTGTCTTCAGCTTAATGTAAAATGTTCGTGATAACTCAACGTTTCAGGACGCCAGAGACGTTTCCGTTTTTCTGTCCCATTTCAATGAGATTATTAACTGTGGAAGGAATGACTACCTATGTGCACGATTCAGCGGTTTTGCATCTCATTTTACGTATAATGCTGTCCATCATACACATTAATGTGTAACCATATTGCCTATTCCTTCTACAAGTAATATCTGAACAGGACTTGAAATTGACATACATCCGCTACACAGCTTTCACAACATAAGGTCATTTATGATTATCCTCTTGAAATATTCTGAGCTCTTCATATTCACAACAAATGCTTTTATTATCCTTTAACAATTAATTACTAATGCAAATAAGAACCATTTGTAAATAATGGTATCCTAATACAGCCTGTTGTGTTTTAAAGTTTAATTTTTGTGTTTGCAGATAACTTTCCACTTAATCAAAATACAATTGTAGTCTATGAAAAAAAAAATTAAACAACAAAGTACATGTGAAGGGTCAAGACTATAAAGTAAGAAGATTTAAAAGGTAGAAGTGAAGAAAACAAAAGAAATTACTTTTCAGAAAAGAGATCGAAAAATTGACATGATATTGGTACTTTAAAGTTAAACCCTTGTATGCATCTCTCCAAGCACAACAATGATTTTCGAGGAATGTGGAAGGTTGAATTCGAAAAATTAAAAGATCATTTATTATGACCCCTTATTTACCCCAAAAAGTATGATTTTGTATCACCAAACTGGGGACAAGGGAAACAGTTATGAAGACGATATTAGTCACAAACAGTAATGATAATTCATGATGTTCTCAGAATGCTGAACCTTCAAAACGCTCCTTATTACAAATTGTCAAAAATGTACTCATTTAATTGAAAGGTAATGGAAAATGATTTCCGATGATAAATAGAATCTCACCCTCATACTTTCTGCTATCAAATATATTAACAAGCCTCGGATAATTTATAAGTTTAATCACCTCGTAAAATTTTGATATCAGAAAGAACTTGGGTGAGATAGATTAATCTTACCTATTTGTGATGTGAACTTCTAATACTCCTCAGACAGTCAAGTTATGTTCAAACTAAATGATGTCTGGCTATCTGATGTCCATGAGTCAGTATGATACTCGACTCAGTCTATAATCTAATGTATCACATTGTACACGACTCCAGAGTTGACTCAGACTACACTGTGTGATAACGTAATGACATGAAGTCTATCTCTATCTTCTGGGTATTCACGATATGTTAACGGATTTCAACAAAAACATTTTGCTATTTTTAGCTGATATTTCCATAATGTATTATGTAAAGAAATTAATGCATCGGCATTTTCCAATAAGGAAATAAATCTTAAGTATGTAATATTTCATGTTTCTTTGATTTCATTAACAAAATGAAAGAAAGTCATTTTACAAGAAAAGATGGAGGGTTAACAACACAAAAGCATTTACAAATTTATATACAGGTTAGAGGCAGTTTTCAAACATGTATTTATCACAAGGTACCGATTATATTATTATTGTTATATACAATCAAATGCTTAAAAAATAAATTGTTAAGAAGAAAATCAAATGTATCTTCAAAGATCTGACACCTGCATCTCTATCATGCCCTGGGTACAATATAACACACAATATAAGGTTCTCGACTACATATATATTTCAACATGAAATCTGCAAGGAATGTATTTCTCTTTTATTTGTGACAGTTATCATATGGTGATGCTTCGATGTTAATTGATATACTTTTCACTATCCAGAAAGAAGACGAAAAAGGTTCTAGGGCGTTGCCTTTTTGCCTTTTATTAGACGTCACCAATTCTATAGATAAGAATCTCACAACCTAAGGAGTACGTACTGTACATAAGATTGAAGCGTTCAATGCCCTATTCTTCTTAAGAGGAAGATATAAATAGTTATAAGATTTTGGCCCTGTAGCCGTTATCAGGGGGAATATGGTGAACTAATCTATAATCTCATTAGTCAAGAAGTATGTACACGACCTTTCAGATATCATGAGGGAAGAAGTTGAACTAGGGAACATTTTTGGTACGGACGGACAGATGCCATCAGTTAATCTAGCATTTCAGGCCAGAGTATCTAAACAATATTGAAATGCTATGTACATGCCAATTGTTTTTTAATCGAACATATGCGTGATTTGCAAACTTATATTCCTTTATTTCATCTGAAACACACTTCAGATTGACACATAAAATAGCTTTTCCACAGTGATAATATACTAAAAACTTGTCATAATAGTAAATTTGAGTGATGACATTAACAAGTGTCATTGTTCAGCAGTTCATGGTTATCTTGCAATGGTTAAGGACGGCATTAAAAGGATCAAGCTTTTCTAGCATCACACGTAATTTCAAATAGTTTTTAATCAATTTGATTAAATGCAAAACATAAATCTATATATATAAGTAAGGTGAGTGAGTGAGGTTTTTTTTTATCAATATCCTTTTTATCATTATTAAACTGACAAAATCCAAACGAGAGCGGATAGATCTGTAAGCAAAGATCGAAAGTCATGGGGAAAAGACGCAAGGAAGGGAAAAGTGAGAGGAGGGCAGCACGTTTAGACCGCTCACATTTGGTCCGTCTTCTATCCTTTCGACCTCTCCACCTTGGGCGACCCAAACAAAAGCATGTAAGTTCCAGCTGGCATAGCTCTTAATGTCTCTTTAGCATCCAAATCATGACTACCCGATAGTGAATTGAGTCAATTCGTGATGGGGAAGGTGAACATGATTCCATTCCTTCACAACAGTCCGCAGACGGAACGCAAACAATTGAGTGATTCACATATGCGAAGTCTTAATGAGGCCGAAGCGTCTCATTCAAGCTATAACGAGCTCCATTAATATTTCGCTGGTGATTAAGTGAGAACTTTCTTTAAATATATATACAATATGTTCACCAACGTCCCAGGTCAACGAGTCTTGCCTTGAATAATATGGCTGGTAACTCCAAAAAAGGTTGAGGACTCTTGGAGAATGATCACAAAGTCAAATGTATAAATCAGGAAGCTAAAATGTGTCTTAAGTTTTCTAAGGAAGTCCAAAGGTAACTAGGCTTCCAGATCTTTTAAATTTAAGAAAAATTTCAAAGCAGACAAGAAATGCATCGAATGGACGTGAAGTTCTGTATTGAACATTCTAGACTACGCTAGCTTAGTTAATCTTAACAAACAAGTGTGTGACCGAATCACATTCTCATAACAATATGATGTTCAGGTGAATTATGTTAGCAGCTCGTACACAAATAATGTGAAAAGTGTATTTTTTAATTTTGAGATATCAAAATCTATATTGTTATGTCAATGTAATTGTACTATATGTTCACACTCAGAGTTGAGGTTATGCATCTTTTCTCCTTCTAAAACCTCTGTCACAATTATGACTTTCCCCCTGCCTGCAGTCAAGATTCTTTACTAGTTGAAAAGTTGTGAAATGTTATGTTCTGTAATGGTTTTGTTCTTAGACGAGTCTCGTTAGACGAGGTGGCGGGCGTTCATTGACATCCGGGCGAACTATTGCTGATGCTTGCGATCTGCAATGCAGTCGTTTTGTTGGTGGAAGCATTATGGTTTAAAGAGGCGCCTTTGCTGATTAAAGGAGAGATCTGCACGTCGTCGATTGTAATCTGGTACAGATATGAAGTCTTACTGCCTCGTGTGTTGCCGCTTCTCCAAACACACGGGGTTCAGCCTAGGAATACCAGCATGACAATGCACGTGCTGTAAAGGATGTCTTTGTGCGACTGAACATTCGAACTCTCCCATTGTCCGCCGTTTGGCAAGACCACGATCCTATTGAGCATGTCTGGGAAGAGACGGAGATAAGATTGAGAAAACGTTAACGTCAGCCCCTGACCAAGTCAATCCTCCGTTGAAACTCGCAGTGGTCACACCCGTTACAGATTTGTGAAAATGAATCTTAATACCTATCCTTAGAGCAAATTGCGAATTACGTGTTCTTGCATGAACAATTTGACAAGTTTTTTTTACGAATTTTGAGAAGATGAAGGAAAGACTTATTCCTATTTCATATTTAGATATGATACTCATTGCACTACAGGAACACAATTTTGGCAAATATCTTTTGGAAACATCAATTTCAAATTATGTCTGTATTATACTACAGTATGCTATCATTTACTAGCATGTACGCTACTGATATTTTATTTATTATAATCTTTCAGTGTGTCGTTTTTAAAGTAAAAAAATCATTCTCGCAAATAAATTTAAAAACCTTTATAATAGTACATGACATAAACAATTCATTTTAAAGTGAAACTTTGAGTGCTATGAGCTTTGATAATAAAAAGAAAAAACCCAGAAACATAACACTATCATTATAATGTAAGTTTGTTAAACAGGAAGTACTTAAGAATAATTTCCAAGCCTATCCACTTCCAGCGAAAACAGCAACACTTTATATGAAAATGTCTTTTACAAATGTATTTTTGCAGACAATAGATGCTCATTTTACTTTGTCCTTGTCGTTATCATTATTTATCTGTCTCGAATGTGAGAAGTACCTCTTCTGTCAGTGCAGACACGTCATTAGTTTTCCTTTTTGTTGGTAGGATTAGTAACTGTACTCAGTTTAATATTGTCTTCTTAACTGAATACAAACTATAAACTCATCATTACACCAAATTCACAAATCTAAAATGGTACAAACATATTAACTGGAACGATCATTTAGAACTTTTGAGCGTTAAGTACGTTTAAAAGGTCGTCATCGAAAGTAAAATGAAAATAAGGAGCCATATTATGTTATGAAACAAGAACTTATTTGTAACAATATTTGTATAAACAAACAGAAATATAATTGTAGAATTATCTTCATTTTTCAGCAAAACTTAATCTTAGATATCAAAGGCAATTACAAAACATTTCAGACAATATATGATAGATATGACATTCAATTTGTTAATTTGAAATACTATCTAAGAAATGACAATCTCATAAATATCCTCAAATATCAACAAAAGTGGTATTTGTGAAATACTAGAACATAAAGGTTAAACAACAATTAATGTAATGATTGTTTCTATTAGCCTTTTCAACTGTTGTGTATGTTAACATGGCCATAATTAAAACAATCGTTAGCTTGTCGTAAAGGTTTATAACTATATAAGTTCGAGTCTTACTAATTGCAAGGTGTCTTCAATAGATAAAACACAAATTTATATAGTGAATATTTGACGATATATAGAAGTGTACACCGAAATGATAAAATGTGTGTATATGACATGGTGTCAGATCCTTCTTATTATCGTATTTGGAGAAGATATTTGAACAGGACAGATGCGAATGAGATTATCAGTGTGGATTATCAGTGTGGATTAATCACTGTGGATTATCAGTGTGGATTATCAGCAGGTGGATTATCAGCAGGTGGAGTTGCCAGCTTGTTCGCCAATCCCAATATATCATGAATAGAACTTTCTCAAAAAGCACCGTTAAACCGTCTTCTTCAACCAATCACCAACCAGGAACTAGGAAGAGCACTCGTGCAGGAATGAAACAACATTCAGATTCAACAGTAGATTCAACGCAATGTCGGCAGCATGAGAAGAGGATGTCAATCGCTCTAGAAGCTCACATACACGATATTGACTTGATAATTGTTGCTGTTTACCTTGTATTATCCTCAGCTGCTTTTACAATTTTGTTACTCGTTGGTTTATTCAGGTGTTATGTCAGCAACCTATATCTCAGTAGCGTAATCCATCTTTCATCAGACGTGATAGATATTCAACTGATTCCTGGTCGAAATGAATATTATTGGTACATTCCGAACAACAAAACAATACATTTTACGGTACTTAGCTGAAGTTGAACAGTAAAGTATTCCCTTTGTCTTAGAATAAATAAAACGATTACCTTTATCGATTTGCTTCTTTAAGCCTATATTCGTTCACTCGAACCCTAGGGTGTGTTGATGATATTGTTTCGCTGCAAAACAAGAATGCACCTGCACGTCTCACAAGGTGATTCAGTTATTCTTGCACACAGAGGTTGTTTAAAGGCGACACTCGTCTGCTAAGATGTGGGATATCATTGTTATTTCACAGATAATACCATTATGTAAGTAGTATGTTGAGCATAAAAAACATTTACCATGTGTTTTCATAGACAAAGCCAGGGAAGCCACACTGGTACGCCACGATGGAACATTGATCTTGTTAGTTTTTAACATTTTCATTTCACTGACATGGTTTGCTTCCGTGTCTTCAAAGGAATTGATAGACTCTCAATTATCAAATGAAAATAATTATTTCTGTCAGGGACACTTATAAAGAACCATTAATCAACCCTAACTTCATAAGAATGTTCGAAAAGGTGTAACAAATTATAATGTAAAGTGATAATCATAAGTATTAATCAAAGTCTGTTCACTTGCTGATATGAATAGACGTATCCGATGAAAATAATTATTTCTACAGAACAATACAGGCTGCTTAGCCTCAACGTTCGCGAAACAGTCTTAACTATTAAAACAACGCTGACTTCATAAGGATTTAGAAACAAGTGTTTCTGTCAGGAAAAGGCAGTCTTAATGCTGACTAAGATTTAAAGCAAATTATATGCAACAGAGCCCAATACTGTATCACTGTTTTGTTTGTGAGAAACATGTCAGCATTTTCTTTTTGTTAAAAATAAGTAAGAACAAATGTAAAGGCGTGTCTCATTATTTCCTTTGTGACAACATACATTATGCTATTCATATGTGGTTTCGCCTTGGTTGGGTTCCACTCAGTTGATGTTTATTCATAAGTCGAGTTTTTAAACTTCCCGTATTAGAGCTTCTATGAATATCAACAGAATCAAATGTCAATAACGTGATCGCTTATATTAATTATGTTCTTAATATGATAACATAAGGTATGAAATATTATGTACAACAAGGAAATATCGTTGTCAAGTTTGTATCCTGTTCACCAAAGAATCTTCTGCAGTCAGACAATTCCAATCACATATGAATGGTTGATACCGCAACAAACGTTCTGGTTTCATTACTATTCACATCATATGTCAGTAACAGTCTAGACTATTTGTGGTGAGAAACTCCTCGAATGATGCTAGAATAGTGTTGAGTATCCTTCACCTCCACCTGAGATAGTGCTATGCATGGGTTATGTTCTCACTAATCACCCCGGCTGTCACTTCGTTATGTACATGTACTGTTATTACTGTCAATTATAGTCACTGGCGCAAACTTCAACGCCTCTTCACTAATGATTATATTAATGATGGTATATGTAAGCTCAAGAAAACAACACCTTTTGAAAATAAAGAGAACTTTTTCTGCAAACATGTTCTTTCTTGTATCTGTTGAAACGCGGGCAAACTTTTTAAAAGATAAGATTGTAAACGACATTTGCAACTGAGATCTGTTAGCAAATGACAGTACACAAATCTTATGAAAATTGAAAGAGAACTTGTTCTTAGATAGAACTTGATCATTTGTGTAAGGCAGTATTTTATTTTTACATATGCATAGTTAATTTCAAGCAATTAATTGCAGTGTTATAGTCACCACCATGAAATTACATCCATCTAAGTAATATATTCAAAGAGAAATTTTGCCGACACAGGTTTGTTTCAGTTATAACAGCATGTAAACACCTTAATTGCTTCCTACCCCTTAAGATTAATAACCAAAAAGTATCTATTGTCAGAATAGACAGTGAATTGTTTTTATCTAATTTTCTTTTCCATTTCATAGATATTATTTCACATTTGCCGAATCTAAAGTGTTTGTATAATATCATTTGTTTGTACAAGAAATTTTTGTTAAGTGTCAAATCACATTATTTCTTTGCTTTTAGATACATTTAGGATTGAAATTCGACCAAAGATTTATAATTCTGAACACGATTATTGCTGACAAAAATACCTCTATAACTAGTAAACAGAGCCCAACAGATCCAACAACTCATTAAAGTCTTGCAGCTCCGCGAGCATTTTCTTTGCGTAATAATCAAATGAGCTATAATATATATATTGGTAAGATTACAACTTTCAGCCGAGGGGACGCTACACTCGAACTACGAATGTTGATGAAAACGTTACGTTCAGATTGACTAAGCCAGTGATTTGAAGTTGAGTAATGTATGAACATTTTTGGGTCTGTTTAGAAGTCACAATGTAAAAAATCCTTAATGACATATTTTTTAGCATTTCGGGCAAATGTTCGATTCCAATATTTGCATAAAAAAGTATCACAAAAGGAGCAAATAAATACTCAGAAGGTGGACATGATTAGGATGGTAAACCTCTTAATGTTTAATCAATACATATTTGATATTTGTTAAGCCTTTAAGCATTCGTTGTATACATACGTATATGACCACAACATAAAAATATACACGAAACTAAAAAGTAATCATTTAAATATTCGACAAAATATCACAAAAAAGTTGAGCAAAGCTTAAAGCCTGCTTCAAATGGATCAATATTATTTTCATGTTGCTGTAAAAACCAAACAGGTAAATATAAAAAATTAAAGTAGATTCAACAATATGTCCTTCAGCATAGTTGAAATTATTGATAAAGTCTGGTGATCTGTTTACTTGAAATACACAAATTAAAACGAATGCATAATATAATACATATTACTCTAAATTATACAAATGCCTCCTATTGCAAATATGTTTTTTGATTTGCTGATTTTGAAGTTATAACTGTAGTGTAACCATAACTATAACCCTCTGATTACCGTAAGTGCTTATTCAGTTAGTGACTTTTTTAACCGAGAAAACCGCGGGCTTGGTTTATGGCGAACTGTATTACTAGCAGTGTAACTACCTTTATGTAAAATATCTTGGAGCTTTCAGCTAGACAAAAACTAACATTACACATTTAGGGGTATATTTCAGACTATCATTAGTAATAATTTGCTTTATATAACTTAGCAAAAAATAAGCTCGATGTATATATTCATCTTAACGTTATTGTGAACAAAAAGAAAGAGTTAATGTTAGGATTTCAGTGGTGTTTCAGCAATGACATATAATTCAAAATAATCTGTTTCTAAATCAAAACGTTTCCTGTTTTCGAGAAATCTGTAAAATCACCTGAATACAGCTGATTAAGGTATCAAATCGAGATAACCGAAACGCATTGATATACATTGTTAGATAGGCAATTAAAAGTGTACAACTCCATGGACAAAATTAAATCTATTTGAATAATTTTTAAGGTGTGATTTTGTGCCCGATACTTTGACCCCAAGCATGAAAAGTTAATGTAAAACGTACAAATTACTCCTTATGGACTACACCCTCTGAATTATTATTGTTAAAAACTCTGGAAGTGACATTATAGATAATAATATCGTAAAGAAAATATGAACAGATGTTAAAGGATCAATGATACGTATTTTCGTGCTCCAATTGGCTATCTTAAGACCAATGAGGACATAAGCATCAACCTTAACGTTCTATGGATGGGATATAATAATTATTGTTCTTTAGAATTGATTTTTAATCAATATTTAAAACATAAAAGCAGACAAAGTAACAAACGGATTTGAAAAATCTTAAGTTGCAATTGTGCAGAAGGAATATTTTATACTTTTAACTATACATTAATCGCTAAACTGAGAGCAAAAGATGAAATATTCGATATTAAGATAATGTCTTTGATGTTGGTGAGTGACTTTAAGCAATAACTTTTTTCTCCTATAATTGTAAGTGCAAATGATGACAAAAACATAAAGCAGTTTCCATTTGGGTTTCTGTTATTTGGGAATTTCGTTTTAGCGGCAGTGTTAATAAGTATTTCTATCTATTTTCATTTTGTCCTTTTTTAATCAGTTTGAATATATATTTCAAGTTTAACAATCAAGTAATTGTCTTCTGCTGATACGTAAAAATGCTTCTTTGCTATGTTGCCATTTGCACAAATATTAAATATCTCCAAATAAAAGCCAAAGCAATTTTGTAACATTTAATTGATGATTTCTTTTGTCTTTTCATTAATCAGATTACAAATATAATTCTATATGTATATGAAGATGAATTGAGATCGCCAGGTCACTGAGGAAAGCAATACCAGAATACAATCAATGACTTTTTTAGGAAAACAATTCAGAAATGTTCGTTTGAAATGCTTTTAATCATTTTGTGCTATAAACCTTAAAATAGATTATGGCCTGCAAGCGAAAATTAATTTATTTTCGAAACCAAAACCCGTTTAATAAACAACTCTATAGATTCCTAATCAAAAAACACTATATTTGATCGTATTAATAATATGTTAGATGTAAAATGAGAAAAGGAGACTTGATATTTAAAAATATGAGATAGTAACTAATTTGTAATTGTATGAGCTAAACTATAAAGTATGAGATGTCTTCACAATTCTACGACCTTAATGATTTATCAAAACAATTTAGAGTAACAATGTCACAAACTCACAAACCCATCTTAAATATAAAAATTAATCGAGAGGTCTAGTTTTCAGAAATTATATTCATGATAAATATGATACTTGATTTTTAAAGATGATACAATGATAAGTCAATAAGTTCATAGAAGTAGATGTAAAACAGATGGTTGTGATATTGATTTCCTTTTTCAATATAATCTCCCTTGACCTCGATGCACTTTGCCCATTTGTCCATGGCACCATTATTGTCTTGCGGTAGAAGTCTTCTGACTGGCCCCCCAGCCACGACACCTTGGACATGTGCAGGAGAGTGATTATCTTGGGTGCAGGAGAGTGATTATGCTTCCATTGATTCTTGCATAGTGTAAGAATCCCAGTTATGAATCCATGTGTCATTCTATGTAACCAGACGGGCATGAAAGTTATCAGGATCAGCATTGTTAATGTTCACGCGCTCTCGACTCTATCGTTTGCATTTAAAGTTATTGGTACCCATCAATCAGACATCTTGGACATATGCAAGTGCTTATGCATAATGGTTCAAACACTTCCGACACACGAGAAAGGACCCACTGTGAAGATATCTCGTTCACCTTTACTCTACGATCGGAAATGTTTACGGCCTTGACCCTTGCAACCATACCATCTGAAATGGCTTCAGCAGGCATTCCGGACCGTGCGTCGTCGACCAAGGAGCTGCAACAAAGCTAAAACTCAGTTGACCATTTTGCAACTGTAGAGTATTGAGGGGCTTCCTTCCCATACACAATGGTCGTACGTTTATGTATTACATTCGCATTCACCCTTTCATTCGTGAAAAAAACTGATATCCACGCCATGGTCAGTTAAGAAATTTCAATGTTTACTGGAGGGAAAGTGTGTTAAGCAAGCTGTAAATTTCAAGTAAATGATCTCTAAATATGTCTGTCTCAATATTGACATCAACGATTATGTCTTCAGGGGTATATCAATACTCACTTCTATGAACTTAATGACTTCTCCTCGGAAATTGAACTACTAGATGACATACGAGAACGACTGAAATTTGTATAATAATCAACAGTCAGCAGTCATTCATTTAAACACCTTTACCCTACACTTCGAAAAAAGTGTTGCAAAAGACTTATGTTCGTTACTTCTGCTCATTTTCTGCAAACCCCGTGAACCAAAACCCTTGGTTTAAAAAACTTCTGACAAATGCTTTGTAGAAACGGATTGCAAGTATCAGATAAGTTTAGAGCCAAGTTAATTCTTTTAGTAGACAAATTGCGGAAATCATTAGTGTTTGTACCACCACATTCCGAGCTTTTTTCTCTCTTTTGTGTCTTTTGGTCTAAGTCAATACATATATCAAGAGAAAATTACAATTAAACTAATCATTTGTCAGTCCTGAAATGTTACTGTTTAACAACTGAGTAATTATAGAAGAATTTGTCGGTTATTCTCTTTTTCAGTTTGGTTTAACCATAAACCGTATTACAATATACATTGGATCCTGAATAACAAAATACAATTTCTTTTGTCGCAATTCTAATAAAATAGAGCAATTCAGTGTAACCAATGTTTATAGGCTTATTGTTTCATCGAGGATAGCTCACTTCTATACTCATTTTCATTGACTGTATTAATAGAATTCAGCCATTAATTGTGTTCAATGTTCATAATGATTTGTTTTTCTACTATTTTAACATGGATGGTTTACAGAATATTCAAATTAATTGTTTAACAATAAGAAAGTGAAAGCACTGTAGACAAACTTAAGAATCTACATACATTATAAATGGCAAAGCATTTCCCGGATCGGACAGCATTGCCAACAGATGATAGCTTCTTCGTCAACTCAATAGTTTCAAATGGTAAAAAAGCGAACGCAATGAACCCTGATGCAATGGACACAAATTACAAAATTGCATATTTGAAAATCAGCTGGTTATAAAAGCTCATTCAATGAGCATTAAGCTTAGAGACGCCTCCAATGATGACATTAAATTTGAATAGCAAATCGCCAGATCGAGTGCAACACATTTTAGGTTACAAAGTTCTCAAGAATAACCAACTATAAGGCTAAACAAAATTATTTTCGCAAATTATATTGATTCACATAATCTTGTTTAGATTTTAAAAAAGACCTCTATTGTGTGCTCAGTTTATTGGAGGATGTTTCAAAGATTTGTCCTTAGATCACAACATTTTCGAATTCGATTTCAATTGAGCAATCCCATGTTTTCTTACTATTGTAGCAGAGATACTGTCAGCATTTTGTGTACATATAAGCACTAATTTCAATCAAATAAAGATTAAAAACTTCATTGTCTTAAAACAACGTTGCATCTGATACACATGCATTGCCATGGGTACAATATTGTTTCGTAACAACGTTTACAACCTACAATAACATTAGTTTCCTTAAAGGCGTTAATTTAAAATCTTTGTTGTATTTAGAACACTTATCAGGATCTGCCAATTAAAGAATTGATTTATATGTACTATTAGTTACACTGTAGGCTTTGCCATTAGTAATTTGTTTCTATAGTTTTTCACTTTTTGGAGACAAAGGGTGAGCTCAATGTCCCTTTTGAAATAAATGATTTATAACGTTTCTTTTATATTTCCAGAAAAATCTCAAGCATGATAGATGCAATTCGACGCTATTACAAATGTTTAAAGTTTAGCTGTCAAGAAAAGGGTTGTGTGTCAATTGATAAATGCAATGAAAAATCAAAAGGCATGATGTTCTTGATTCATCTTTCTAAATTTAAACCCCTTGTATTGTCAACATTCTTTACATGTAAAATTGAATACAGATTTATTTATTTCGCCACAACATTTGTCATGAACTCGTTTATCAAATCGTGTAAGACGTCAGTGATAGGAAATAAAGACAAAACACAAAACGTAATAAATGCTTTTAAAAAAGAAAAGGCAAGTATAAATTTTGTTTAAATGTCTTTAAATTGGGAAACACAAAACCAGAGAGAAGTTTGACACATTCACTATATATGTAGAATTTTTCATTGTGAAGGCGATTTGATATGTATCTTTAATGTCGACCTTGGATACCCTCCACATGTGAACAGCACACAAAGTTGAGTTTCACGTTTCTGTACACGCTGACCAGTTATTGTAATTTATTGTTATTTTTTAAAAACAATATTTTGGGAGAACAGTCAATACAGATAGAAATAAGGCATCTGGTACATACGTTTGAACCTTGAAACTGAGACATCCATGTATTCATCTCCATATTAGTGCAATTCCCTTCAAAGCAAGTTATTTTGTCCGGCATAGAGTATTACAAAACAATAGAGATATGAAATGTCCATTGTTTAATTAAAGTGTTTAAAAAAGTAACTAATGAAATAGAATGAGGTCACGTGGTTAAGTTAAAATACCAGTTCCTTCTAGAATTAGCTTTGAAAATAGAAACAAAATGGGTATCATATTTGCATTACATAGCAACAAGTGTAGCAATAAAATCTCCAAAATGTATTCGGGGAAATTATACCCAAAACGAATAGAAATATAATCCAAATATTTAGTCGTGGAAAGGATTGTATCAAAAGAAGACAGGTCTCTATACATGAAATGAAACCTGTGACAAATCAAAGGTTTTCTATATATGTCAAGAGCTTGGAGGATAATTTTGAGACAATAGGCAAAATGTCCACAAGAAACTGAACCACACTATGAAAGTATGAAAATAATATTTGCAGTATACTTTTGAAACGATTAATATTTGCATGTTAAGATGCCGTATTGATCGGCCATCATTTCAATTGCATTTAAAGGGAAACTTCGTTGTTTGGCTTTAATACGTGGAAACATACCATAAATGATAATATGAAGTGAAATTGTCGGACACTGTCATCTTTCAAACAGGAGACTATCATTTTTAAAGGTTTCCAATGCAGATCAAAGCAAGATACAGCAATTTTATATAACATTTATGTTCGGAAGCAGACCATTCTCTTTTCTGTTTTCTATTTCCAAAATGTCATTTGCATAATTTGCACTAGCCGGCAGATGTACGATACCCGATGTTTTTATCAAAACTGCAACGTTATTTGTTAATTGTGTCATTTTGATTAATTCAATATACCGAACTGATTTGCCATCGCTTCAAGTGAGTACATCATTGGTCTACCAGCTACTGGAGTGTCTGGTGAGGATGTTACTCATCGTGAGAAATTTGTTACCATGCCTTACCATTTACTTTATAAGTATCACTTTATCCATTTATTAAGTATCCAAGTTAATTAACATTCTAGACCTTTTGTTCTTATATATATTCGTTTTATTGTAGCAGATTCAAATTTGTTGCGATTAAGAGAAAATATATGTTTGTTTATCTTTAAAGACAAATCAGCTCTGCTTGTATGTGTGTTTTACAAAATCGTAGTGCAATTACACCAATGAGTGATACAGTTTAAAAGATACTTTCAGTTAATGCTGTGTAGTTACGTATGTCAAAGGTTTATGCAAACTGCCACATACATTGTACCAAATGGAAAAATATTATTTTGAAAGAGTTTTTATGTTATTTCAAAGTAGTTATGTTTATTTATATTAAATTATATATTATATATAGCATGTATATTATTCCGGTATATTATATAAAAAAAACTAGCTATACAAGATCATTTTGTGAAGGTTTATGTTAAGTTTGATAATTCTTCTGTTTAGTGGAATGATTGAGATCGTGCTGTGATTAAATGACTGTAACTATGTTGTAAATGATGTGTGCCAATGAGGTTCTTTTAATGCGAGAATGTCACAGAAGCATGACTAAAGATCAACTTACTCCTTAAATGATTATTCAACCTTTTAAACAAGTTTTTGTTTTAATCAGACGTATACATGATCTTAATCAAACGTACAATTTGGTTGACTTATAATAACAATGACCTGACGTTATTATCAAACAATGCCATCATGCTGTTTCTATGGTGACAGGCTTTTATCTTAAATGAAAAGTTATAAATTATACCATTTGGTTGCGGCACCTCACTGGATGTGATCAACATCGTATTAGTCAAGAAAAAACGAATATCCACTGCAATTACGTAGTTTCATTTTCCTGTTATTTATTGAAGAGAAACCTCTTTGGTTTGATTGACTACTGTTGCAATCTTTATTACTCTAGATAGATTAACACGTCGCTTAAAGTAATAGTCATTGATATTGAAGAGGTGTTGAAAAGTGTTTGCAATTCATTCTGTAAAGTTGTTTTCGTCACGAATGTGATGTAAAAGGACTACGGACATTAATCATGCACTTAAGTCAATCTTACAGAAAACCGATGGTACTTTTCAGTACTCTATCATTATTGAAGTTACCATTTCTTCACTTGCAATCATATACTTCTTACAATAATTTATTTATTTATATTTTCAGGAATAATACACTTCTTAAAGGTATCCTGTCTCATTTCAGTGATTATAGCTTTGTCAACAGCATTAAAAAAAACAATCCGGATTGAAATTAATCTGGATTGTCAGTGAACAAACATATTAAGCTAACAAATTGTAAGCCTCTATTCAACGTTTTTGCATTTTATCTTGGTTAAGTTCCCAGATATATAATTATTGGCGGTATATGTATTCTGGAAAATGATTGATCATTTGAAAGTAGCTTCATGATTGGTTGAACACTTGCCAGTTCCTTGAAACATATACTATATACAGGGAGACCAACATTGCTTACCATCTAATAATTTCATATATGGTTAACATAAATACTTGCTCACAATAATATATTTTTAACATTCCTAACGTAAAGTAGGAAGTATATAAAGTTTAAAGGAAAGCAGTGCTCTTTTAACCGTGGATTGCATTCTCAGTATGATCCAATTTAAGAACAAATTGTTTTTCACCATTTTACAATATAAAACTATAATTGCTTTTCTTTCTTCAACTTCCGATTGCGTATAGCTGCTACATCGATTTATCATCGATATCATTATCTAATCGCCAACGTGTATTGAACAAATTCATTGTCTATATTAAAGAATTCATATAAATGCCTTTGGGCATTCCACTCTGAAACAGGTTGTCTTCGGTATCAAAGATGTTGAAAGTTCAGTTCTATATAATCGACGGTGATAAATATCATGATAAATACTGTGAGAAATGTCATGATAAATCCGATGGTATGTTGTTCTCTTTTAATCTATGTAAGTGGTGTAATTTAAACATTCTTACCAAATAAAATCGAATTAGATTCACATTTGTCTTCACACGTTTCTGATTGATACATACTGCCATGACTCCTCTGCTGAGGTTTGTGTCAACAACAGAATAAAAACTAATTTGCGAATGTTATAAATGCATTGAAAATAAACATTGTGTTTGTAGGAGTTGAAAAAGTTTAAATCTTAAAGGATTTATGAAATCAAAATGTAAATATTCAGACACAACGAATTCTTTACGAACACATATTTGGATTTATCGCTCTTCATAGAATATTCTTGCAAAAGTAATAAAAAAGTAACAAAAACTATCAAAGTGATTTAAAGGTTTCTATGAACTAAACACCACATGATAAGTTAATTTATTATGATGATTTATCACGTTAAAAAGTCAATACATTCTACTAGTTATAAATGTTGTACAACTATCTGAAGCAACCAGTCAAGAACACATTGTTGACATTTCCTTTGAAAGTGATATTCCACATCAGTCAATGTATAAACTTTAGGATTATATCGGATGATTTTAACACTTGCGCCAGGTATGTTATTATATCATTGATTGTTAAATTCAAAGACAGAGACATCGCCACACAGCGTGGAATGTTATAGTAGATGCCAATATATGTTAGTTAACTACAAACTAATCATCAACTTAAGTACTAAGTTGTCATGAATGTGTAATGAAAGAAAAGAAATTCCTCTGCGAAATATGATACAAATGCCATTACAGTAAACATATATCACATTGACCCCCGTTCTTAAAAAGACTTTAATTTTTCCGAGACAATTTAAAACTTCATATCGAGAAATACATGACATAACAATACGTGTTACCCAACAGGGTCGGATCTCTCAACGCCCAAGTTCTAAACGTTTTTTATATTAGCCCACCCGAAAAAACCGAGTGCCACAGTCCAATCAAAATTATATATAATCAATGTTAATAGAAAACCGCCTTCTGGATACTACTAAGTCACATTTTTACATCTAATTTAAATGAGTATTAGTCAATTGATCTACTTAACACCGTCGACCTATATTTTTCCTTGTATCTGTTGTAAACAAGTTTCCAGAATTACGTTCGAGTCATTTGCGCGAGCCTTTATCCGGTTTTTGATCATCAATTACAACTTAGTTGTTTATTGTCTCCATACTGAACTAATAAGATAACACCACTATAAATTTTGACTTATTTGACTTCAACATCGTACTATTTTTCCTGTTAAGGCCTGACGAGCTTATTATCATTTCGACTTCAGCCTCTTCCAACATTTTAAAATTGCCTACAATGCAAAATTTGACCAAGACAAATTTTACGAATTGGATATTACTTTTCTGAATTTGTATTTCTATTTCTATTTGTATTGTATTTCAATTGTTATCCAGTGTTTTCTTTAGATGCAAAAGTGTCATGTTGACCAGTGAAAATGACAACTGTGTATTGACAACATTAAACATACATTGTCTTATGAAAAGCAAATTTATTAAAACAGGCTGCGCCCTTTTGTATAATTACTGATATTTACTGATAATGATGTGAGATTTAATTCCATTTTAAAGCTTACAGGTATGAGCGACATAGGATCCAAATTGTGAAGGTTTATTTGAGAAATATAATGTGTCTGCTGTATGGGGTGACTGAGTGAACTTAAATATGTTTAAATATATGTAGGAATTATTGCTAGGGGCAGAAACCGATTACTGACTATGATGGCAATAGGTTTACTGTAATTGGAAGATTTTACAGACGCATAAAGAAATACTAACTTCCTCTATTTCATTATGGTGTATATCCACGCGAAACTTTCCAAAACAACCTGTTTTAAAAGTCCTACTGAAATACATTTACTAATTCTAAATTTCTAAACATTTTAAAAACATTTTTGTTGAAGATTAGATTCTCAAGCAGAACAGAGCAATAATACATTATTTGATTAAAAGCCATTTGAAAGCTTTGTATTTGTCATGTTTATAAATAGTTTCAATGGACATTTGACCTTTTGCCCTTTGTATCAGATTCTATTTCAATCATGAATAACTGTTAACTTGATTTGAAATTGGCATGTTGCCAAGTGCCCTGCTATGTGCTTGTGAATGATAAATCGAACAATTCAATGTCGAATTTTGAAGAAAACATCTTTTTTATTTAATCGCTCACGCATGAAATGCGTTATATTGTTTATGGCACTCTGTAAATCACAATTGCATACAATATAAAGTCCATCACAACATTATATAAACATTCATAGAATAAATAAATCTCTCATCAAAACATCATTACACAAGATGTTATGTAATAAAACATCACAAAGATATATAATAAGTTATGACGACTCATCACTCATACATTTATCAATTAATCAATGACATACCAAATGAATTACCATTTTGAATAAGCGCTTGATATCGCATAATACATAGTTAACTCCAATTCTCTTTAACAGTAATTGTAAATACTTTGAAAGAGGTAAATAATATTCACATACACTAATTATCACATCATGATAATTATAACTGGGAACATGAACATAACAATCTGCAATTGATTGCACAATGGCAAAAATAAATAAACATATGTAAAAGATGCATATGCAATTAGTGTACCCTGAATGTGGTTCCGGGGTGCTCAATCCAAACCCACGTATCGATCCACAGCCATCATGAAGTCCTAAAAATAATATTAGTTGATGATATAAGAATATATATTATTCACTAATGAGACAAGTTGACAAAGCATATAATGTAGAGTTCGAGTTGGATATTCCTTTTCTTACCCAAATCAAGTCTAAGAACGTTTATCGTACTTTTGGAAGAAAAACCTTCGTGAAGGCGGTTTGCAAGTAAAGTCGGTCATTGTATTCATGCGCGACGAATAACAATTATGTCATAGTTCAGTCAAATGTAGTCTCAGCAATTCATTACATGTTTGTGGATCATATATTAAGCAAGACAATCCTAAATGAACGAAATAGTATAAGAAACAACATATAAAACATTTTACGTTTTATATTATTCCATACAAAATGAAAAACAATGTTTGTTTTGAAGTCTCTTTGACTCGGTTCGCTAGACTCACTGAACGAATGAATATAAATAGTTATGTCAGCCAATAAGTCTCGATTTATTTTTGGAAAAACTGAAATTCCCATGACAATTATGAAAATTTTAATACCCCGGATATTTGTGCCCGCTTGGGTAAGTACGGTAGTTTCATTGATTACTAACTTTAGATTGTAATTGTTGAAGTCGTCTGTCAGTGCTAGTTGCTGTGCTGTGCAAAGACCTTGTAAGAATTGCAATATGGCAGAACATTTACTGATTCAAATCAGCAGTTCTATCCTTCCAACCTGAGAACGATCTATTTGACAATATCACAACTTCATGTGCTTCTTTTCAATGTTGTATTCAATCCAACAAGCACAAAACTGACCGTTATAAAAAATACACTAACTACGTATTGTATACTGTACACGGATAAATATCTTTGAATATTTATACTGTAAGTAACATATCCTCAAAATGAATTGTACATCTACAGAAGTACTAATTTAAATCCCAACAAATCACAACAAATACCAAATGTTTTTTAGACATTTCGTAACACTATTCAAATAATTTAAAAGCATCTTTCCTGAAAATATTTTGAATAGAAACGTCAAAATTTTAAAAAATATAAAATATAAAAACCTTTCACAAATATTCGACATGACTTTACATTGAATTAGCTCAATATAACTTTTTAAAGTAAAAGAAACACAATGCATTCAACAATAAGTATATGATGTCATCCGAATCAAATTTATGATAATATCAATAATATAAAAATCGATTTGTAAATTCCAAATCAAAACAAATTCCATCCGGTCAGAAACATTATACATACAAAATAAGAGTACATGTCCGCCAAAATCACAATGTGAACAACGTTAAAGTTTTTAAGAGTGACTTTGGTAAGGCAAGTTTCACATGATTACCCAAAAGGTATTATTAAAATGCATCAATAATAACGAAAAAATAGAGGAATACAAACGGTTGATATATATGTCTACAAAAACAAATCTATTTGTAGATAATAATTACAAAAGTGTTGACAATATTTTAGATTATAGAAATCGTTCACGATTTTCAGTCTTTATTCGTTACAGATTTTCCAATAATCACAAATGAATATATTTATATATATGTATTCCTTATTCACTCGTTTAACCCTGACAAAAACCATAAAAATTCTACATGCTGAATACATCCTGGCATAAACATATATACAGACAAAACGGTTTTTATGCCACATTGATCCTCACTTAAATAATACTCTTCTTTTGACGTTTGTCAGATGTTTGCAATTACTTTTCCATAACCACTGTTCGATAGTAATGTAGGTGTGGTCTTCAATGAGTTTTAAATGAACATTCAAATAATATTTAACAACAAAAGTTTGATAGTAACGAAAAAAATGATCTTTAAGGAGTTTCAAATAACAATCGAATTACTATTCCACAACCAAAATTTGATTGTGATGAAGGTTTCATCTTTAATGAGGTTTAAATAAACATTGAGGTGGCGAGGTGTTTCACTTATATCGCGGCAGTTAGTATTATTGCAGGGAGAAAGCCCATTGTGGCTATGCATTGCGGTGAAACTTGCGAGCATCGGCTGGAACTAGTGAACCATGGGTGGTAGTGCACTGCAATTCAGTGTAGCATTGCACCCAAACCTGACTGCGTGTACAACAGTTTTCTACTGCAGACAAAATTGCCGAGCCCCTGGCGGTATTCGAACCACGGACCTCTTGATCCGAAGCCGAACACGCGTAAAATAAACATTGAATTGGAATCAAACATGAACTGTAGTTTTCCATTTTTAGCAAGGACTTTCGAAATGCCAATGTATTCCATGTTTTGTCCGAACTCATATCCGTATGTGGACGAAGGAGTCAGTTATCTGGGGACGCAAATGTTTTGTTTTTCGTCTGATGCACGCATATGATTTACTTTAACGCCCTAAATTGCTGATGAGGAGTGCAGAATACAGACTCCTTGGTTTTGCATTTTATTTCATAGTTCGCAATTTGATTTTAACTGACTTGTATCATGAAACTAAGAACTTAACGATTTCATAATCCACTTGATACTTTACAAATCGAGGAATAATGAAAGTTTCCATATTTAGACCAATCGATACAATTTTAATTTTGGAGACACAAAAATATTTTCAAAGTTTTGATTTATGAGATTTCCTCTCCTGAAATATCAATATTTGCTGAACATGAATACCCAGTATGACTATATTGACATTAATGACACACATTGACATTAAACATTTGTGTAACTTTGTAAACTGAGAGGCAGTGACAAATTTATTAGTGGTGAATATTGAAGTTCTAAATAAATGAAATATTGGGATAAGTGTTTTATTTATTTACATAAGTGAAGTCCCCTAACAGAATCTAAAAAGCCAAATCCATTGTAATAAGTACTAATGACGCAGGAAAAAAAGGAGTTTGCTGTACTCAAATTACTCAAAAAAACCGAATCCACTGCAAATAAACTTACAGACCGTTTAGCAGTTTTAACTTAGCTCAAAAAGCATATTTTGGGTCTAGTGTACTGTAACATATTGAGTGTTTTAAATCAATAGCATGAATATCATAAACAAAATAATAGACATTATTGCAACAAATTAAGTCATCATAAAAAAAGTCATAATTCTCTTTAATAGACAAGCTTACATCTTTTACTTTTCACTTTAGATATGTTTGTTTTTTAAATAATTACTCAGTTTCACAATTATGTATTTCATTCTATTGCAGACAGGTTCAAATGATTCTCTGCTTGTTGTTACGTTTTCTAAAACAAATATTACATCCGAACAAACTTTAAAGAATAAATTGGATAAACTTGATTGAAAGAAATAAGTTTTATTTTAAAAAAGATTAGTAACATTATTCTCCATGAACGAAAAAAAACTTGTTTAGTTACTGACAAATAAAAGTCAGTATTGGATTTTTGCAATGTGGAAAACTCCATTCTGTCAAGTTAAGTTATCATTCTTTAGAAACTACCTTTTACCAAAATTCAATGATTACAGAAGAATGAACCTTAAAAATCGGATATTTTAGAAAAAGATAACTCAGTAAAGGTTGTCCAACGAATTGAACCAGTAAGATTTCAATTAATATCCTCCTTGTTTTGAATATAAGCGGTTGCTAAGGCTTTTTCCTTGTGCATTTCTTATAAAAGAGGATTTAGAAAATGTGTATTTGACATGCTTTTAGAAACATTTACGTTATAATCCCTCTTATCCTAACAGTTTAGGGCCTACCTGGGAACATCAAATTCCCTTTGATTGGAAAACAAAACCGCACAAGAAACAAATCTGGAGATTCCAACAGTTTGATGACAGTACTATCTATATCCACTGTGTCATATATCAACTTGGAAAATGAGAAAAAGAATCCGCGAAATTTCAGTTATACGAGTGAGTTACTAATTTGTAATTATAAAAGTGTAATCATTTATGTTCTATAATATCGGAGATTAAATTTCCAGCCTACGCAAGGTTTGACCTGAAGGAATTGTTTTTCTTTTTGGACATTGAGAAGTCACAAGCTTAACTCATATATCAAAATCAATTTAGCAATTTTTGGAGACAATGACTGATAAATATGACATCTTATTTCTAAAATGATAATTTAAAACGCTAATGACAAATGACAAGCCCATAAACACATATCATTTTTCAAGCAAATATTTATTCATATTTTGCATGTAAATTACACATAAAATGTTAGGTCATTTCATGATAATTTTTAAAGTGGATAAAGGTCTTTCATAATACTTTTCAAGTGCTAACTGAATGTAATTTGCAAAATGGTATAATTCTTTGAGATTTAAGAGTAGTTAAAGTTAAGTAGTTTATCATAATTTTGTAAAGGAATTTTTAAAGTATTTTTTGGTGTAATGTTTGTTTACATTCTGAAAGTAAATTGTGTGAGTAGTATCGGTACTTATTTCATATGAGTTTTATTTTGTGTAACTGATTTAGTTAAATTAGTTCTCAGCGTTCTTATTGAATTTAAAGATTATGAATTTGAGAACTTGGATTGACATAGCTTAATATGGAATAAAAGAGTATAATTGAGAAGTGAAGAACTGAGCTGAGAACATGACTGTAAAATAAACATTATTAGAATTGAACTAGCCATGTGACACCACATGCATTAACATTCTTGACCAGTAAACAAGAGATAGCTGTAAGAATGGCCAGTAAGGACATGGACAGGAGTTCAGTAATTAGTACTCTTTAGTACAGGGCAGAGAAAAATGACTGAAAAGGGCCTCTTATATACAAAGGAACAGAAGGAGAAACTTTTGCGCTTATCATTTAGACAGTTAAGGGCTAAACAGGATGGTATTGTATCTCTTTTAGAGGAAAACACAGACATTAAGAGAGTTACAGATGAACATTCACAATTCCTGACATTGTTAGAGAAGCATTATGCTCTGAGAGAACAGTATGTGTCCCTTCTTGATCTAGAGGCTAAGAGCCAGTATGAGTTCAAGGTTGACTGTGAGGAAAATCCATTGATACTCAGTTTCAAGTCTAAGTTAAAAAAGTGGTTCAGTGAGCACACAGTAGCATCTAGTGATAGCATATCTCAGAAGGGAGGGTCACAACACTCTCACAGTAGTCAGGGTAGTGCTATTTCTAGGATGAAGGAAGACCAGATAAAGCAGAGTTGCAAGCGAAAGCCTCAGCACTGATAGAAATGGAAAAGTTTGAATTGGATAAGCTCAAGTTGAGGATTCAAGAGCAGGAACTAGAGAAAAAAACAGAATTAGCCATAAGTGAAGCCAAGTCCAAGGACATTGATAACTATGAGAAGTCAGGAAGCCAGAAGTCCCCAGAATCATAAGAATGATTGAATATGAAGATAACGAATTTGAGAATTGACATAACTTATTATGGTGTGAAAGAAGAGGAATTAACATTCAAGTTTCTCTTTATTTGAGAAGTGAGGAACTGAGCGGAGAACATCGATATTATTTGAATTGAACGCGAACGAGCCATGTGATACCTCATGAATTGTATCTGTAAACAAAGTAAAGAGAGAGAAACATTTCACCTCTTGTTTCTAAACAATGTATTTCCAACTTGAAGAATAACTCAAAACCCATGCATCCATAAGAGAAAAGTTATCTTTAAATGTGACACATTAGGTAAAAAGTTATCATTACTTTATAGTGTGATGGTATAATATATAAAACATGAATAATGTTAGTTAACTAAGACCATAACATATTTCGAATACACAATCGGTTAATTTAAAATAGTTACAAGCATATATCCATACAATGTGTACCTTTTGATAACTGTAATTCTATAATAATGCTATCGACAGCACTAAGTCATCTACACACCTGTACACCTGGAAGAAGGTATTCCATTTATTCATTGCTTCGATTCATGATCAGCAATATAAACAAAGGGTTTTCCAAGGATGCTTAGAGAAATGCAGACAGAGTCCTAATTAGTTTTTAAGAGAAAAAGTTGGCAATAATTTGCGTTTAAGGGGTAATGCCAAATACTGAGTTTCACTTTTTTGTGTTTTTTCAGTAAAGGAGTATCGAAATCAACCTCTTCTACGAGAGAAGTGCAACATCACAAAAACTTTTTTTTACCTATGAAAGGTTCTGTTTTGACTTAATGTTTTATTGTAAGGTAGACTTCGATGACAGATTTCTAAATGACTAAACCTAGTAATTATAAACCATGTCAATTTTGTCACTGTTCCTCTTGCTATTTGGCTTAAATAACCATAGACAGAATTTCGATATAGACTTCCTGAATAACACAATAATGACACTTCTTATGTCCACCACTGGACTCAATACCTTATCGTGGCGTGGTAGCTGGCGTGTGCTTCAGGGACCCTGAAAGCTATGCCAACTGGAGCTAACATGCTCCTAGCAGGGGCACCCACACTGGACAGGTCGACGAGTAGAAACCAGACCAAATTTGACTCCTTCTAAAATCTACTTTCTATCTCTCACTATGCCTTTCTTTCCGTCTTTTCCCCTATCCTTTCGATCCCCTTCTCCCTGATCTGTCCACTCTATTTTGGATGCTTATCAACTACGTGTTAAATAACTGAAAATGTTTGAAAACACGTTAAACCCCAACTCACTCACTCAACACTTCTTATGTCAATAAAAAATGTAAAATCAAAAGAAGATGATGCAATACTTTGTAAGATGTGTATATATTACTTCAATGTAATCTTAAACGATTGATAAATACCATGCCTTCAATACTTTTGTTCAAAATTCATCATAATTTTATTCACTACCATTTTCCCTTTGATGAAAATAGAAAATATTCACATCCACAGTTAAAAAAGAGGTAAGTGCCATAGGCATGCTAAATCATTAAAAATGCATTCTCAGAAGGACACATTGTCAAGAAGTGACAATAACATCAGTCGTTTCTAAAACTGAATACAGACATTGCCATCCTCAAACTTTTCACACAGTAAACATTTCAAATCCTGAGGCTATGATAAAATATAACAACATCGCATACTTTAAATTTCACCTGATATCAATGCTCAAATAATCACCACTGAGTTAAAGAGATATATCCATAAATGGCAATAAATTGGGATCGCCAAATGTACTTGATATGCCAGTTTCTCCTATAGCAAAAATCTGCCTCTGAGCAAAATGTCAAAAACGTCAAGATTTCCCCAGGGACTCAGCTGTAGCTGAGGTTACAACTTTTTTAAAGAAGAAAGTGTTCTGAAGGATAAAATCTATGTTTGCCAATTTGAAAGTTTTTGAAAATGATATTGATTCACATAATCAATTTTGAATTTAAGGAAAGGATTTGTACTGTGTACCCTGTTTTTTAAAGATTCATCTCAGATCAGTATCTCTAAAAAGCTATGTTTGCCAACTTGAACCTTAAGCATTAGCGAAATAATATTGATTCATATAATCTTGTTTAGATTTAAAAAAGGATTTGTATTTAAATATTAATATTTAAATGCAAATCATAGAGTTTTTCAGAGAAGTTACCTTGTCAGCTAATTGTGAATTTCAAACAAATATACTACACCATTCTACACTATTCAAAAGAATGCTAGAATCTTATAGAGCGCTATATAAAACCCATTATATGTCCTTCAAAATGTTTTTTTTTATTGTGCATATTGCTCAATCGGGTCAAATCACTGAAATGGTTGACACATGCAGCAGAAAAGTAGTTAGATTACTTTTGAAATTGGATCGTACATTACACAACTCAGATTGATTGCATCTAATCAGGCATCTCCATTTGTCTCCCAAGATTTACTAGAATAAGAGCATAGGCTATCCTATTGAGAAATGAGCTGCCTCTGCATGTATATAATACTAAATAAATGTGCGATATCAATTCTTACATATAAAGCTTATTGTGATTAAATCTAAAAATGATCATATGTTTTTTAATTTGGTCCTTATTTGGGTTCAACCATAATAATAAATAATAATAGCATTCTTACACCTCGCATATATCCATGACAAAGCATGCTCAAAGCGCCATGAGTATTATTACCCTGGAGGGATAGTATGTTCGGTGCCGCAGATTATCCGCGCGACCGTATAGGTCCGTACTTACCCCTTGTTCAGGTACCCATTTGTACAGATGGGTGAACTGAGTGCAAAGTGGATGACGTTTCTTGCCCAGGTTGAGGCACAAGTCATGAATTTTTTGGTGTCTCCACCGGGTAATCCGTTGTGACTTTCATGTCCAAGCAATTTTTTACTCTTTTGTAGGGTTTTATCCGCCACCACCACTGGACTTACCCTATCGTGGTGGTTTGCGTGCTTCCGAGACCCTGAGAGCTATGATAGCTGGAGCTAACATGCTCCTGGTAGGGGCACCCACGCTGGACAGGTCGACGGGTAGAAGCCAGACCAGATTTGAGTCCTTCTAAAACCTGTTGTCTATCTCTCACTATGCCTTTCTTTCCGTCTTTTCCCTTATCCTTTCGACCCCTTTCTCCCTGATCTGTCCACTCTCTTTTGGATGCTTTTCAACCATGTGTTTAATAACTGAAATATTGTTCAAAACACCTTAAATCCCAACTCACTCACTAAATGCACAAAAATTGTAAGAATAATTTCTAGGTTTCCAACATCACCTTAATATAAGATAAGCCTATCTAAATCACTGTTATTTTTTAATATTTGTGTAATTACATGTTTATTCCTGAAGGCTATCTTCGGGTTTAAAATCCGGAAAAGTGTATTTTTCTTAATTCCTTTTCTGTTATGTCAAGCAAGTTACTTTTCAATTTATTTTCTATTTATTGTAGCTTGTACCTGTTCAGCAACCAATTTACAGCTGGCAACAGTTATTGACAACACAATGAACTTCAAAATGTTCACAAAATAAAAGACTGAACTGAGTTCAAGATACTGTTTTAAATGTTGAATCCTACACAAACCGATTTTTTTATATAATCTCAAGAAATGCCATTTTCATGTAATTTGACTCTAGCGCTGAATTTAAAAACCTTACCTGGCAAAAAGAGATTCTTGTGTCAAATGATAAATGTCATAATAAATGAAAAGACATGGTGTTGTTGATCAACATTCTCGTCATGTCAAATTGAATGCAGATTTATTTACTTTGCCCAACAGCATTTGTCATACTATTTCAAAACATTTAAAATTTGTCTACTACCCATTTTCTTAAGTCGTGTAAGATGTCAGAAATAAAAACTCAAGTAACAAATGGGTTAAAAATAAATGTATACGCTGAACAATAATCATTTCAAAACGTTTTTGAAACATCCACAAGATAGGTATAAACGTTTGTAGTTGAAAGCGATTTGATATTTACATGTAACTTGGATGTCGAACTTCAAATACTTCCAAGTGTGGATTTGTTACAACAAACCACGTGAAAAGATAAGTTTCACCTTACTGTTCTTACTGACCAGTTACTGTATACTGATTTATGTATTTGAAAACAATATTTCGGGTAAGATTTAATCATTTAGGAATAAGGCGTCTGATAAATATGTCCGAACCTTGAAACTGAAACATCCATGCAATTATATCCACATTAATGCAATTTCCTTTGAATTGATGTTTTTGTTAGGCCCTATGTACTACAAAACAATTAACAATAGTAAAAAGATAGTGTTAAATAAATATCTACTTCTGCCTAGGGTGCTTTATGCCTACAATTAATCCAGTGTCATTTTGCTCACATTGGGGTTTCTGGTTTTCCTGGCACCCCTACCACCCGGTTGAATAAACTCTGTCGTTTCTAAGGACGTTTATCATGTATTGTAGAGTGAGTGAGTGAGTGAGTTCGGGTTTAACGCCGCTTTCAAGATTATTTCACTTATATCGCGGCTGCTAGTATTATTGCAGGGAGAAAGCCCGCAACACCATTGTGGCTATGCATTGCGATGAAACCTGCGAGCATCGGCTGGAACTAGCGAACCATGGGTGGTACTGCACTGCAACTCAGTGTAGCATTGCACCCAAACCTGACTGCGTGTAGAGCAGTTCTCTACTGCAGACAAAGTTGCCGAGCCCCTGGCGGGATGTATTGTAGACGATTTATCCATAACTATCCATATTTCTATACTTTCATTGCATTTTAATAGTTACAGTATAGTGTCACTTCTAGGTAGTTCTTGGTGTATAGACTTCAGATAAACAATGAATTAGTAACATCCTCTACTCGCAGCCACTGAGAGATTGAGGATCAACACTTAATTATGAAAGCAGTTCATGACCCGGTTAGTTGGGAGTTAACATCTGCTTCCCTCTATTGGTGATGTTGCAGACGGGCTTATGATTATTGCCCAAGGTAGAACATGTGATTGGCACCATAAACATGTATAATTAAGTGATAGAATGAAGTAATTTGGATTTTTTAATAAGAATGGGTATATGTGAATTATGAATAAAAAATATAAATATAACATAAGATGACATTTGAAAAAAAATTCGTTATGGAGTGAGGTTTTAAGATCATGTATAGACCTGCGCAAGATACAAAAAGCTTTTAAGATTTCGAAAAAAACCTCATTTGTAATGTTTCAAATTTGTTTGAGAGAATAGATGATTTGGGAAATGTTCATCTCCTTTGTTTACATGATGTTTTACGTGAAAGAAAGATATCATGACTTAACGGGTGTAAACACACCCACTCAATTGGCGTTGTCATACAAAAGCGTGTATGCAAATATGAAATATACAAATTAAATATGGATAGATACACAAATATTCTAAAACCTCCAGACATCTCTATTTCACAATTAAATCAAATGAACGCAAGGTTAAGGCTGTATTTATGTATTTGTTATGTTTAACAAACGGTAATTATTTACCAATTGTTATATACATATGGAAAATAATTATAATATTACGTCATCTATCTATCTTACAAGTTGGGACAGACTATTAATATGAGGGGGAAGCAGGGTAATAAAAACTCGTTAGCAAAACCAGAGCATCAAAATGTTTTGATAAGACTGCAGGTAAAGTGCACTGAAGGCACCAGTAGACGCCACCGGGAAAATAAGTAAAGAAAGAGAATAAGGTTATATGGTTATTTTCAATGAAGAATCTCTTTATTCTAGTTTCTCATTGAAAAAGAAGAACAACGTTTTATGGATAATCAACTTCTTTATGGCATGAATTGCGACGTTTCGGTGTAGATTCTAACACTGTTTGCAAGCCACCATCCATAAGAACTTGTTCTTCTTTATCGATCCAGCTAATACAATGCCTCTTAAAGTAGTTTGACATTATCATGGACAATCGCTTTTTGAGATTGGGCTTTGAAACTAGAAACGAAATGTGTATCATATTTGCATAATATGAAAACGAGTGTATCAATAGAATCTGAAAAGACAATTTGAAGAAATTATATCATATATTTGGAGACATTAAATGCAAACTTGAACATAATCCAAATATGGCTATTTAAAAGATTAAAAATTAAAAGCAATCTATCTCGTCATTAACACAATTATATGACAAATCGTTGGCAACATATATATGAGTGAGTGAGTGGGTTATTGTTTAATGCCGCTCGGGCAATATTTCAGCCATTAGCGGTGTGAGAGTTAATGAAATGAAATTGATTGCAAATGCAAAACAGTGATACAGCACGAATGATGTAAAAACATCAGCAAAATATCACAGGTTTTGTGAAAAGCTGATAAAGAAAGTTTAAAATTCTAAAAAAAGATTGATCGCTTTTAGATAGTCTAAAAAACGGTGTTCACCGAAGTGATAAAAAAGTTGTGAAATTGAAATAATGGGATAAAATGTTCCCCTTACTGGTGCAGTGTCCCAGCTCTCGCACAGGATGTGCTTGACCGTGAGGGGACGCTGACAGGGTATACATATATCATCCCAACTGCGGATCCGCCCGATCTTAAGATGGGTCGGGGGATACTAAAACATGTTAATAATATTCATATTTTATAATGAATTTGGTCAGTAAAACATGTTTTTAGATAATTTTGTTCTATTATTTTCACATCTACGAAGAAAATTTGAGTTGGTGTTCATTTACTTCACTTTCTGACTCGGGTTCATCTATTATCGAGTACGAACGATTCAACACTACTCAAACAATTATTCAAAGTCCCATTTGATTACTGATTGAATCACATTTGTTAAGCGACATAACAAAATCAGATCAATATATAGATTTATATTTAGATAATAGTTTTCAGCATTTTTCAAACGACCAATACATGCGTAGATCGAACAGCTGTAAACAGAGAGAAACCAAACGGCTCCACATTTCAGAGAGACATATTTGTTTCTTAGTTTCTTTACAAAAAGGTGGTATAAACTTTTAACAAACAAAGATATGAAGTTATTCTAGTACAGATGCAAGTTTTACAACACTAGTGATAAATTGCTTTTAAAAAAATATATATTTAAAAAACGTACCTGATACAAAGAAATGAATAATCCATGCAAAACCCTTCTATAAGCAGAAATTAAGGTACTCTTACTCGTTACAATCCAGCACTGAATAGACTGAAAGTGTTAATGTGACAGCTTGGCATGACAGAGGACGAATGATTGGACACCAATTTGCCCACCGTAGGTAGTGTTAGGCTAAAACAACATATGGAGACACCATAAGCCCATGTTGACTTAACAAATTATTATCTTGTTTATCTACTTGGCGACTTGGTTGATTGTATCAAATGTAAAAAAAAATTTAAAGTTCCTATTATCAAAGTCTGGTTCCCCAACATTTTAGGTATTTTCCACTTGTGCCAACTTAGGGCTTGAATATTCCCTAGTAAATCATATCAATATACTAAAATCTATCTTAACGGCGAGAAATCTTTGTCACAGAGTGTTAACGAATTCCTAATAATATCTGTTTATCATTTCATAAATGATACCAAACGATTTTTAAAGCATTTTCCTAAAATTTGTAACAAATGTATGGTAGACAAAGCTTAATATGAATTTGAGTTTAGTAAGAATAATTGCAAATGTATATTTCCATCAATGTACTTGATATCTTAATCATTTTATGTTTGTTTCAGGAAAAGAATTTATATAGGCATTTGCTGCCTGTTTGTTCATCCTTTTTCCTTTTTGTATATATATTCTGAATTTTGTGTAACACATGTTTTATGGAAATACAATACTGTTTAAATCATAGTATTATATTTACTAACCATTATATGATTACACATATCCTCTGAAGATAACACATTAGTACGTTTATGTCAGCACAAAATAACTCGATAATTGTTAGTATATCAATAAAACTTCGTTGATGTGTATTTAGAAACCTAATGCCTTTTTTCGGGGGGACATGTTAAGTAGCATATTTAAGATAACAAAACGATTAGATAAGTAAACTTTCAGCTGTAAAACAACAATATTACACTGAAATGTAATTCTTCCCTCTCACCTACTCATCTTATTTGACTCAGTTGATCAGTTGAATAACTTATTAGCAGTAACAACACACAACAATTCTCTCAATTCAACGCTTCTAACAAGCCTACATACACGCCTGTACATATAAAAACAACCTTTTCATACTGATCGAAATCATATGTTACCTCGGATTAAGTAGAAAAAAATTAATTTTACTCAACTCTGTACTCAGTTTGGCCATAAAACTTTCATCGAATAACAATACAATAACAATAAACATAAACATTTGATCACGTCTGCTTCCTATCAGTGATATTGCCGATAGGGGCCAATGCTTTGATAAATATGAAAGATAATCATTGACTAAAACAACAAACGCTCGGCGTGTACCTTAGTGTTACAAGCATGCTCATGTACAATTGGTACCCATTCTTGTCACTAATTGGAAGGTGACACACAGGTATTAGTGTCATAACCGAACCGGATGTTTACCAAAATACCTTCTTTCGGACCCCTTCTCCCCCTCCACCCACCCCACATCCTTCTCTGAACTACCAAGCAGATATGTTCGCCATTTGCACCACGACACTGATCAAATCAGGTTCGATCGGAAATATGAGGAGGCATAACAGGATTTATTTACTGGACATCTTATAAGCATTGACGGAACACCACTTATAGGTTAGTGTTTGTGAATTATGTTCAAGAAACATAAAGTCTTAGATTCGACTATCAAACACAATGAGTACATTGAAATCATGCTTAACGGAACGGTTTATGTGTAAGAATTTGAACTGATTACAAGGCATTAGCATTCTTGGTATTCAGTAAGAGTGGGTTTTGAGTGTATATTTCTTTTCTTTTTTTATTTGCTTAACATGCTGTCACAATTAAAAGTATTTAAGAATATAATGAAATAATTTATAAAATTTTGTATAAGAATTACTTGTGAAGTCGGGAACCAGTGATTTCGTAGACAAAACGTTTTCGTAGACGGGGTGATTTCGTAGACGGGGTGATTTCGTAGACAGATTAAACGGTGATTTCGTAGACACTTTATAAAATTTGAATTTATTATTATTATACATTATCGATGTTAGAATACTTATATTTTATCATTTTAATCACTACCTCACTGACCTACACAAAAATAAATAATGTAAATAATATTTATAAATTATATAAATAATATTTATAAATTATATAAATAATATTTATAAATTATATAAATAATATTTATAAATTATATAAATAATATTCAAAAATATATAAATTACATTATATATAAAATATCTTTATACGACCATTACCTTCATGTTGATAGTTGCCTCTGTGAGCATGCTTGTTCCTATAGCTATGCCGGTGTCACAGATTCGGTGCTGCCATTCGTCACAAGTGTCGCACTGGATGGCATGTTGCCGAGGTCGGACTTCTTTCGTACATACAACGCAGAGAGCCACAGTTGATGCAGGATGACATTGAATGTCAATCTTGCATCTTATATACCTTATTTGTTTGTACAAAAAGTATTAACCTACTCTTCTCAATACAGGATGTATTAGTTTATAGTGAGATGTTTTAATGTAAATTGCTTTGTCGGCGACTCACCTTTTTCATCTTCCCGTGAGTTGTTAATCTGCCAATCGTCGCTGATTGATGGTAAATCTTATATATTATCATACTTACCTAATTTGTTTATTTATTCACAAAGAAATAAAACAAAACAAACAACAACAATTATTGGCTTCCTTTATTAAAACATCGTATTTCAACAGTCGTATATATACACCTAAATGCATCGATCTGTTAATTTGGTTACAGATTTTGTTAAATCTAAGATACAAATATAATATCCCATCATTAATGATGTTTAATGTTGATTAAAAGTTAAACCACCGTCAGTCTGTCTACGAAACTACCGATATTTTTGTCTACGAAACCACAGTGTCTACGAAATCACCTACACCCGTGAAGTCGCATTGTACTATGATGAAAGACTCGTATGCGATGAGAGATAGATATAGCCAATAAGTCATGAAAATCAACATAAAATCAAAATATCTTTCGAGGGCCTTAAAGCGCTGATCTAAATGATACATGTTATCATGTTATTACTAAATTCAACATTAGAATAAGAATATTATGAAGTTGGGATGATACATACACACTACCAATGCGACATCGTCGCAAGACGCACGCTTCTTGACGGGTTAAAGGATAGGAAGGATGAGGGAAAAGACGGAAAGAAAGGCACAGTGAGAGATAGCAAGCAGGTTTTGGAAGGACGCAAATTTGGTCTGGCTTCTCTCCGTCGACCTGTCCAGCTTGGGTGCCCCTAACAGGAGCATGTAAGCTCCAGTTGGAATAACTCTCGGGGTTTTTAAAGCACTCAAACCACCACACCGCGTTAAGGTATTGAATTTCAGTGCTGGTATAAATTCTGGCATACGACATCGCATTCCAAATTTAAATAGATCCTTTAAGATGCCAGTCGTATCATATGCTTTTTCAAAATAAAAAAAAGATGTTGTTTGTTGATAAATGCTTTCTAAGCGAACCAGATGATCAGTGGTACTACGTTGTTTGCGAAAGCCAAATTGGATAACTATAAGTAATTTGTTGGTTTCCAAGTACCAAACCAGACGATCAATGATCATCCGTTGCATAGTTTTACAGACACAAAGTGTTAAGGCTAACAAAGATAAGGGATATCGCAGTGGTTAGTGCGTTCGGCTTAGGATCACTACGTCCGTGGTTCGAATCCCGCCAGGAGTTCGGCAATTTTATCTGCAGTAGATAACTGTTATACAGGCAGTTAGGTTTAGGTGCAATTCTGCACTGAATTTCAGCGCAGTACCACCCATGGTTCGCTAGTTCCAGCCGATGCTCGCAGGTTTCAACGCAATGCATAGCCACAACGGGGTGGCGGGCTTTCTCCCTGCAATAATACTAGCAGCCGCAATATACGTGAAATAATCTTGAAAGTGGCGTTAAACCTCAACTCGCCTCGCCTCACCTCACCTTTGCACGATTGGTACTAGCCAGCAACTGTATATTACCAATGTCCTTTTCATCAGAACTACAACTTTATAACCTTATTGTGACATTAGTTACAGATATAGACCTGAATTTAATCAAAATAATGCTTATATATGGGTTTTTGTTAGTAGTTTGGCTAAGCAAACAACAGAGTCCAACAGCTAAAGGGATGTCTTGTTTTAAAAGGTTACTCATCGAGACGAATTCGTTACCATGCGTTACCATTTAGTTTGAAAGTATCCAGTTTATCAAACAATCTTGTCCTTTTTGTTTGAAAATAGAGTAAAGTTATTGTTTCAGATTCGTTGCGATTTTGACAAATTATGATTATGTTTGCGTATCTTTAAGAGCATATCAGTTGTGGTTGTATGCGCATTTTTCATCATCGTAATGAAATGTACGTATGACTGATACAGACTGATTCAAAGATACTTTAAGATACTGCTGTGTTGTCATGTGAACGAGTGAAAATGTCAAAGGTATCTGCAAATAGATACTTACATTATATAAAATGAAAAGCAATTATGTTAAAAGGGATTTTATGTCAATTCGAGGAATTGACTGAGAATAAGGTGATTATTCCAGTTTGTAATCTTAGAAACACGAGCTACATAGGATCATATTCGTTAAGTTTTATGCTGAGTTTATTAATTCTTCTGCTTAGAGGAATGTAACAAACTATACTGTAATGGAATGACTATAAACATGTTTATTAACATTATAGTGCTTTTTGCTTAAGAAAATTGTGTTTATTGCTAGTGACAATGAGGTTGTTAAAATTTGAGAATGTCAAAAAAGCACGAATAAAGATTAACCATATTTATAACATGTAAGAACCTTGCTTGAATTACCTTATAAGTAACTTCTTTTGCTCGTTTACTTCATGATGGCTTAAATAATGAGCCAAGTGTTAAGTGTTGATGAAAATAACATACATATTAGAGAAAACACTATTTGGGCCACACACTGTACTTCCAGTTCAAACAACAGTTGCAATCAAATGTTATCCGAAATTACTGATTATTGATTCACCTTTGTATCCAATAAAAATTGAAGTTTTATTTTTCCTACATTTATTGACAATAAACCTCTTTAGATTGATAGTGTATTAAGAAAATATTGCAGTCTTTTTAAAGAATTAGAAAAATGAACATCATCACTTAAACATGATAGTTATTGATAATAACGAGTCGTTGAAGTATGTTGTTTATTGATCAATCAAATTTATGTCGTCAAGAAAATTAATAACATCTTTGAAGGCCATGGAGAAGTAATATACATCACCTGATGATGGAGAAGGCATATACATCACCTGATGATGGAGAAGGCATATACATCACCTGATGATGGAGAAGTGATATACATCACCTGATGATGGAGAAGGCATATACATCACCTGATGATGGATAAGTGATATACATCACCTGATGATGGAGAAGGCATATACATCACCTGATGATGGAGAAGGCATATACATCACCTGATGATGGAGAAGTGATATACATCACCTGATGATGGAGAAGGCATATACACCGAAACGTGAATTTCACAATCAGGAAGTCGTTATCCAGATAATAATGTCTTTCTTTGGAAGGTTGATTAAAAGACTTCGGACACATGAAGGACTATGTAGACCTCTCTGTAACATAAGATTCAAGTTGAGATGATACTCCGACCACGAGGAAACAAACGTCTCAGATGAATCTACGGCAGCTGTACCAACGTTTGCTCCATTTGTCAAAATTTCGATAATGTTTTGAAATTTTGAAACTGTCACAAGCTTATTAATAGCTCAATTTACAAATCATACTTTTTAATCAATATGTCAAAGGTGTATATCTACACTGCATACACAGGGAACATATATGTGGTATGCCGAAAACAATTGAGAATCACCATTTATTGTTAAACATTGTTTTTGCTGAAGAAAAAAAACATGTGTTAGGAAATTTATTTTATTAAACTTTTGGTTTTTGTGAAAATAAATTCGATAGATCTTAGATTGAAAATGATATATGATCTCACCACAAAATTCTCTCTGCTTATTATGTCGAGCGTTTTTGGCTACAAAATACAGCATCCTGATTGGTTGCACTCAACGTGTCCTATGTGATGAGCATGCAGATGTTTATTGCAAGACAGAAGAGAGTTGTTAGATGATATTTGATTGCATAAAACAGGAGGTACTGTCTTGCAGTTTAATTTTAGGTGATTTTGAAACGATGGTATAAAGATTTCGGACGTGTAGGAGGAGTTGTTTCGGCAGATATGAAGTTGGCTTCGTTGTAGATATTATACACCTACACCTGTTAATCTCATTTAGCTCTTAAAGCAAATATTAATTAATGAATTTAATTGTTCCATTTTAATTTGAGTTTAATATTTGTAATCAGAAATAACTTCATTAAATGGACATGTATTTCATTATTGAAATGTGCATGTTGTTGTAATTCATGCTATTCAAAACAATGCAAAATAGATTGTCATAATTGAAACGTTCGTCTATGCTGGTTATTTTTTCACTCTAATTTACAACTGAAGTGAAAATGTATTGAGGAACACAATAACAAATCATATTACGTGAAAATTCATGCCACGGAAAAAACTTCCGTTCCAAATTTCCATCAATATATCGATTTTGTTAATATTGTTTGAAAGTACAGAGGGACTCAAGGTTGCATGGAAAGAAATTAAAAAGGTTTTTGATTACAATTTGTATAAAATATTGATGTGGCCGAATTTTCGTTTTATTATATATAACACTGACTTTCTGTGTAGCATTTAAACATTGCTCACGGCCCTTGTGCATAAACAAGAATTGACCATGGTACTTGCATAAAGTCCTTCACAATGGTGATTGTTTGGGAAGTTCTTTCTGAAACTGTTAAGCATCTACAATGAGGTATGGTTAGTCACATATTTGCTTCAAATAAAGTTTCATCAATTTGTCCAATACCCATGCGTTACGCAAAACGAAATATCATGAACATATTCGGTAAGTTAACGTTCATCATAAAAGAGAATCTTCGACATAATCCTTTTATCTTAAATAGTTATGCATTCAAATTACATCAAATTACACATTTAACATCTTTAATCTTTTCCTTCATATTTGTTTTGATATTGCTTACTCATATTATTATAGATCTTGATTTCTATGTAAGAAATTCTAAATTTGTGATATTTTTGTTACAGTTTTCCACACTTTAATGGTAACAAAAATAAGGGATAGCTTTACATGAACTTTCAAACATTCATTAGTGTACATATCGGATGACCACAAGTTGCTTTGTTCTTTCTTGAGTCACTTCTCCTAACTCACCGACTGCTATTATTATCATGTAATCATGAAAAACTTTTGATATTTTTGATAAAAATCAAATTTCTTTTGATATTTTTGATACAAATCTAATTACTTTTGAAATGTTACGACAAGGATATTGAGAAGTTTGAGGTAAAATCAATGTCATAGTGGAAACAAAACTAAGTTATATAATGTTGAAACGCCCTCTCAGAGTCTCCTCTATGCTTTATTAACAAATGTTAAAATGAGGCAATAATTAAAATATTGATTTAGTGGAAATTAAACAAAGCTATATAAATACATATATATAAACAGGTGCTATGCTGCTCAAAGGTGCTTTGTTTTCCAGTGTATGTACTTGTTATTGTCGCCCCAGATGGTCATTTAACATCCGATTCGTAGATTCTTTGAAGTCCACGCACCGGGTTGTGTAATGAACACTAGGGGTTGTGAAAACACTGAAAGAGTCTGCCTATAGACAGACTGACAATTGTTTATTAACGTCTCACTTCTGTACAATAATCAAATCAAATACATTTAATCAAGAAACATGGGTAAATGGTACAGAACCACTCAATATGAGTTATGAGAGACAAAAAACGTAAAGGCACAATTTAAAATATATAGGACATAAAATTGGTAAGTTTAAGAAAATAAAAGACGTTTCCTTCTCAGTAGTATTAAAAAGCAGGTTTTGGCAAAATAGTAAAACATGCCTCCATCTTGATAAATAAAACGTTTATCCAAATCCGTTAAATTATCAAAATCAACAATATGGGTAGATAAGAATTTAAAACGGTTTTCTCTAATGTCCTTATACATATCGCAATGAAACAGAACATGTAGCTCGTCTTCGACATTATTATTGCAACAAGTCCTTACATTGACTGGTAGGTTTTCATATCGCCCAGTTTCGAGGCAACTCAACATCTAAATTTGGCCATCGCTGCGTGGTAGCATCTGGGCATATTAAAAGTAACATATGGTTCTGGACAATATATGCGTTTAAAACGCCTGTAAGTTCTTAACTTGTTAGAGCCCACACGCCCTTTATCCACGTCTAAAGGATTTTTTCCAATTTAAAATATATTCGTCCATACAGTTACTGTACTTCTGTACAAATAATTATTTTACTTAAGCTATAGACAGGGCTAAAAGACATATCGAGGGCATAAAACTGTTTACTCATTCTTAAATTCCAATTCTTTACATTTGAACCGCCCTTAACTTCAGCCCACTTAAATACTTAACTGTTAAGTCTATGAGGCATGTCTCTAAAACGTACCCATTGTCTAGCAACACTAGTCCACTGTGGAACAATAGGTGGTACCCAGCCCATATCCCCATTATTAAAGCGTTGGGCGCGTACTTTCCTAGCCCAAGAAAAAATCTAATAGCCCTATTCTGCACAGCATTCACAACAGAAACATCCTGGGTAGCCCATATACCCGAGCCATAGTCTACAACAGACCAAACCATACTGTCATACAGCTTGGTGTAGGTATCGTAATGCATTCCACCCAATAAAAAGGGGCTCGAACCCTGAACATCAAGCTTCCTGGATCGGTGTCACCCCATTACCCCTACAGTCTCATTACCCCTACACTTTTTTCCATTAAAAAGTGTAGGGGAACTGGGGTGTCTTAAATAAACATTGTGGATGATGCATCCCCTCTGGTTTGAAGTGGACTCACCCAAGCTGTGTTATAACACTACATGTTGGTGAATGTTTATTGCTGAAAGTTACATAAAATATTTTTAAAAAGTGTAAACATTTTAAAATTTTAAAAAGCTTAGAAATCTAACAGTTTAATTACATTAAAATAGTTTAGTCGTAAAACTGTTCAGTGCATTACTTCTTAAAGTCCAAGTTTGACCAAATGTCCAACAGCATCTAGAAAGTCCAATTCATTTGTATGTCCGTTTGCAAGTTGCCACTTTAGTCTGTTAATTCTGCTGTCAAGATCCCGGTACACTCGTTTACGTGGGGGAGGGAGTGCTCCATGTGCGTACTGGATCTTTTTTGCAAGGTCTGTCCTTTCTAGCTTCTGTAGAAAATTTACAAACTCGAATATGTTCGGGTGGCACTTCATTAGGTATCTGTTCAATTTTGAGTGCCATCCTTCGAGGTTATTGTTGGTTCTTGGTCCAGATGTCGTGTTGTGGTTCCAGATAGAAGATGGAAACTTGGCATCGTCGTCAATCCATGTAGTTACCATGTAGTCTTTGAATTCCTCTATCCTGGGGACATCGTCAGGGGCTAGCTCCATCACCTCGACCCATGTCTCCTGTACGTCAGTCAGAGGTAACAATGGTAATGCAGCTGCTCTCTGGACTAGTTTACGTAGGCCACTGTTTTCCTTGTATGCTGTAGCTAAACCCAAAGCTTGAGTCTTTCTCCATATAGCTTGCGTATAATGAAAAAAACATCCTTTGATAGCACAATTCTCGAAACAGGATCTTATAGCGTTTATCACAGCAATTTCAAAATCTGTTTGGATGAAGGATGGTTGAAAGGACTGGCCATGTTTTGTGTCCACTAACAGTTTTAAGTGTTCAAAAAGCTTCACATAAGTAGATTGTCTGCGGTTGGGCATCAAAGAATTTCCAATTTCCAATGAGTAGCAACTTTTCTCTTATTATTCAAAGTGTAGCGATATCCATCCAACAAAACTTGTTTTCCACCCCTCTGTGATATAACATATTCTACTCTCCTTACAAACGCCATGTTCAAATGTGTTTAAATTCAAGAAACCTCTTAAATAGACTACATTCTAATGTGAGTAAGGAAGCTACATGTAGAAGCTGACAGTGGTTTTGATTGCATACAAATAGCCAACAAACACGGTCACTTTCACGATTACCAAATCAAAGCTTGTGCTCATTGTTCATTTCAGATAAAAACCTTTTCCAGTAATGAACCAAGCCCTATTGCTAATTGGGTGAGTTCACTCTTAAACAGGGGAGAACTAGCTCAGAGTGTAGGTGTACTGAGAAAACATGCAATCATTAAGTGTAGTTGAAATGGGTTGTAGGGGTAATGAGATTGTAGGGGTTTTGGGTGTGAACCTCCTGGATCACTAGCTTGGTGCTTTTGCCGACCGGGCATCAACGCCCCTGAATATCTATATAAGGCTCATCAATTGCTACATCTTATCCATGTCTCTACCAGCACGTGACTGTTTATTGGAAATAAATCGGAAACAGGTTAAACATTTTGTTTTATACTTTGTGCCATTAGGCACGTCCTGTTATCACCTAGAGCAGTGTCGTGTTGTACTTGTTCTCAATCGAAAGCTCATTAGCCACAAGAAAGTAGAGTCCTCATTGGCTCTCATCAGTTATCAAAACAACATGAAGATGACAACCTACTTCCACACATTAATTTTTGTGACAGATTTCTAGAAACGATGAAATCAAGTCATCTCATTACGATATTACATCCAGAAACAAATACGTTAAATGATCACATTATAACTGGTAGGAAAAGGGCATCTTCAATTAGAATATTCTCTGCATCAAGAAAGCTGAACACTTGTATTAATTTCAAAACCAACGATTTGTTGCTTCATATTCATGGTGACAAACATCATAGAATTCAACAAATCAATATGTTTTAGAATGTTACAATATGATTCTGAGATTTTGAAGATAACCACCCACTCACTTTGTAACAAGTCTTCTGGTAATGAGGACCCTCTCACATTGTAACTCGTCTTCTGGTAGTGAGGACCCACTCACTTTGTAACTCATCTTCTGGTAGTGAGGACCCTCTCACTTTGTAACTCGTCTTCTGGTAGTGAGGACCCACTCACATTGTAACTCGTCTTCTGGTAGTGAGGACCCACTCACTTTGTAACTCGTCTTCTGGTAGTGGGGACCCACTCACTTTGTAACTCGTCTTCTGGTAGTGAGGACCCTCTCACATTGTAACTCGTCTTCTGGTAGTGAGGACCCACTCATTTTGTAACAGAATCGTGTTATGTATATTCGTGACTGTGCCTGATTTACTTATTTCCACCGATGTAAGTACTTACCATTCAAGCTTTCTTTTATGAACTTGCATATTAATCGCTTAACGACTTTGTTTGATCAGTTTTTCAGTATATCTATTCACTTTTAATGCTTATTTTCTATTGCAGGTTTGATAGAATTTTGACCGTATTATATCCTTATCTGGCGCTTCCGTGACCACTAATGGAACTGGAAAATATTCTCCTATTAATGGGCAGTAGCATGTGTTTGTGAAAATTTTATTTCTTTGAATTGTCAAAAGTTTATGCTTATGGGATTATCTTCAAACATCTTCTACTAAATCCGGTCATCTGAAATTTTAGAAGAAAAAATGAAAATTAAAGCAAAAACTACGAACGGCCATTTTGGTGTAAAAACGTTCGAATCATTTGAGATAGAAAATGGATTTCTCTGAACTTGGGTACATTCAGTTCGAAAAGAATCACTTATAATTCATGACATCAACGTAAGTACTTACCTTGTTGTTGCCGCAATAATATGTCCGTGCAATATGGACTGTGATTTTGTTAAAATCACTTAAAATAGTAATTGTTTGGACAGTACCTTTTGTAAATTAATGACATGAATTATGTCTAGTCAAGAAACGGTGTAATATCTGATTTACCCTCATGCTATTTATAGTATCTATTTCTTAATTATTTATTTGATGATATTTAGTATTTCAAGAAACTTAACTGATCTTGCATGGTATTATTAGTGTATCTATGTAATCATTGATTAAGGTGCCTTTAGTATTTCAGTGTTCTCATGTTTTTTTATTGAATGCTAAATAAATCCAGAAATATTTTAACAGAATTAAATCTGCCTCCGCATAATGCTAAAAAGCAAAGGTAAAAGTATTAGAACATGAAGTTATATTGCAACAAAAAATAATAAAGAGAAATCATTTATAAGCAACATTGCGACATAACAACATGGTGATGACAATTAGATCAACGTTTATGGATTGATGTTTATATCACGGAAATCTTAGAATCATTGAGAGTATTTTTTTTTCAAAAAAAAACTGGTTTTGTTAATTCAAGTTTGTTGATAAAAGCGTCCGGTAAACTTATAGCAAGGCATTTAATTAAGCATCCTACATGTTATTCTTAGATGGGCCTAATTTGATAATCATGAGGACAGTTATTTCTGGCTGAAAGTCCTTTCATTAGGAATGAACGTAGCCGTAAGTGAGTAACTGATACAACTTCATATAATAGAACATTCTTAGTAGTTCAGTGTTTTTAATCATCCGAACTCTAAAAGGGCGATGAAAGAGTGTGATTAACAAATTAACCAGGTGAACAAAAGGATTGTTTTACTAAGGTATTACTTGAGTAAAGAACTAAAGAGGTAGTCTGAAGGTCTTCATCAATACCTCATTTCCGTAAGAAAAACAGTGAATAGATACACTAAACTATAACGTTAATGAACATCTTTACATTTACCCAACTATACCAGACATTTTAATAACAGTTTCAAACATTGTATTCAAATGTTATTTGTAAAAGATAATCAACATAGAATGGTAAAACCAATGCAAAAAAAAAATTAAAACACTAATTTAAATGATGATTTTTACCTTTGAATTATTGGTTACTTTACCTCATTAAACTTTAAAGGCATCTTACAGTCACTAGCAGGCTCATAAAGGGGGAGTAGCCTGTTTTAGATAAATAAAGTGAAACAAAAATAAATGTTCACAATTAAAAGACAATGTTATTTTATAATAAGAGCAGGGCTCCGTTGCACAAAACACTAAGGTAAACTTATGTCACTAAGGTAGTCTTAGTGCAATATTAAAGGATGACACTAAGGTTAACGTTAATGTTAAGTTGTTTTGTTCAACGACCCCAGGACCTATTGTTTAATCAAGAGCAATAGTTTCCTATTCGTCATTCTGGAATACTACTACTTTTAATACAGGCAACAATTTCCTATTCGTCATTCTAGAATACCATTACTTTTAATACAAGCAACAATTTCCCATTCGTCATTCTGGAATACCATTACTTTTAATACAAGCAACAATTTTCTATTCGTCATTCTGGAATACCATTACTTTTAATACTTTTAATACAGGCAACAATTTCCCAATCGTCATTCTGGAATACCATTACTTTTAATACAAGCAACAATTTCCCATTCGTCATTCTGGAATACCATTACTTTTAATACAAGCAACAATTTCGTATTCGTCATTCTGGAATACCATTACTTTTAATACAAGCAACAATTTCCTATTCGTCATTCTGGAATACCATTACTTTTAATACAGGCAACAATTTCCTATTCATCATTCTGGAATACCATTACTTTTAACACAAGCAACAATTTCCTATTCGTCTTCCTGGAATACCATTACTTTTATTACAAACAACAATTTCCTATTCGTCATTCCGGAATACCATTACTTTTAATACAAACAACAATTTCCTATTCGTCATTCCGGAATACCATTACTTTTAATACAAGCAACAATTTCCTATTCGTCATTCTGGAATACCATTACTTTTAATACATTTAATACAGGAAACAGTTTCCTATTCGTCATTCTGGAATACCACTACTTTTAATACAAGCAACAATTTCCTATTCGTCATTCTGGAATACCACTACTTTTAATACAAGCAACAATTTCCTATTCGTCATTCTGGAATACCATTACTTTTAATACAAGCAACAATTTCCTATTCGTCATTCTGGAATACCATTACTTTTAATACAAGCAACAATTTCCTATTCGTCATTCTGGAATACCATTACTTTTAATACATTTAATACAGGCAACAGTTTCCTATTCGTCATTCTGGAATACCACTAATTTTAATACAAGCAACAATTTCCTATTTGTCATTCTGGAATACCATTACTTTTAATACATTTAATACAGGCAACAGTTTCCTATTTGTCATTCTGGAATACCATTACTTTTAATACAGGCAACAATTTCCTATTCGTCATTCTGGAATACCATTACTTTTAACACAAGCAACAATTTCCTATTCGTCTTCCTGGAATACCATTACTTTTAATACAAACAACAATTTCCTATTCGTCATTCCGGAATACCATTACTTTTAATACAAACAACAATTTCCTATTCGTCATTCCGGAATACCATTACTTTTATTACAAGCAACAATTTCCTATTCGTCATTCTGGAATACCATTACTTTTAATACATTTAATACAGGAAACAGTTTCCTATTCGTCATTCTGGAATACCACTACTTTTAATACAAGCAACAATTTCCTATTCGTCATTCTGGAATACCACTACTTTTAATACAAGCAACAATTTCCTATTCGTCATTCTGGAATACCATTACTTTTAATACAAGCAACAATTTCCTATTCGTCATTCTGGAATACCATTACTTTTAATACATTTAATACAGGCAACAGTTTCCTATTCGTCATTCTGGAATACCACTAATTTTAATACAAGCAACAATTTCCTATTTGTCATTCTGGAATACCATTACTTTTAATACATTTAATACAGGCAACAGTTTCCTATTTGTCATTCTGGAATACCATTACTTTTAATACAAGCAACAATTTCCTATTTGTCATTTCTGGAGTACCATTACTTTTAATACAAGCAACAATTTCCTATTTGTCATTTTGGAATACCATTACTTTTAATACAGACAACAATTTCCTATTCGTCGTTCTGGAATACCACTACTTTTAATGCAGGCAACGATTTCCTATTCGTCGTTCTGGAATACCATTACTTTTAATACAAGCAACAATTTTCTATTCGTCATTCTGGAATACCACTACTTTTAATAAAAGCAACAATTTATTGTAGACTTGATGGTAATAGCATTTTGCATGTGCTACCCACAATTACTGAGAGGGCTTAACCATTGAATGACACGCACACGCTTTCAAATACGTGTACCTAAATCAAAAATATAAAATTCATATTGAATAGGTTCGCTTTTGGAAACAATTCTTTATTGTGTTTTTATCATTTTTTTACGATTGAAATACCAAAGAAAACAACGCTTTTACCTAGGACGTAATGTTCTGATGCTCGTCACACTTCCACCTTGGACTATTCATCAGGATAATTTGTACTCAAATTATCTGCTTTTGAGTTTTATTATGAACCAATAAACATTGAAAAGACGACGCCATAAGATTGAAATAAGTCTTGGTAACGCTGATCTCAATAGAGTCATTTCAAAGCACAAATGTAAAATCATATCACTTAAATATATATGTTGAAGTGAATAATGTTAAATTCATATCACTTAAATATATAATTGCACTGGAGTTTGGTAATCTCAACCGCTAAGAAGAGAACTCTTTTAAAAATAAGCTGAATGTACATAAAAGTACACAACATTATGATCCTACAGCTAAGTGCATTAGCACATGCAAAAAGCTGAATCATGTACATAATCACTTTGGCAAATTGGGAATAGAAGAATACAACAATTTATTTTAAAATGGCATCAATAAACGATTTCTAGTTCATGAACATGCATTTTCTTATTCCAAAGATTCTCATTAAATCATTACCAAAAATAGATTGCTTTTATAAATGGCAATTTCATTTAAGTTTATAGGAATATGAATTGAAAAGAAACAGACAGACAGACAGACAGACATTTTATTCAGTATAAAGGCCAAAGGCCCATAATACAAACTACATTTCCAATAGTTTTACAAGCGCACATAAAAGGTTACAGGTTTTATGCATATACAATTTTAGCTCTAGTTTTATATATACATTTAAGGAATTTACATACATTTAAGATAATATTTCTATCTTTACTGTTAAGGAGGTAGATGAAATTGTGGTTGTTAACAGTACTGTACAATAGTGGAGTAATAAACCTATTTCTAGCATCTTCATATAATTTACAATCAAATAGAATGTGCAATTCGTCTTCAATGCTGGTAATATTGTTTATTTTGCAGTAAGAACATACTCTGTCAGGAATTGATAAATTATTGTATCGTCCTGTTTCTATGCTTAGCCCAAAATTGCTACACCTAAATTTTGCTAGGAGAGATTTATGATAAGGAGATATTGATAATGTAAGATAGCTTTCCACTTGTAGTAATGTTTTAAATTGTTTATAAGCAAATGAATCTGAAAGATTATGAATATTGGCAGACCATGATTGTTTCAGAGTATCAGAAAGTCTAAGTTTAAACTGTTTCATAAAAGCCTTGCTATCCCCAACATCTTGTGAGAGCCATACAAATCCAAAACCATATTGATATAAGATATTCTTTATGTATGTAACCCAAGTGGACCTACCCGAATCATCAAGAGATTTTAACATGTTATAACCCTGAGATGGAAGTCTTTGTGGATCTAGTTGAATCAACCTACACCAATATTTGACTGCTCTAGACATATAATTAAACTGTAATGGGAGCCGACCACATTCTCCTAAAACAATACTGCTACTAACATTTCTACCAACTCTTAGGAGTTGCCTACAAACTTTAATCTGGAGGCTTTCAATAACTTTACAATAAGATGTTCCCCAGATTTCAGATCCATAACACAAAATAGGCAGAATAATAGAATCAAACAGTTTAAATAGATCATTAGGCAACAAAGTTCCAAAAGATCTTTGAAAAGAATATATAGAGATAAGTGCTTTATTACCTTGGGAAGTCAGACAGTGTTTAGCCTTAGTCCATGAAAGTCTAGGAGTGAAAACTATACCAAGATACCTATAAGATGATACAACCTCAATCTGTTTCCCTTCGAAAAACCATTTTTCATAATGCCTCAAATAACCTGAATTGCGAAACACCATAATCTTTGTTTTATTTAAGTTTACCTTCATGCCAGTGTGCCTACAAAATAACTCTAGGGCATTTAACCTTTTCTGCAACTGAAGTGCTGTATCAGCAACCCCTGACACATCATCCGCAAACATTAATGCATAAAGGTTATCCACATTAGCACTTATATTTACACCCTTCCCTCCAAAATTTTCTAAAACTGTAAAAAGCTTGTTAATGAAGATAGTGAATATTAAAGGACTTAAAATACATCTTTGACGGGTACCTTGGTTACATTTGAAAGTATCAGTGAGGCCACTTGGAGTCCTTACACAAGCTACCAGCTTCGAATACATTGATACTAAGATATTGAAGAATTTACCAGTTATACCGACATCCTTAAGACAATCAAAGAGAACTTTATGATTAATAGTATCAAAGGCTTTTGCAAAATCTATAAAAACACAATAAAATCTGCCCCTTCTCTTATGAGCATACTTTTGTACAACAGCATTTAGTGAAAATATATGGTCAACAGTGCTATACCCAGTTCTAAATCCAGCCTGATACTCACTAATAATATCATTTCTCTCACACCACTTCTGCAACCTAGATGTTAAAATACAAGTAAACAATTTACAAAGTGAATCTATTAGAGAGATACCCCTATAATTACTAGGATCTTGCCTAAATCCTGATTTAAAAAGTGGGCATATTATACTTGCTCCCCAAACAGCTGGGAAGTAACCTTTATCTAATATTTGATTAAACAGTAATGTCAGATGATTAGCAAAATATGGTTTTGAAGATTTGATGAATTCTGCTGCAATGCCATCAGGCCCAGGCGATTTATTATTTTTAAGTTTGTCAATGTTAGAATTCACCTCCTGTTCAGTTATGATATCATTCAAGTCATCATCACACACAGTATTACACACTGCACCTGGAGTGTCACATGAAGGCAACTGTAGGTCCTGTTCACATGATAAAAGAGATGAGAAATGTTTTACCCAGTCACATGGCTCAATATTGTCATTTGCATCAGATGGCTTTCTAACTGATTTTAAAATCTGCCAAAACTTTCTAGGATCATTCCTGGCTTCCACAAGTTTTAGTTGTTTATGTTCATAATATTTCCTCTTTTTAACTTTAAAGAGGCATTTCAATGATGATCTTAATGTTTTAAACATGTTAAAGTCAATACCAAAGTCTCTATGTGCTCTCAGAGCAGCATATTTTTTATGTTTAAGTTCATCCAACTCTTGATCCCACCATGGAGGCTGTGTAAGGGTTTTATTTCTGTAGGGTCTATATAATTTCCCAGCAAAATCTGCAGACTTATAGAAAATGTTAAGGATAGTTAATATTGCTGAGTCAATGTTATTATTTATTTTATCACATAGGCTTTCATTTTCAGTTTCAATTAATCCTTTGAAGTTATTGATGAAGTTTACAGATGAGTCTTGATCCCATACAAACTTTATCCAATCACGAGATGATTGTTCATGTAGAGTGGCACCATCAGATAGTTCGGTATCTGATTGCCTGTCTTTATCACAATTATTAGATGCACAAACACCGGTATATAAGTCAGTCACAAAAGAACAAGATATTGGAAAATGGTTTGAGTAATCAACATCTTCAACTTTAAAATCTGTTATATATGGAAATAAATTTGTAGAGGCTATCATATAATCCACAACACTTGACCCATTATAGGTATAACAGGTAAATTCTCCATGTTTATCTGAAAGCATTCTACCATTTAATATATGGATACCAAAACTTCTGCACAATTCTGAAAGCTTTTTGCCATAGTTGTTCAGACACTGATCTTTATTAGACCTGGGGGTATCAAAATTATCACTTGGATAATCATCTATGTCATGTTGAATAAAATCAATATTATCACATGGAATAAAATCTAGAAGATTTTTAGTTCTTGCATTTAGGTCACCAGCCAGAAAAATATCCTTCTCTGGGTGATCTGAAGAGATAATGTGGAGATAGTCTTCAAGATGATCAAGACCATCACAGTCACTGTTTTTATAGATTGGTGAATGTTCTGGCGATATGTAGGTAAAAAGCAAAATGACATCATTTTCCCAGTTCCAAAGTGTGCTTTTTAGTAGTAATATAACACAATTTTCGAACACATGATATATTCTTGATATGTAACCTACATTGATCAACTTTTCATTAATAAGGACAGACACCCCGCCACTGTATCTACCAAATCGCTTAGTTTTTTTTCTTACACAGTTCTCGGTAATATAGCCTTCCAAAAAATCACAGAATTCAAACTTCGTCTTGACAAATGATTCAACAAAGGCAATTATGTCATACTTTCGGATAAAATCCTTTAACTTACTGCATTTTGAGTATTTATTGAGTCCCTCTATGTTCCATGAGAGAATATTAAATTTCGGACCTTGGCCTTCACATCACGTTTCGGTGTTGTTGTTTGATGGGTTTGGAGTGGCCTCCCTTGACGAATCAGCGCTTCCGGGTCCAAACACTTGGCTGTCAGTTTCCGCCCACTTCGGAATGTTGTTTGGTTGACCTGCTGGACTTATTTTCACAATACATTGTGATCCCCTGTCGTACTTAAAAACATCTCCATCTACAATGAGTTTATTAAGTCTCACTTTAGGACGTTTCCCAGCCTGTTGAGCCCGTTTAAACCAGTGCGAGAGAGCACGCCTGTCTTCCCGAATGTGTTGTGGGAAATCTTCGTTCACTCGGTATTGTGAGTTTCTGTCTAAAATCTCTTTTGCCTGTTTTTGGACAAAACTCTTGTCTGTTGTTGTCACAAATTTCACTATAATTGGTGAATTTATCTTTCTTGTGAGTTTTCCCAAGTTTCATTGGCTGTACCTTGTATACCGTGGATTATCAAATTATTTCTTCTGCTGCGGCATTCAAAGTCATCTAGACGTTCTCTCATTAGTGATAGTTCTGTTTTAAGAGACTGATTTTCTAATTTCAACCCCTCGAATTTCTCGTGCACTTCGGCCGCCATGTTGTCTAGCTTATTGTTCAAAGTTTTAAACTCCTGGGATAGATTGCTAAGACCTGATTTCAATTCCTTTAAAATGTCTAATACCTCAGAAGCATCTTTGTCTGTACCCTGTAGTCCGACTGCCCCTGTTGGATCGACCGGTAACGTGGTTTGTTGTCGTGTAGTGGGTCTGGGGCCCGGGCCGGGGTTAGACTCCACACTGCCACTTGTCACCAACAGCGTACTTAACAACAGTAGTAGTCTCAAACACATTGAAACATTATGTTTTTGCACAGAATAACCTCTTATTCTCTTCTTAGCCTTATTAGGTTGACTAAAACAGCCGATTTTGGCTCGATATTGAGCCAAACATATTCCCATTTTGAGAGCTCCACGATACACGTCCTACCCGGTCACTGTCATGCGCGAAAAGAAACAGTTGTATACAAAAAGCCTCTTTTTGGACCTTAATTCCGTGATGAATATTAGACATCTTAAAACCCAACAAAGAGTTCTCTTTCATTCTCTTATCTCGCCTTGTTCGGGCGATTTCAAAACGACAATAATCTAATAATCAATATTTTAAAATCGTTTATTTCAGAACCATGATTAAATTATGTTTCAAAATTATGAACTACGGTAGAGTGATTCTGTCCACGTGACGTAACCATCTGTTAGTCGTATTTTCCTCTTGGATTAAACTTTACTGTATTTAATGTTGTGAAGTTTTTTTGACCCTTGAGTATAAATCAAATTGTTTGAGCTTTTGTGGTAACGCTATTCTGTCTTGTGCAGATACTTTATGATACCTCTTTGCTCGAATTCCGGTTTTGTCTTTTTAGTAGATTTGATTTTTTTAGTGAAAGCTTAACAAATTGACCCAAAAAGTATTGGATAAATTTCATTGTTATCAAGTTGCCCTTAATTTTAAATGAAATATTTTATCAGCTCCATTTTTAAGAGGAAAAAAACAAACAATTACGACTTTATGTTAATCAGTTAAAACAAATTTACCGATATAAATCTAAAACTCGGTTCTTTATATTCTTATGGTTATATCCTTCACTATGTTTCCCCGGGAAATCTGTTGTAGAAAAACATACCTGTTAACACATAACACTCAAGATGGTCAGATACCTGAGTAAAAGACATTGCCTTAACAATATATATTTTAGAAAGCTAAATGATATGATTCGAAGTTCTTGAATCCAATGTTTGAACCAATTTCACTAAATGGTAGTGGTTACAAACATCTCAACTCAAAAGTTTCAAATTCTGCAAATGAAAAAAATTATAAAGTTTTTATGAAAATAACACATATTAAAACTTTCAGGTTATTAGAGAGAAATGTATTTGTGTTTGTATTCGTTGACCAAAGGTAGTGTGAGTCAAGATATTTTTCACACATTTATATCCAATTATCAAGAAATTGAATTCCTAAGCAACTGAGATTTAATTAATGACTTTATCATTTTGATATTTTTAAGTCACCATATCATGTGAGATATTAAATATGTTCCCCGAGCAGTAAGTATAGACTTGGAACTTAAAAGATAACCTGGATGATATCGATCATGAACCAACAAACTATTTGACGCATTGCAGATCTCTGACAAGGTCAATACTTGAACACCGTGATTATCAAATCCTAATACAGTCAAGTACAAGATTTAACTATTTAGCGTTGCATTTATTGAACCAAAAAAATAATTTCACAGGGCAGTGGAGAGAGACTTACTTAAAGTTTCAGATCCTTTATTCTTTGTTTTCTAATTTGTTTTACTTACTGTTGTGAACAATGATTTTGTCTTCCAGGTGATCGTCATGATATAGAATAAGTGTGGGTAAAGTTACACATCCGTAACGAAAACTATATACATTTTCAGTAGATTAGTTCAAGACAAAATATTGTTTTCTAATTAGATTTTTATTACTTGGCCCTAAACCCTTTGACATACAATATAATTAAACTCATTTAAAAAACAATTTATATCAGTTCACCAAAATGTCTATCAATATTCAATGATCAATTGCTCATTCTTTCAACTTTCAAAACGACCATTTTACCACATAACAAAGTATTACTTTATCAAAAGTCATAAAGGCTTCATACGTGCTTTATATTACTTGAAGTTGTAGAAACATTTAAAAACTTTCAAACTCTTTAAATGTTACAACTTATCTAATGAAACTTTGTAGGGATGTCAACTTAAGAAATGAATAGAATTCCATACGATAAAAATGCATTAAAATAAACAATAGGTTAGTATCAGAATAAATGTCCTTAGTGATGGAAAAAGTTAATGTTCAGATACTGACAAAGGACGCCACTGCCAGACTAGTAAATGCCTTCATAACATCAAAAGTAGACTATTGTAATTCAGTACTAGTCGGCCTTCCAGCAGAGCAAACAGCTGCAGGTAGTCTACAACGAATCCAGAACAGTGCTGCACGTCTCGTGATGAAAAAAAATACGACCATGTTACGCCTCTACTGAGAGAGCTTCATTGGCTCCCTGTGTCCTTCCGCTCTCAATACAAAATTGCACTCATGGCATATCGTCATTTCGATGGAACTCTTCCAGCCAATCTGACAAACAAACTCAAAACATACGAAACCTCACGTAATCTACGATCCTGTCGTGAAAATCTGCTACGGATCCCCAAGTACAACCTGAAAACAGCTGGAGGAAGATCCTTTAGCCATGTAGCCCCTACTCTGTGGAACTCTCCTCCCTGCTCTCTAAGGAGCACACCAACACTTGAACAGTTTGAACGCAATCTTAAATCTCATCTCTATAAACAAGCATTTCAATAAACGCAGTGAGTCTGTATCACTGAGAAATGCGCTCTGTAAGTACTATTTATTATTATTATTATTATTATTATTATTATTATTATTATTATTACAACGGGTTCTTTTATACACATAATATCCTTAGACTTGGGATACTCTTACCAAACACTACCTGACAGGTTTAAGTCCATACTACAAACAGTTATTGTAAACCAATTCAGTTAATTAGAGATTGAATGAAAATGAAATGAGAACTTTGATACTATATCAAGTTGAAGATTACATACAATCCAAAAGCTATAGGTGTGGTACATATATCTGAACCATGAACCTGAAACATCCAATCAGCTTCATATCATTGACATTTTCTTTGAAAGTGATATTTCATACCAGTCAATATAGACTCAAGAAGCACAAGACAGATGACATTTTCAGTTGATCAGCGAAGGTGGGAAGATGGCATACTGAAGGAGAATAGTGCCTTATATGGTCAAATTCTTTGATAGATCTTCCTTTTGTGACAACATCCTGAAACAATGTGTCATCATGTAAGTTTTGAGGTTCAAAAATACAAATAAAAATGTTTTTCATATTGATTTATAGATAGATAGATATTGTGCAACATTTTATTCCTTACTTTTACAAATGTTAACAACTGCAAGACAAACTTTTAACTGGGTTTTCAAACGAACATACAAGGTTGTGCTCAATTTAAGTTGTAACTCAAAATGAGTACATGAAGAGTCTAGCGTTACATTCAGTACTTGACAACGAAATTAGTAACGTCTCTCCACTGTCAGCAACTAAAACGTGATACAGTGCCTTAACTTCAGTTTAAAATCTCAAACTTAATTTGAGACTGGTTGTTACGAACTTTGGCAGAAGCTACCATTTATGTCACTGCTATTGGATAGTTTTGGTGTCACTGAGAAGTTGAAAAAGTGAAAGTGACGGGCTAAAAGTAATACATATACATGAGCTACACCTCAGGTGTGAACAGTTTTACAAGCCCATTATATCATCATTAGCAAAGTATTTTATTTAAACCAAGAATTGTTTTAAAATGCCTTTAAAAGTAATTTTATTAAAACTTCAAAGTAAAGATTGTTTAGTAGCTTCAGTTGCTGAAAGGACATTTTCGAGTTCAAAACGTTTGAGAGCAATATATTTTGATTGATAAGATATTCAACAAGTTACATTAATTGAAACAAAGTAAATGCTTAATTATTTATTGTGAATTTATTGACGTTTGATTGACTTTTGCATTTGAGGATTTCAATTTATGGTTGTTGAAAACGTAATACTTCAGTAGAATCTTACTCTTTGCAATAAATTGTATACAGTTTTTGTTCACAGCAGTTTGAAACCTTTATGTTTTCATGTTTGAAAATATTTCCCAAGGACATTTACATTTTTGTCATTCAACGTTTAGCACATTATGATTTTTAAATATGTTTGTATCTGATTCAATTTCAATAAATGAAAACATGTTTACTTGTAATGAATGTTGAAAAGTGTAGATCACAAACTGGAAAAATCGAAAAGTATGCATTTATATCTTGAATAGTTTCTTTGCAGTGTAGATAAAGACTCAGATCCTTACAAAATGTTTCGACAATTTAAACTGATTGCACAGAAAACGACCTAAGATATTTTATGGCTAAAAGCAGCGATACATTTGTATGCTTGCGAACACTTAGCCAAACGATTCGGTAATTTGTATTAATGTGCTCTTTTACATAATCTTTTATGAACAATGTTTCCAGTACCTTTTATTAACAAACATTAACCCCTAATTAACCCCTATCTAAGCCAAGGTATGGAAGATGTATATCTACATGAAAATCAGCGAAGTTTTTATGATTTGAACATTGTAACGACTGTAAAGTGAAACTGGTAAAACGACACAGAAGCTGTGTATAAGGACAAATAGAGATGGTTGAATGAACTAAATGATCACAAGCATATTCAATTAATCATTTTCTACTTCCTTTGCCGATTATTTAGGTAATGTTTCAGATGGCATCAACGAATTTTTTGAGAATGTGAATATGTCATAAAACTAAGTTGTGTACAAAGTTATGTCTTTTGACATCTGATGGAAAATGTTTGAACAACTTCGGCAAACAGGATATGACATGATATTTTAAAAGTAAACAATCAAAGAAAAGTATGTTTAGAAGCTGTATCTCTTGAACCTAAACCTTTAAACCTGTATTTATATTACAGTTAATAAAATTTGTTACCTCATTAATAAACACGGTGATGTGAAATACTTATTTTGATGACTATACAATGGAACTATAGCTTTGTATGTGAGCGTTTAATAAAATTAATTGTTTCCATTAATGTACAATGATAATCAAAATAACATCATAATGATACTCATTGATGAAACAAATGACATGTTGGCTTTCATTGTTTGGATATCATTTCTAAATAACACTTCATCAGCAACGATACATTCAATGAGAATTTAAAGTCGTTTGCATATGCCCTTTGGATCATAGACTGACAATCATGATAACGGTTATTTCTGGAAGAAAGTCATTGAAAGGAATGAACGGAGCCGTAAGTTAATAACTGATACTCCTGGAGACAATGGTACATCATAAATAGTTCAGAGTGTTTTACAACTTCAACAATATGATATTCTACTTAACATTATGGACAAAGCGAAACGTAAGACTAAGTGACCAAAGGGGAAATGTAGAATTGATTGAAACTTTACTTACGTATGAAGTATTTAGTCATAAGCCCACACACGGTGGTTCCTATTATCATTAGGATTTCGCATTTAAGAGATTAAGATGCAACTTTTGACAGGCGTTTCAATCTTACTCCAAATCATATGGTATTTGACACTATTTAAGCCACATATAAATTTCATGAAATCGTAATCAAGCCATGAGAACGGTATAACAATCTATACCGAAAAGTTGTACATCAATGATATCATTGTCTTCCTTATACTCTATGTCATTTTCAAATTATTCTTCGTGTTGCCTTAACCTAGAAGATTTATTAGCCTCTATATTTTTATAAAGATGATGTACAATAAGCGATAGAAAAAAACTCGCCACTTTATGTGTTGCAATTGGAATGGCAATTTTAAAACAAATATGGATAATGTTGGACCAAAGATAAAAATGGATAAGAAAGGGATTTTCTCATTCCATATGTTAGTGCTTGACATAATTAGGTTTTGCTTATCATTTATGATAAACAACAAACAAAGACTTCACAATTAAAATACATATTCTTCTAATAGTAGAATAATTTGTCACATATTCTTTTGCAAATGCCAAAACAATTACGTCAAACACCTGTGGAGGACAAGGGTTACCTTGAAAAAAAGATGAAGATAATGAGAGATGTGACATATAAATCCTTTTTGTCATTTGCTGTCAAAATTATATTCAAAGCACTATAGTTTTGTTGATTTCAAATAACAATCGTGGATATTACATCAGACTGAAAACCTTCACTTTAATCACCTATGGATAGACATGTTATTTTTCAGTCATGGTATTTTTCAGTCATATTCAAGGTGGAAATAGGAATAAAAAGTTAACTCTTGTTTACAACCATAATCACATATGAAGTGCAGTAGAAATCATGAAAAACCTGATATACAGATAACAGATAAGTTTTGATTTCAAAAACTTTCCCATAACAGTGCTGAAAACCATTATTAAACCGTAACAAAATCAACTATTGGCAACATGCCTGTTTTGGGCAAATACCTTAAGAATTAATGGAAAATCGGAATTGTTTATCTTAAAAATATAGATATTGCAGGTAAAACTATTAAACTGGTTAGAATCATAGATCTTGCAACATTGCACAATTCCTAACGTATTTTATATTGCAGATTTAACTGGATGTCTGTTTTGGGTGAATATATGCAGTAATAATTAAAGAAAAAAAGAATATTGAATAACAAGTATTAATGTTGAAAAATAAGTTGTAATAATCAGAATAATAGATCATGCAAAATGCATAATTTTGAATCATATAATGGAAATATCCCTGTTGAAAAGTATTCTTTGAAACGATAAATGTAGAATAGATGAAAAAGCATTTAACTTGAATAAATAATTAAGATTATGAGTAAATACACTACCCAAACAATCCAATAAAATCATCTGTAGGGGAAATAGTTTTTAGTGGGGGCATGATCCTGAAAAAAAAATGTTGAAAATATTACTAAAATGAGTTACTATAAGTAAAATTCTGGTCCTCTTAGTGCTTTAATTTCAAAGCTAAATAATAAAACACGTTAGAAAATATAATTAAGGGTTTCAGATAATTTGTATTTCATGCACATGTACAAGATGACTATATAACGCCAAATTAAGTATATAAACCAAATTGTTGAAAGAAGTTTTTTTAGATTTATGTTTCTGTACAAAGCAAATTTGAAAAACATTAGAAAACTTGATTGATTGAAAAATTATTGACATAAGATTTTTTGTATGTACGTAATATGTTCAAATATCTAATTTGTAACTTCTTAGTGTAAGATAGATCCGGATAGCAATCGACTTCTGTAGTTGATACTGATTTGTTCTTTTATTATGTCATGAAGCTCGTTTGATATTCTAAAGGTATGACATAGGTCGGTAGCCGTTTTGTAATTCGTTACAAATATAAAAAAGCTCGATGTTTTCTTACGCTTGGGTAAATTTCTCTTCATGAAGAAAAGCACTTAGTGAAAAGATAGATTTCATAAAGATTCTCACAACTTGGGATATATATTTATTCCTTTATATGATTTTGAATCTAAAATAATTTGACAACGTCTGATTTGTGTCTTAATAATTACAAATGATTTTTTTGTAATTTTGCAAAGGTAACCGTAATCATTATCGTTTAAAGCTGCAATTGACTGATGAACACTTTTACAGACACTTAGATAATATGAGACTTTTATGAGACAAATAAACTGAAATAAATAGAAACATCCGAAATGATTATGAAAAATGATAGATAGTCTAGGTAGGAAAACTAGTGCTAGTATTGAAAAGATTTCAATTCATCTTGATATTCAAATTTGAGTTGATGATTACTTCATATGAACTGATCAGCAGACGCTTCTTGCAAAGAAATAAGTCCGCGACAAAGTAATATCAGTTGGATAGCATGATTAGCTCTTCAGATGTGTATGGATTCTTGTTTTTCTATTTAGTTATACAATGTTTCACAAAAAATGAATGTAATTAATCTCCTTAAACATTTTTTCTTATCAAATTCATTAGCAGTTCATCATAATTCCTGAGAGAAGAGTCATTGTGGCTTCTCTGAAGGGAGATAACTAATATCAACCATACAACTGAATCTATATGAAGAGGCGTGTGCACAGCATTAAGGTACATTTTCAATTGGCAACAGCTTGTTTTGTCAGCGATTGATTTTGGTTGGGCTCTGGAAGAAAATATCTAGATCATTTTGGTAAATGAAACCTTCTATTTCAGTGATGAGAAACTTTTTCCAACATTCTATGGTTACATGAAATCCAAATAGTTCAATATCGTCTTTTGAAATTACAACTATAAAAATGCACTACCGAAATGTCAATCTTCAAATGAAAACATGTTACCTCATCGGAACCACTTTTAAAGCAAATTCAACTGTACACATTAATTTGCATTACTTCTAAACTTTATAGGTCTATCATCAGAATATTTAAGAGTAAATGTCTTTCAATGATGATAATTGATTTTACTTGATACTGAACTGCTTTAATAGAAACATGATAATACAAATAAAGCAATGTTAGAACTGTTTCAAAAGTATAATTGCTTAGGCAAGTTTCACTTAAATACAAAAAAATAGTATAATGAACAAGTGCTAATAAAAAGGAGAAGGAGAAAATGGGCGTGACCCCTGGAGGAAAATGGACACCAATAGATCGGCTTCGGATCAAGAGGTCCGTGGTTCGAATCCCGCCAGGGGCTAGGCAACTTTGTCTGCAGTAGAGAACTGTTCCACACGCAGTCAGGTTTGGGTGCAATGCTACACTGGGTTTCAGCGCAGTACCACCCATGGTTCGCTAGTTCCAGCCGATGCTCGCAGGTTTCACCGCAATGCATAGCCACAATGGTGTTGCGGGCTTTCTCCCTGCAATAACACCAGCAGCCGCGATATAAGTGAAATAATCTTGAAAGCGGCTAACTCACTCACTCACTCACTATTAGTTATGGAGTCTTTACACGTCTTTCATGCCAGAGGATCTAAAACGAGAAAAAAATATAGAAATGTTTCAATAGTCACAGTGATTAGGCAAGTTCATTATAGATACACATTTCTAATGAATCATTTTTAACATTAGGAAGAAAAAGAGGAAGACTAAAATTCAGACGGATTAGGGTAATAGGGCATGATTTTATACATCATTATCTAAATCAACAAATCAAATTAATGAACAGAACACTGAAGTGGCACCAATACCTTCTTTATAATAAACCGTCCACGAGGCCTAGTGATTATCAATTAAGGAACTTCAGATTTTCCAATTATGGGAAAATAAATAGATTTATATATACGTCTCTATTCACGCGTTTACCTCTTACAAAAACCATTAGATTGCTACCTGCAAAACAATTCCTGATAATTCACTTAAAATTCTCGTTTATAGCCAAACGGGGTTACATGCAATGTTGATCTTTATGTACTTGTTACCCTTGATGTTTATCAGTTGTCTGAAAACCATTTACAATAACTATTCCACCACTACTTGTTTGATAATGTAGCTATGATGATGAATGAATATTACATGAACATGATTAAAATAAGAGCATGTCCTTAGTCACATCTGGACAAAATAATCTAGGGATTTAAATGGGAGTTTTTATTCGTCTGTTGCACGCACATTTTGTACTTTGACGCCTTATATTGTTTCCTAAAATAAACTCCTTGGTCTAGTATTTCATTTTGTTGCTGGTAATTTGATTGTTAACTGACATGTATCATTAAATTAAAACATAAAGTTTTAAATCATTTTACATGATGTGGAAAATAGTTGCTTAGATTTAGAATAATTATTGTACAAGCCCCGCAAATGAGTATTTGATAACGTCACTGTTTAATTCAATCGTTACAAATCTTATTTTTGAGGCACAACAATATTTCAACATTCCGTTACGTGTTTGGGAGTTCCCTAACATAATCGAAAACTTCAAATCAAAACGCCCCTATGTCCCGGAGGAAATATAAAAATGATTCATCAAAAAGGAGATAGCTAGCCTTTAACGAAATGAGTTTATAAAAAACGAATTTCATGTGGGAAAGAATAAAAACTATTTAGCAGGTTACCACTGCAGCTCAGCTATATAAAGTACACTTTGGTACTTGTGTACTCAGACATATATATATATATATATATATATATATATATATATATATATTCCGAAATAGCATGGCAATCTTAAACAAACAATCGATATTGTTATGGATTGAATCGTCATGAAAAATGTCCTCATTCCCCTAAATAAGATCATCTTACATTGTTGACCTTTCTTAAAGGCGATTGTTTTCTCCAGTTAAATAGTTTGATAAATGAGGTTCAAAATACAGGGTTTTGATACATATTTTGAAAGTTTGCTTTTTTTTACATTTTTTAAACAAACAAACCCTAAATCTAAAAGCTAAATCGTGTCTGGGTATTGCTCATTTGAGGACTCATACAAAATCTCTAGGTGCAGTTACTGCTACCAAGAACGGGACCACTCATCAGGACATAAGGTCATATGGAACTGAACACTACATCCCCTGCTCCACCCTTCGTGTTGGCAGGGAAAATTCGAAGATAAATGACATTAGGCTGATTAAAGTATATGTAACAAATGGTCATAGGGTCATCATAAGAGCTGGCACTGCAGAAGCACATTCATTTATTATAATGCTAATAAGTATTGAAGTGTGTCCACAAGATTTGGGTTTATGAGGCCTTTTTTTATTTAATCTAGAGTCTTCAGAAGATGATATAACCCCCTTTTTTGTAACATTTATCTTTCTAATCATAAGACGCAAATTATAATTTGCTTATTAAAGCAATCAATAAACATTCTCATCTATGCCTACAGTTAAATATTCATATTTTTTAATATCGATAGTCAACCCAGAATACGTTTTATCATGTGCTGTACTATTTTAACTAGTTGACATAATTATCACATTTGTCAAGCACAAGGCTGTTTCTGTATTCAGTTTCTTCCTTGAGTTAGAAATCAGTTTCATCAATCCATATATACTGATTTATGTACAACTAAACCGTTGACTCCCGACAAGCTTTACGTATCGATAAATTCTGAATAAAAGAGAAACATCTGTAAAAGTAATGGTGAGAGAGAGAGTCTTTATTTCCTCCAGTGGTAACCGAAGATTACATATGAACATCACATTACATCATTATACAGCAGAACATAGATATGACAAAATATTTACATATTTATAAACAGTATTGTTTCACATCAAACATGAAGTGTATCATTCATCGTATTTGTCAACAAGGTGAGGTATTATTTCATGTACATATAGTGAAAAGCGCAGCAAAATGCGTTCCCATATTATGGGATCTATACAATAATAAAAGTTATTTTCTGCCCCAAAGAGAAATGATAGCATATCTTGTTCATCTTGCATTTCAAACATTACATAGATTTCAACATTGAGCTGGTTAATTAAGTATGCAAGAATTCATTTCGTTGTTGCAATAATTTTTCGCAGTGGAGAAGTATATGAAAATCATAGTCAAATGTTTGTTTATTACATAGAGTACATTCTCTTGATATTTTACCGCTTGATGATATCTTGACACAAAGTTGCAAGGATGATATATAATTGGGGTATTTATATGCTAATTGCCACAGTATATGATAAGAGAGTTTAGTATGAGTTAAAGAATACAATGACATATTTGAGTGATATAAAGTTTGTGATAGACACAATTGTTGTTCAAAATTATGTACAGTAGTGTTAACAATTCTTCTCCAAACATGTTTTGGAGGAAATATACCTTGGACAATATATTTGTCAACATATGCATTTAGATTATACTTTTTAGATATTGATAGGAGATCATCACATACGTTGTTTCATTTGTCTAAATTTGTAATGGCAGCACAAAATATATGCTTTGCAAAGTTGTTACACTCAATGTTACAGAGTCGCCCAAGAAATAAAAGTTTACATTTATCGATATAGCCAACGAGTGACCACAATCCCAAATTTGCAATGGTAGATATTGATGATGATCTTTTATCAAGACCTTGTACTAGTCTAGCAAAATAAATCTGTGTTTGTTCAAATATTTCAGCTTGTTGGCCTTTGATATTTGGTAATACTTCACAGCCATACAGACTGGTTTTAAGAATCATTCTGAGCCAAATCTTAACATATGTGAATGGATGTAGGTCATTATCATTTAATCCAACAGTTCTTAGTGAGTTAACATTCTGTCTTGCTTTCTGACAATATGTTTCACTTCTAGTTTTTGTTGAGAGGGGGCTTGTAAACAGAACACCTCCATAAGTTGTTGCTTCGGATAAGGGAATTAGTATATCACCAAGTCTACAGTGAAAGTTAACATCATAGCATTTTCTTTTACTAAAAACAATAATTGTACTTTTTGAGGCGTTATATGTTAAGCGCCACTTAGAGGCATATGTAGAGACAATATTAAGCGATGTCTGTAGGCTTTTTGGGGATGTACTTACGAGTGTAGTATCATCAGCAAGTAAAACACATGGGATGTCAACACCGAAAACATTGATACCACAGTTACCTTGTCTTAAAGATGTAATTAAGTCGTTAATGAAAACGAAAAAAAACCATGCGGGTAAAACTCTACCTTGCCCTGCACCTTGCTTAACTAGGTAGTTTTCTGACCTCTCCCCTTGATATGACACAAATGATTGAGCATTAGTGTAACAGTGGTGTAATAGTTTCCAAACATTACCTTTAATACCAAGTTCATAGAGTTTGAAGAATAGCCCGTCGTGCCAAATTCTGTCGAAAGATTTTGCATTATCGAGGAAGGCTGCATAAACCGGAGATTCTCTATGATTATAATAGTGAATACATTCCATGAGAGAAAACAGAGACATTATGGCACCATGCTCTTTACGAAAACCAAATTGCAATTTATCAGGAAAGTCAGGATTTGATTTCTCTAGTTTAATTTCAATTCGTCTAAGCAAGAGTTTTTCAAACAGTTTTCCAAGACAGGAAGTTAGTGGAATGATCACAATCTGGGAATTTGCTTATTTGTAGTATATCTTGCATTATAAAATGAGAATAGTTTATTCAGGTTTTTTCTTTGTGTATGCATTCAAATGATGGAGAATATATATATGTACACATTTTGTAATCACACCCCAATAAAGCACATAATTCCTTGGATGCTCGACTGGAGTTGTTAGGGATCTTAAGCAGTGAAGAACTACTCGTAATAAAGAAGATGTCTCGGATGTTCTTTTGAACCTAGAAATCTAACAGTCATCAACTTCAGAGTGCCCTTGAATATTATAGTGTATGAATGGACTAATCTTCTTTCATTTTCAGTCCAAAACATGCAGCAATATAAAGAGGCGAATAACAAGTATGGCCCATACACTCATTACTTATTACATTACTTGGTAAATATGAATAATATGTTTGCATATATTAACATATCGTTACTCTTTTTTTGGAATATTTCATAATATAGTAAATAGTAAATTCATTGTGTATTTTCTGAAACTTTCCTTCATTTCAATTTTCATATATATTCAAATTTGAAATATACTTTTTTGGACATTCCTTGTTCTCAGATACAGCTATGCAGAAAAAGGTAATACCTGCGTCTTTCTTGCGTTATTCTATCAGAGTCAAGTCTTTCGGCTTCGTGTCAGCTTTGATGATGATGATAATCAGAGTGTTAGTCGAATCTCCCTTAAATGACATTTGACATGTGCTGCCCTAATTGTTTGTGTATATATACTATGACTCATAGGTTACCTTAAGTCATAATAATGAAAAAAGCATACACTCATTAAGAAATATTCTTCACGGGCTAATCTGCAGCCAGTGTTCTTCAATTGATTGATAATGTCTGTGTAAATATTGTATCATATCTGTTATGATTGAAAATTCCACATTATTTAACCTTTTTCAAATCAAATATTAAGATATAATTTCATTCTTTTGAGATTACGTTTCAAGCTTCCTTCAAGGGTAATACTATACAATTATAGACTGGTGATGAGGTCAATACCTGTTTTTATAGACCCGAGGAAAGCAATATTGACAGAGGACGAAGTCCGAGGTCAATATTGCTTTCCTCGGGTCTATAAAAACAGGTATTGACCGAATTCACCAGTCCATAATTGTTTTATTATGTTTCGAAATATATGCGAAAAGAAAAGAAAAAAACTACAGTCATTTGGATCAATTGTTCAACACGACGGTCAAATGACGTCACGATAACAATAGCATGACGACATGTAACAACGGTTTGACGTCATTATGTCTGTGTCAAGTCAATATCACTTTTGGTCGGGCTCGAAGTGAAGTCAATACGCTTTTCTGTTGACTGACACGTGACCGCTTCTCGACCAATCGGATCGCCGGAAAAATAAGCTTACATAATAAAATGTGATGTAGCCTCTTTGAAGCAATGTCTCACGAGCAGTCAGGCGAGGGATGACATTAGTATTAAGATGATAGAAAGAACAATGCAGGGTACCAATTAATTAAATCTAATTAATATTCATGCATTGAATTCTTCAGTTATTTGACAATAATAAAGGAGTACAAAAAATCCCAATATAAGTTTTTGTATTAAGCAAACGCTTTTGAGAGAAGAAACCAAAGAAGCACCATTTGGTGTAGATTAAATCAAGGTCAAACTCTTTCCCAGGCCAACCAAAGTGATCTCATAGTTATCGTTGTCAAGGAATTCTAATTCCTCGTAAGTTGTGCTACAGAGAAAAATAATAAAATGAAAAGAAAATTTAAAAATGTGCGTAACGACCTTATTTTACTCTGATAAACGAGTGCTACTCATCTTACATTGATATCTTCGGTAAAACATGCTCACACTGTACTACCAGTTCGTATTAATTACAAAGACAATCATAAGTATCAGGGTACACATGAAATGTGTTTTCTCTGATATTTGTGTGTGAAAATCGTTTGATGTTTTTACATGTTGTTTTGTCAAAAACTTCTTGTCAATCTTAAAGTGTCATTATGATTTAGAAATGATAGTCGTATTGTTGTGAAATTACTAATATTTTAATAGCTAATAATATATATAAACGGTCGATGAAAGTCGTTAGTATAAATGAGGTCGGACAGAATCAGCTAGGATGTTTCATAAACTCTCCAAATTTTGTTTATGACTTTATGCATTTAATTTTGAAACAGTTTATTTATCTTTTTCAACTGCAATCCGGTTTATACACCTCTATGGTGCATAATGATAAAGGTGAATCTCAAAAGAAATTGATTGGATTTATTTCTCACAATTTATCTTGATCCAGATCAGGTACTGAATTACTGCCACTGGTATATAATTGTCATCATCTGAACACAGGCCACTTAAGAACTACTTTGATTCCTCATAGCTTCTTTGAATCAAAGGGAGGCGAGGAAGATTTTATTGCTTCAACACCTCTGTAAATAAGAGACCGTTTTGTAGTGTTGCCTAAACCTAGATCAAGTACCCATTGGTGAATCTAGGCATATATTTGAAACTATGAACGCCAATTAAATGTATGATATAAAGATGTAGCAAGTATTTCATTTTTGTAATGTCTTGTATCTTGATTATGTATTATCACTGAATAAATGTGAATATGAATGATAAGGAGGTTGTTTTGAAAAGTATCCCTTAACCCCCTGTGAATACATGTGTGACTTACCTAATATTAAAGTAACTGACTGTCATAATTACTTACTGTCCATATTACAGTGTCCATGATGCTTAATGTCTGAAAGTGTAACTATTGAATTAATGTCTTATTATTAATAAAAAAAACGGTTCATCAGTAACACATGTAGTATAATCATGACGACGAGCGGTTTGTTTATGCGGTTTTTGTAAATGCTCTTTGCCATTTGTTATTGTCGCAGGTAGCTATTAGTAATCCATAAAGGTGACTATTTCAATGGCTGTAATATTCAGACAGCAAAACGATCCTAAATGTTTCAATGCAAATATCTCCAAATGTCTCAATTAATAATATTATTCTAACCTCTGTTAAATACCATGGCACAGTTTATCATACATTAAATGGTTAAATAGTATTGAGAAAATGTGTGTCAGTGGAATTACCTTTAAACTAAATTAGAATTAGCTCTGAAAGTTATTCAACACGAAATGATTAATACATACTCATGATTGCCTATCAAGAATTTGATTTCATTGATTTATAGTTAAAACAGGATACATTCTGATAAAAATATGGCCACCATAAAACGTCAATGACTTCAATGCTGCAATGACTGTATGTAATACAACTAACATTAATGGAAATCGCCGACATATGAACAATGGCGAGGTTTCAGTTAGTCCTTATGAGTGATACTCGCAATACCTATTGCTCTGTGCACGATCTCTCTGATTTAGTTAGTGTAAGATTATTGCACAATAAACTATCCATTATGTGTTTACGACTGTGGAGGTTTAATGGTTGAAAGTGAGGGAGTCCTAATTAAAGTATCACAGTATTACTAATGTCCAAATACGAGGAGCAATAACGATAGCTGCATATGAAAATGTTTCTCATTGGATTCATTAAGTGTTTATGAAGGGTTTGTTGTATGTCAATCCGATATATCCGATGTCATTTATTTGAGCAAATTATCAATTATTTATTCTCCACATGAGTCTAGATCGATTTTCAGTTTCAAACACGATAAACCAATAAAGTTATCTTCAAGTAAGGCGGTGAATCAAGAGGAACTTTTATGTTTTTCTCTTAAACTCATATCTCTCTTAGCACTAATGAGAAGAAGTGAAAACCATTGTCTACAAGAATATTAGTGTGGATAAAACACCTTGATGTTCAGTTTTAAAATCAGAAGCCACTGTACAAATCCTAGGTTTTGTATCAAGGGATTTTAAATCCAGAAACTTTGTTCTGTGTTTTATAAACATCAAACGAATACATCTAATGTTTTTGGTCATCATTAGGACCCGAGGTAGATCCCTTGGGACCTCATTTGACTTCATATCGATGGCTGTTGATAATAACAACATACTGATGGTTCTCATTGTTTTTATACAAAATACACTCTTATAATCGAGACAAATATGTGGGAAACAACTCCTCTATACAACTATTTATCTTGATTCTAATCATTCCAACTTCTAAAATGAAGATAAGAGACCTTATATTGAGGAGAAAACATCAGTCGTTCAAACACAAGTGTTCAAACGTGTTACGTTACCCGTGATAATGTTTGTCGTATACATGATCGCATCCATTCCTACTGCGGTGTTATGTGTACACTTAAAAGAGAAAAGGATGACCAGAGCGAGACAAACCAGCAAAGTTTTGAGCCGACAATTATGATTCAAATATAAATGGGTTCTCGTGCAATCAAACATTTAAAGACATTGATCGTATTTTTATTAGTAAATTATTTCGAAGTGTGAACTAAACAGTTTTCTGTTGATTTATTGACATTCGGGCTGAAATAGGACAACACATTACACAGGCAAAAGTGGATGTTTCATTAAACATCAAGATGATTTTGGTTGCATTAAGCATTTCCAGAATTGGATTTGGTATATCTTAGTTTAAAGGATTTTTTAATATTATACCGTGATAGGTCTGAATTACTTTACAGAAGATAAAACCTTCATTTTGGTCTATTCTATTGATTGATTGAGATAAAACTGTATGTACGACAAAATTACACAAGACAGAGAGTTTGATGTCATTCAATAATGTGTAAGGCATTATTCTGATAAAATGATTTGATGGCTGTAATATAATCTTTTCTTCCACACGATTAACCAGTGATTTATTTCCATTTAACGAGTAAGACAGAAGTTATCTTATTTTCATATTTAACAAGAATTCATGGAAATTTGATTATTGGTAGAAAGGAAAAATAGTTTAATGTAAATCTTTTACGTCTCCAAGGCAATATCCAAAATTGATTTGATTAACGAGAAAGATGAGTAAACGCTGTGTGATGAGACGAACGATGGTTTTATGATGTCGCTGAAGGCGAAATACTGTAATTTGCGCTGAAACAATCGTTGCTATACAAAAGTGATATGAACACATACGTTCATATTGAAAATATGTCAACATTTATGATTAACTTAATGGGTAATAAATGTGTGTGTTGCATTTATGAGAAATATGCGGTTCTGTTTACTAAATGTAACAAAAAAGACGAAAGTAAAAAAAAACTGTGTACATCTTTCATCCAATTAAACCCATATGTTAATGGATATTAGACATGGTCTGCACCTGTATAAGCTCCTGTTCACATGTTGAATAGTTAAATGACCTATTCGACACTGCCAGCCGTATCTGTTTCCTTGTTTGCTGCAGATATGTGTCCGAAATTATCTCTTCTATTACCAAAAAAACACGCTCCTGCAGCTAAAATTGTCTATGACATAAACAATTAATGTTGTGTAAACATGGGAAAATAACGAAAATACACGATGTAACATATATTGACATAATACGGCATACCTCATGACATAGTGTATTCGAATATGATGTAAGGTTATACAAAATGATATAACAGAAGCGGCGAAAAATAGGCAGTCTCCAGTACAATTTAGCAAAATTATCATTAATTTTCGCAACTGATAATTCACTTTGGATTGATAAAATCGTCCATCACTACAAGTTCATCAGGAACATGTACATACACTGATGAGACCACAAACTCATTATTAGCCTAATGATATTGATCTAAGTTTTATTGTTTTAAGTCTCAAATGTTTTTCGTTATGAACCCTATTCATGTGGGAGGTTAACTAGATTTCCATTAGAAATATGTTGGTGTAATAATTAAATTGTTGCTCTTCCAAGAAAAATTATTCAGGTAAGATAGTACTCCTTTTTGTGAAGTAAATATTTTGTAACTTGATACTCTATCTTTACTGAAACATTAACACGATATCTAAAACTTATTATCGTAACCTGCTGTTATTTTTTTATTGATCAGAGAAGATATGTGTTTATAGTTTACATAATTACATTTTAGTACTGACCGAACAGGGATTGGTCTCGAAATGAATACGGTCAGCTTTACTTACCATGCTTAAATTGCATTATACACTTTTTTCTGAAAAAAAAAGAAGAAATGATTCAGAAATTTTAGAAACCAGTTAGACAATTAACTGTCTCTCTTAACTGTTTCTACATGAAGTAATTTATTTCTTAAATATTTAAAATAGGAAACTACAATCTTGTTAATGACAATATTCTATCAAAGTCATAAATATAAAATGCATATTATAAACAGATGTCTGTCGTCGTATTGCTAAATTGCAGGTGTCAGATTTCTCTTGTAACCTTGCACCTGGTGTAATGGTTGAGTGTGATATTACCTATGTTAATCAGTATAAGCCACTTGCTGCTGCTCTAGTCCACAAATACCTATTTTGTTCACATAGCTTTTTATGTATTTTGTTGCAGGGCGAAAGCTCGCAAGACCATTGTGGCTATGTGGCTATGCATTACAGTGAAATCTGCGAGCATCGGCTGGAACTAGCGAATCATAGTTGGTACTTCGCTGAAGTTCATGGTAACTTTGCACCAAAACCTTACTGCGTGTAGAACAGTTTTCTACTGCAGACAAAGTTGCCGAGCACCTGGCGGGATTCAAACCACGGACCTCAAGATCCGAAACCGAACTCGCTAACAACTGCGCTATCTGAATAAAAAGAAGGATTAAGATATAAGAAGAAGATTATTTGAAAATTTATAAGTTACAACGTATACGTATTATAAATCTTCAAATTATGAAGACTTACGCACTCATGAGTACAAGTCATCAAACATGGAATGATGCTTTAGGGACGTTTATTATTATCTCGTCACCAGCAAACTATCTAGGAAGCTCATTTATACCTCAATGAGACCACATGGGAGCCACAAAGAATTCAGATGCGTAAATCTTGTGTTCAGTCTGCTGACTGCCATACAGGGTGAGAGTAAATGTCGTGCTCACGTCAAACATAATTGACTACACTGTGTATTGTGAACAGGTTCCTTAATAACCTCTTCTGGGTTATTTCATCACAGACATAAATCATATATACTGGTTAGTTAATCGTTATGCAAATATTGATTAACTAACTGGCTCATATTTGAAAAATTAATAACTAACTGTTTGAATATTTAATAACTAAAAACATCTTAGTCATATAATAAAACACTCGATACGCAACACTGTTTCTGTGTAGAGCAACATTCCTGATCGTATAAATGTGTGTATGTGTCATCGTTAACATACCACAATATATCATGCTCATGTTAATCACTAGATGGATTGTGTAGATTAAAACAAAGGTTTTACTATTTTCAAAACCGATTTTACCTAAACAGCATGCACCGTTTAACCCTTTATATCCCTTTTGTCCCTTGGTATTTGATGTTTTCATTTCTAGGAAAATATATTATCATGTTGTAAAAAAAGCATATAAAAGGAATTGCTCACAAAAGCAATTTTCAAATATTTAGTGGGTCGTTGACACACAAGTTTCATAAGTATTATTATTATGATGATAGGTTATAGAGTTATGCTTTAGAAAGGAATATGAACTTATAGGTTTAGATTCTAATTTAAGCTTCTTCTCATAGAAACGAAAACTGCAAAAGTTGAAATATCAAAAGGCACCACTTTAGTGGGTGGATAATGCAAATGCAAAGTTTCAGAAAACAAATCATGCTCCAGAAACAAAAATGATTATGAACAGAAGTAGAGACGGTTAGAGCAGCGACTATATCCCACAGTGGATAACAACATGTAGCAGAACAAAGTTGGAATATTTACACCAAGTGCTTCATTACTTATTATATTGTGCCTATTCAAAAATCTTAGGATCATAGGAAAATGTTGTTTAAATGTTTTTATGTTTCTGCTTCGTGTCACATATATGAAATATTTCAAATATAAAATATTTGTTACCTCTTCATTAGAAAAGAAATAGTTAATGTTAAAACTCAAAAGCATAATTAAATATAAGTTATCTCTACATGCAATATTTAAGGAATCTGTCAGTTGTTAGCTGCAAATGTCACGTTTCATTCATGCACTGCACGTGTACGCTTCCTGGCAACTGACCCATTTTTAACACGTTTTCTGTGTAGTTTTCCACTCGTTTCTTAATTAAAAAAACCAACAGCGTTTTTGATGAAAAACACTGCAGCTTATGCTTTGGAAAGTTATCTCTGTGGACTCTATTACGTGTCTAGAAAATGGATTGGCAAATGTGAGAACTTTGACTCCATGTAAAGATTTTCTATCGGGGTATGTTTTGTGGAAACGAAATTCAAGGGGACATTCCAGTTTATACACGTATGTTATTGGCACACAATTATAACATAACCAATGTGAAACATGTTATTGGGGGTACCATTTTCGTTGATTTCAGTATGACTATTTATATTAGGAAGCACACTCATCATTGTGATGAGTCTTGATGGAAATACAAGACAAGTCGATTATTCTTATTTGTAAATGTTTTTTATATTCTACCAGTACATACATATATTTAACCAAAAAAAGCATCAGTAGTTATTTCTACATGACAGATTGCATCATTGTAAAGATTAAGAGTCATTCAAACAAGGACAAAAATAAAACATCGCGGGGGAAAAACAAATAAGAAAAGAATGAATGAATCCACTGAATGTTTAGACTAGTTCAAAGTACATGTATTCCATATTTGATACCGACCAGGAACGGTTTTATGATAATTAAGAAATTCACACTTAATATCTATGGAATGAAATCCATAGTATGATATAGCATTAGTTTTTGCTTTTTATTCTCTAAAATGTGCAAAATTTAAAAAGTATTGTGGCACAAAAAGAACTAAAAACACTTAATTTCAAATAACTAATTTTAAAATAAATGTTAGTGATTCGTTTCATGTTCTTACAAGTTTTATCAAAGCTTTCTTGTCAATCTAAAAGTGTCATTTTGATTTCATTGAAACTGGAAGTTCTATTTGGACGATAACTCTAAGGAGAAGATTGGAAACACCAGATTTGAACCCAAAAATTCAATTCTGTCTGCAACTGTGTGATTATAACAAATATTTGACAGCATTCGAGATACAATCTTAGAAATGATAAAGACAGACGTATTGATGTGATGGTATTAAATCTAATTAGTATGTTGATGAAAGGAGCTGATAAACGAAGAACATTTTGGATTTCCATAGTCAAAACAGGATCCATTTAGATAAACATATTCCACCATTTAAGTAAGGATGCCATCGCTTGTTGTTCCTTCAGAATGCTTATTTAGTAAATAATCAAGTGTGTTACATCTCTATGATATCTGAATTGATGAATCAGTGTACATTACACGAACCTTTATCAAAATAACCCTGTGGAGGCGTCAAGGTTGGAAGTAAGGGAGTCGTAATGAAAGTCTCACAGGGTGAGTAATGTTTCAAATACGAGGAACAATACTGATAAATGAAATTGTAAATGTTGTATATTGCATTAATTTTGTGTTAGTGAAATGTTTGATGTATCTGTTGATGATGATACTTATTAAGTTCAGTCTTTAAACAAGCCAAGCCAAGTTTTCTTCATGTAAATCATGAATGAAATGATCTTTCAATTTCTATTCCTGAACTCATCTTTACCTATGATGAGTAGTTCTATCAATTTCTTTTAAAAATGTTCAAATTAATTAAAATTGATTATATCAATTGTTATTAAGTTAAAGCCATCCTCTACAAGACTATTAACACCTTGATGTTAAAGTTCACAATCGGAAACCACTGCACAAATTTTAGCTTTTGAATCGAGGGGTTTTAAATCCATAAACTTTGTTCTGTGCTTCGGAAACATCAAATAAATACATCTAAAATTCCTGGCCACCATTAGGACTTGTAGTCGACCACTTGATACCTTATTTTTTTTATTTTTGGATGTCTCTCTTGATAAAAACAACGTGATGACGACCAAATTTATGTTTCTACCTGTTTCTATAGAAAGTAGGAAAGAGACATTGTATAGTTGAGAAAGCTCGTCTGTGTTTCCAAAAATCAGATTCTCAAACAAGATATAAACATGGAGACATTTATATGTGCATACCTAATTCAGAGAAAGATGACCAGAGCGAGAAAAAACTAAGTTCATTTAAAAACAAAACATACCAATAAACTATACATATTATCTAAGTTTTCGACAAAGGGCTAAGGACGTTTTTTTTGTACCCGACGTGGTCTGTGCTAACACAGTGGAAAGCAGGCCTCCTATTTTGCGATGAATTTTGTTTCCTTTCCTTTTACAAAGCTGATTGTTTATAAATTGTTCTTGTATGAAAGTGTGAAATGTAAGGTTTCACGATACTCTAATTACAAGTGTTTTACATACGTTATACATTAAATTATAGGATGCAACAACTGAAAAAATAAAGTATAAAAAGCTTTAAACAAAGGTTTTCATTTAGGATATTGCTATGCTATCCTATAAACTATTGATCAGGATAATCATATAAAAAATGTACATAAGCTGGTTGTGAGACGCAACCCTTTACAAGGGAAGGGATTTTTTTCACAATTTATGATGTGATGGCTGTGAATATGATGTTTTCTACCACGTTTAATCGTTTATCGATATTAAGATAAAGATAAGTGACAAGTTAATTTTCTACGTTTTCAAACAATTATGTGAATGTTTTTTTGAATCTATTTATCTAGTTTTTGCTTGATACTCCTTTTTTTACTTGTGATCTCCTTCCAAATAATTTAACGGAATGGTGATTGTTTTTATTTCATTTCCATCTGAACATAACAACAACTATGAAGTTTAAACATTTTAGAAATTCACGATTTAAAAAAAACCCATCATTGTAACATTCAAGTTTACTTATTCGAATCAATGGTTTCCAAGGCTTCCAAAATGTTGTGTCAAATATGAAAAAAGCGAAAAATGCAAAACATAATGAAGATAAAATAAATTGATATTACAGAAGACGGTACGTAAACCATCAATATATATAATGTATTTAAATGGGATGTAGACTTACACAAATTTACAAAAAGTGCAATTTGTAGTAAGTCTTTATCAACAATTTATGGAATTCTGCCAAAGCAATTAGTTATTTTTCACTACTGATTATTTAAATTTGAACTGAGCAAATTCACGGTCTTTACAAGGAAGTTCAGCAAGGACTATTCTTCATCAGGGACATGCAATCTCACTGGGGCAACACAAATCTCTTATTGTTAGCTTACTGATCATTCATCCAAGTTTATGATACTCATTCTCAAATGCTTCCATTATTAAGCCTATACATTTGGGAGCTTATTAACTCGAGTTCAACTTTCAAAAATATTTGTGTAACCAGTCATGTTATTACAGTCTCATTAACAATCTAATAAGGTTTACTCGTTCTTGTTTAATGTTTACTTGTTAGGAAATATATATACCCCATTTCACATTCCCTACATTTCATTTGTGTTAACTATTGATTAAGAAGAAGAAATCCAGTATAGTATAACACAAATTTGAATATTTTAATAATGATAATTTAATCAAATGATAATAAGCAAAAAGTTTAAAATAATAAAATCGACTTACGCAAATAAGTAATACATAGCGTTTAACATCAAAGAACAACTATAGCCATTTAAATCTCATAAATATTTAAATGGTATAGACATGCATGCTCAGGAGATTGCAGGTCAACAAACATAGAATGGTGCTATCGGGACGGCGTTTTCAGCTTGTCACAAACAAATTATCTATGAAGCATATTAAGTCTTGAAAGAGACTTGCTGGGACTCACAAAGAACTTACATGTGTGAATCTCTGCGTTCAGACTGCTGACTACCATTGAAATCTCTGCCGAGTTCATTGAATCGGATAATTAAATCAAATTATATCTCTTTGAGACGTTATGTATTTTTAAGTTTTTAACATTTTCAAAACAGATTTCTTTTTCATTTGTTTTTGGCAAGAATCGTAATTAGAACTTTGTTTATACGTCGTCTCTTGGATTTTGATTGATTTAAATGATTGTCAGAACATCAGTATTTTCTGAACTGAATATAGTTTCTTTGTAAATTTCTTTTTTAATGTATGTATTAACAGTTGACTGATTGTCAGTATTTTATTAATTAGTATCCTCTCTTAGTGAAAGTGCAGGATAGGATGTGCTCTTCTTATAAGCGATTAGAAAAAAAGATAAAATATATAAATCGATAATAAACATATTGCATTGAAACAAAATACATAAGCAATTAAATGTGTTATGTAAATCAACGAGGATGAATGGTAATTGACTGAATCTGCACCACAAAGAAGCATGTAAAATGGCTGCACACAATTCAAAACCTGGCGTGAAGACACACATCGTTCTATTTCCTAAGTTCAACCTATAAACTCCTTTGGAGTATGTAACCAATCTGCATTTAAAGGCACCTTGCTTATGGTCTGTGGTTATACTCCAGATTACCTTCACCTCAAAGACAGCTACCGAATTGTACTGCTGGATAAATAATGGCACGTCTCTTGCTTTTGAGTCTTTTTGGGAGCAATAACCAAATGAAATGGCTTGATTCCAGTGGTTGAAATATTTATTTGGTAACGTTGAATTTAAAACAATCCCTTTGAATGCATGCTCAGAAATTTTATATTTCAAAACAATTTTCCCTACTTATAGACTAAAACATGAAAGTATGAGCTTAGAGCTGGAATTGTAAGTACTCAGTATAAGCTGAGAGCTGGAATTGTAAGTACTCAGTATGAGCTTAGAGCTGGAATTGTAAGTACTCAGTATAAGCTGAGAGCTGGAATTGTAAGTACTCAGTATGAGATTAGAGCTGGAATTGTAAGTACTCAGTATGAGCTTAGAGCTGGAATTGTAAGCACTCAGTATGAGCTTAGAGCTGGAATTGTAAGTACTCAGTATGAGCTGAGAGCTGGAATTGTAAGTACTCAGTATGAGCTGAGAGCTGGAATTGTAAGTACTCAGTATGAGCTGAGAGCTGGAATTGTAAGTACTCGGTATGAGCTGAGAGCTGGAATTGTAAGTACTCAACGTAGCAATTTAATTTGCTGATTCAAATCAAGGGCGGATGGTTTCAGTAGAAAATTTGCGGATGAAGATTGCAGTGAGTGACTTGTGAGTCCTTAAGGTGGATAGGATCGATAACAAAGCAATGCAACACTTCTTAGATAACAGCTTCTTTGTTTTGAACACATACAACATGTTTGAGGAAGTGCTAATTCATTCATCAGGTGTACAAACATTTTAACATTTGTTCATAAGCGCAACCGCAAAGAATAAGCCAAGGAAGAATACTGAAAGGTTTTTACATTGGCGGTCAAGTATCAGTTTAGTATCATTTGCAATAATAATCGATTTTTGTTTTTTAAAGTCAAATGTACACATCTTATATACAATACAACATTACTGGAATACAAGACACGATATTGCTATAGTTTGATGTATGTTCAAATTTAAACACTGTTGAAATAGAAATGAATGACTCTTCAACTGTGTTCAGATGTAGGCGAGACAGTTTGTCAATCTTAAAGGACGTAGGTATATATAGCAATAAGATAAATGATTATGACATTTAAAGAGATGATTACACGCATATACGTGGAGACTAGATCGTGACTTTGATAGTTTTAAAACCTCGCCATAAAGTGTGTAAGTGGTCTATAGCCGTCAGCATGTATTCTTATCATTTATCTAGCTATTACTCAAGAACGTGTTCAGGTTATTAAACATGTATCATGTTATCATCATAATTTGTAGAATTCTTCTTTGGCATGTTTTACTTCGCCAGTGACCTCCTTATGATACATCTCCCTGAAGGCGGATGTTATTTTCAGCACACTCGTGACATGACAGGTATGTCTACCGCGGTCCTATGATCCTATGGAATGGTTTATAAAGAGATGTTAGACATTTTAATGGTTTTGATATAATTTTGACTTGAAGCAGTTTCTATGTTATCTGAAGTTTCTTTGGTAACTTTGGTACACGGGAGTATTTGTAAGATCTGTGCTCAGATGTTGTCTCTTTGTTCAAAGATATCAGAAATAAAGTTATCTTTCTTCCTCAATGACTTCGTTAGTACCAACGACCGCAACTAACATTCCTTTCATCATTCTTGGTTCAGGTTCCTTCTACTTTATCACTAGGCAATAAAGATAATATTACCCCCTCAATGCCATGTAACAATTTAACGACAGTCCATGTTAAAATGATTCCAATAAATGAAATCTTATTTTCTTTATTTCTTCTATTCTAGGAATCTTTAAAGTCAAATTATCAAAGTTTGGTTGGACAAATTTCAAGTTCCTCAAGTGCATGATACACGGTTCCTGTCCTGACGCCTGACATCTTTTCACATTTGAAAAATGTTTAGGTTTCAAAAACTATTTTATATGGTTACGATTACAAAAAGAAGAAATAAATCAAACACATCTCTTGAAATATATGAATGCTTTTGAACGATTAAGGAAGACCATCCCCGGGTATGCTTTAAAAAGGTTTCTAACTGATAATTTACTTCCTTTCTGGAATTTCTAAATTCTAAAAGTTGTATATATTCATCTCCAAATGTTCATATATAATAAATACGCGTTTTCAATCAAAATCGAAAAACAGCAATACTATCACACGACCAATTTACTTCAAACACTTTGAACTCGTAACTGACCTTCTAATTGGTTTAGATACGTTTCCAACATTACATTTGGACGTGGTTTAAGTTGGGTTAAGATTACTAGGACTCTTGGGAGTTCTTTTAACACTTTAATGTCAGACTTCTGTGGAATACACAAATAAAAATATAAAAGTATGAAACGGATAGACAATAATCTGTTATAAATAGATAAATAATGATATTTATGCTTGCCTTGGTAACACACTTCAAGTGAAGTAACTATTGCATGGCTTATGCAAACATTGATTAAACTCACACAATGCGCTACTAAAATATCCACAGAAAAAATAAACCTCAAACTTTAAAAAATCTATTTCTGCAAAGTATTCTCTAAATAATAGAAAACAGTCCCTAAATAGAAAAGGAATGTATGTACATGTAATTCCAACAGCCATATCCTGAACTGTAATGGATTCACCCAAGCATGAACTTGCCAGGGACACTTTGGACATACTTAAAATATTACTAACAAAGATTAACAAATGAATTTTGTCCTTGAATATAAATACATAACGTTATTATAACAAGAAATGACAGTTACCAGAAGAGTGAACCTCCCAAAATAATATTTTAACAAAGCAATCATTCTTCTTGAGCGACAGCATAGTTTTCCTTGTCGAAACCGAAACCATAACCGGAAATACCCTTTCTTAAAACTGGAAAATTTATTGTGCGCGTAGCGCAAGAAACTTGGCTCTGACTTGTATTAGTAGAAAATTCTCTGTGGTTAAATCCAAAATTTACTCTAAACTTAAACCTATTAGAGAAAGTTAAATTGATAATAGATAGACATAAATAAATATTTACTCAAAGAAATTAAATACTTGAAATTAGTCTTTGATCAAAATGTCTTTCGATTCAAATCAGTACGTGCTTCATTGTCTGGTTTTCTATCATAATCGTTACTTAATACCTTCCGATAGACACTAAAAGAAAACGACTGGCTTTGAAATTATTCTTTTCGATAACAGTCCGTACTTCTCCATCAAATGGTAATTTGATTTTAATTTGGCATATATAACTCCAACATCCCAATGAGTGCTTAATCCATGTATTTTATGTAGTTTACATGTACATAAACCACCAAACTGGGTGAACTGAATACATAACCATCACAATGACCAAAGAAAACCTTTCTTGCAATATATCAAAGAAGAGGAAGTAACTCCAAATGAGGTTGCTTTTAAGCTGTCGAAAATAATAATTTACCAACGTCAAAATATGATTATATGATATAATAGTTTAACAGATATTTATATTCAAGTAGGACAGTAAATTAAAACTTTGATATGCTCTCAAGAATATTCATCATGTTAAATCTAGATTTCTAATATAAATATGTATGACACTGGATTCAATGGTATGAAAAACAGAAACTTCAATATGAGCAAGCTCATAGATTTGAACATGAATCGTCTTCAGTATTTGCCTTACCAGGTCTGGTACTGTTTTCTTTATGATCGGTATCCTTCCCCCAAAAATAAAAAATCTCTTGAAGAGAAGAAGGATAATTCTTATATTCCAAATGTAAATGAAAAGTAAATTTGATGTAAAATGTAAATCTGCCTGTTCAAAGCCTGTTATTTATTTTCGCACCTTAACTGGTCATCCGAACAATACACACCCTGGAGTCTCTGTGATAAATGTAGCATCTCATACACACCATGGAGTCTCTGTGATAAATGTAGCATATCTACTGGTCATCCGAACAATACACACCCTGGAGTCTCTGTGATAAATGTAGCATCTCCACTGGTCATCCGAACAATACACACCCTGGAGTCTCTGTGATAAATGTAGCATCTCCACTGGTCATCCGAACAATACACACCCTGGAGTCTCTGTGATAAATGTAGCATCTCCACTGGTCATCCGAACAATACACACCCTAGAGTCTATGTGATAAATGTAGCATCTATACTGGTCATCCGAACAATACACACCCTGGAGTCTCTGTGATAAATGTAGCATCTTCACTGGTCATCCGAACAATACACACCCTGAAGTCTCTGTGATAGATGTAGCATCTCTATTCTCCTGAACTCTCTCTTAGATTATATTACCATCTTCAAACACTTTTGAACTGTACATAAAGATTTACAACTTTTACATACAGAAAGTACAAGTTCTTTGAATATGAATGTGAATGTGAATGTCGACCAAGACAAAGAGTACAACTACAATGAACTTATAACTACGTTTCATAATACAATATAAAAAAGTGCAGCTTCATATGAATAAGGACAACTTGGTCGAGATGATTATTTTTCTGACTTTGTTAGATTAAATACAGACACTTCGACTGGCTTTGTAGCTCATCGGTCTATATCTAATTCATTTTACAGAAGGTCACCATTTGAATGGCCACAAGGTGAGGAACATTTAACTCATAATCCCCGCCAGCTAAGACATTTTGCTTCTCGAGGAGATCAAAATATGTTTTAGGTTATGACGCTTATTACAGGATCACCAAATCTAAAAATTATAGGCCATGTCCTAAAAAACTATTTTCAACTTTTTCTCCAGAAGCAAGAGGTTCAGAAAATTGAAACTCTGTGTATGTATCCCTATCTGATGGGGGTTCCTATATATATATTTGGTGACTATGTCACAGTTAAAGCAAAAGGAGCAACGCCCCATTAACCTATTTCCACCTTCTCCAAGACCAAGAGGCATAGAAAGCTAAAACCATGTGTAAAGACTCCTTCCGTGATGGGGATTCTCATCTTATAAGAGCAAAAGGGGCTTCTCCCTGAGATGTTTTCATATATAATTTCGAAATTCAAAATGTACACTTCACTTCACTTCACCTTCACATTGCACATCCAAGGAATAAGGAACCTCTTCGTGAACAAGTTTTAAAGGAAACAATCTTTTAAAAATTTCATGTTTAACGATTTAGGTTATAAAATACAAATGAACTAGACATAAATGTGTAAATATTAGAATCAATAATGTGATAAAAGGGTATTTCTGTCTTCTTTTGGATTTCTGTAATTTTCTGAATATCTTTGATTAAAAGAGGTTGGATGTCTTCATAAAGAAGATGTTTCTAGAACCCTAACAAACCGAATTTCGCTGTGCTCCTGCAATCATGGAACTATTTTTCTCAACCTTTGGAATACCTGATTCCTCTATGAAGTACCATCTGAACAACTGCTGTTTCACCAAAGATAAACTTTGGTGAAAATGTTTTCGCTAGCTGACTGTGTCTCAAAATATATTGTAATTTCTTATTTGCAATAGTGTTAAAATGGAATCGTTAACTATGTTTTTATTATTGATTATAATTTTTCATTACGAATTTTGCAAGTACTATTCCCGCCCCATTAGGTATTTTAATGTATTTTGTTCACCAAACCGTACTTTTGATAAGTTAAAAAAACTTACATGATATTGACAAAAACTAATCGCATGATTTAACCTTTAATGTTTAGGGTCCCTTATAATAGAGTTAAAAAAGTAAATGTTTACTGTGATCTTTCGACTTTGGGTAAAGTTTCTCTCTTGAATGTCACAAGGGATACCTGCAGTACTGTGATCTTTCCCCGAAAGCTATGAATTATTGGATTACCTGAAAAAGGAAGATTCTTGATGTGATTAGGTTCTATGGAGGCGTCAAGGCTTTAGGTAAGGGAATCTAGTGAAGGTCTCACAGGATGTGTAATGTTTCAAATACGAGGAATGAGATTATATTCGAAATTAGACTAATCATTTTGCTTATTCCTCCATAATGTTTTGGGCTAATATCACTATTATATGAAGGACTTTAATGTGTTTTCTTGCTCCTGAATAGGAATTGTGGTATTAAAATCATGTCTCATTGTTCATTATATTTAGAATGAAGTTAATGGTTTTTATTTGTTCACAAGATACTTTATTTGAGCAACTTTGGTCTATTTCTTCTTAGAGAATCATCGAGTAGTCATTAAAAATTTTAAGAACTGCTAAAGTAAGGCATGAATGTTAGGTAATGGATCAGTTGTTTCCTTCTCATAATCTACCGTGAATGGTATTTTCAAGTGTTTCAAGTGTCATTCTTTCAAATTGGACTGCATTTACGCCATCCATCTAAACGACCTAAATGTCTTTAAACTGTGTTATTAAACGTCGGACCATCTACCACTGTACACATTACATGTTTTTTTTTAACAAGGAACTTGTCTCTGTGTTTGCTGTACATGAATCAATAGTTATATAATCATTATAATCCGAAGTCGACCAAATGAGACATTATTGGCTTGATGTCGGATGTCTATCACGATCATAATAATGGACGTTGAAAAGATTATTGACACCATATGATTCCACACGAAGGGAAAACTTTAGTCCTTTTTGAGTGTATAAATTTCTTATGTTCCAATACAGTATTTCATGTGATCATATTATGTTGCAATAACTAGACAGTGAACTATAGAGGTCGACTTTGAACACGATCAGTGATGAATTAACCTGGATAACACCTTAGATGTCCTTAGATATACTTCAATCCGATCCTATGGGCTACTCATTGGGATACAAATACATATATGAAAGATAGACAACATTCATCAAAACAAAAACGTACTTCACATTGAACTATTTGAATGTCTTCTAGAGACGTAAGGTGATGTATCGCCACTTAACGAGTAAAGACAGGACTCTTCTCACTACCATACTTAACAAGAGTTTATGTGAATTTCACCCATGGTTCCAGAAGCAATTAATAAAAAGAAATCAAACCTCTCCAAAATCTCCAAAGCATTTTAAAGTGTATCTGAATCAGATTAAAAACAGACGAACTAATAAGTGCTTCTTAAAGTAGGTGAGGGTATAAGTTGAAAATATGAGATATACACTATTTGAGTTGTTGGAGTCACATATCATGACATATGGACAACTATAAAAATGTTGATATTATTGAGAAGATTGTTGCGGAAAAGTATTATTTCAAAACTATTAGGTTTAGTGCAATGACTACTAGTATATATAATTTATTGTAGATATTGCGTATTTGAGAAGTTTGAAGAAGAATGTATCAAAGTGACATGTTTTCACTATCCAAAATGTATATATCTGTCATAGCTATTAAGCTAAGACAGGAATTAGCCCTAAAAGTTTCTCTAAAACTACATCCATAAGAGGGTTAATACTAGTACTTAACACAAGAGTTATTAAGTGAGATAATATACCTCTCCATCATCGTTAAAGTCATCTGTTTATGCAGTTTCAAATTTCATTTAAAGGAAACTAGTTGTTTTTTCTTAACACAAAATTCACATTTACTTGGGAAGTTAATACATAAGATGTTTTCACATGATACGTGCTGTAGTTCGCTCTTGTAAGATTTCACTTTTATTGACTGTAAACGTTTCTGGGTACCCACAATCCAATAGTGGTTTATTCCGTTGGAAACAAACATAACATATTAAACAGCATGCAATCTACATTTTTAACTTCAGTACACACATGCAGGGATATTTCAGTGACTTTGGTTTCATTCTACATTCACATTGTAAATCTTTGCTAGGAGACAGCATTGCTATAATTGGAATGTGTATTTACTAGCTTTGACCAATGCAACCGTTGATTATATCCTTATGTTAGGAATTACGAGGTACAAATGGCGGTAATAGTCCAACATTGACTAGACTAGACTCAGTTGAGAGTGTTTAAATAAATGGTTTTCGGTTAATCAATTAACATATAATGTGCCTGGTACAGTGTTGATACATTTCAAGCTTCTTCTCTGTACAATATGCTTTAAAATTTTAATTATGCTTTATTTTTGACTGGAGCACATTACTCTTTTGTTTGAGAGCTTTAACACATCTCATTTCTGAACCGATTCGATTTATCTTTATTAAGTAAGCTGTTATGGGTATATATTGTTCAAAATAGTATTCATCAAGAAATGTGTTATTTTTTATGAGTTTATTATTCCGCCCGACTTGATATATTTATGCATTTAGTTCATCAGAGAGATACATAAACCATACTTTCAATAAGTTCAGTGAAACAAAAGCCAAACGTATGACAGTTTATTAGCATAATTTAAACTTTTTATGATTCGGCTTTTATGTTTATGGTCTCCTAAGAGAGAGTTAAACAGTAAACATTCTCTGTGATATCTGCCTTTTGGTTCACTTTCTCTGCTGAAGTCACAAGATATAATAACATAAATGTGGACTTTCTCTGTCATCTACAAATTGTTGAAGTGTTTGAAAACGAACGCTTCGTGATGTGATTAGGTTCTATGTAAGCGTCAAGGCTTTAGATAAAGGAATATAATGAAGGTCTCACAGGATGTGTAATGTTTCAAATACGAGGAACGAGATTATGTTTGAAATTGGGCTAATCACTTCGCTTATTCCACCATAATGATTAAGCTAAATATCACCATAGAAACAAGGACGTTAACGGTTTATATTTTCGTTCCTGAATAGAAGGTATGGTCTGAAAAAATTGTCTCATACTTTAAATGTCTTTGAATTAAGACTGATGTTTCTTATTTGTTTAGGAGGAATTTGTGTTAGTGGCATTTAGCGTATTTCTTCTAGATAAAAGAATAACTTTGGCAGCTTTGAGTAACTTTCTATTTAAATAAAGCATGGACTATAAGTAGTGGATCGTTAATTTGCTTCTCACATTCTATTGTAATGTTTATGTTCAAATGTTGTCAATTTCTCAAATTCAACTATATTGAAGCCATCCACTTTACCGATCTGGTTATCTTTTAATCATCATATTAAAGTTCGGACCATCTGCACAATTCACATGATTGGAAACGAGGTCTGACAAATATAGCAACTTGTTTCTGCATTTAAAAAACACAAACGAATAGTTTGGATATTTATGGACACCATTAAGCCCTGAAGTAGTCTACTTGAGACATAATTGTCATAATAATTAATGACAACATATGTGTCCATACATAGGAAACATTTAAATCATTTGCCAGTGCATTATTTTGGTTACGATGTTTCAGTAACTGAACGATAAAATATATAGAGATTAATTATTAATGTTCATTAATGAATTAACATGAACAAAACCTTTTTCCTTGGATACGCTATAATCCGATCATATAGACTATTGACCGGTATACAAATACACGTAAAATACCTGATAAAGTCAAAAATTAAATGGTTGAACACCATTCATTAAAACAAACACATTATTCACATTGAACGATTTTATAGAAATGAAGTACATGATTTTATGGATATTCAACTTCTTTATTAAAAGATGAAATTGTGTACTTGATTAACTTCTAGAATGCCACTAAAAAGATTTTATAGAAGTAAATGTGATAGAAATAATCTTATTACAATCTCATACAATGTTCGTTTGAATTTAATCGATACATCAAGTGACAGTTAGTGAAAAACATAATCAAAATGTCCAAGCAATATTTCAATATATATTTTTAAAAATAAGTAAAATCCGAGAAGAAGTCTGAATATGTTGGGCAGGTTTCTCCAGAAATATACATCCCGTTCCTCGGCTACTTAACACTCGAGCTATGATCCCAAAATATTTCTGTGAATTAATTGACATGAGGAAAATATCATGATTATAGCCTGATTGATATTATTCAGGCCGAGATACTCAACTAAAGAACTAAGATTGTGTAAACCATCAATATGAGTTATTTCATTTCTTTACGTAAATGTACATCTAAAAAATGGCTTTGATATTAAACATTTTATAATCGTTTTATCCATTTTAGGAGCCTTTCCTCTGGAAAAGTTAATCAGAAATACTTCAAATACATACTAACTAAATGGTGATTCTTAAAATGGGTCCAGTCATAAGTTGCCAAATTTTCGTGGGAAATATCTCAATGTAATACTGAGACGGCAACATTTGAATATATTAAAATGTCATATAAGTTCATGTGCATATATAGTTATAAAATAATGATCTCATTCCTTGATAGGCTGCAGATAAATCAATTATAGTATGATATCTAATTCAATTAGTTTAGTGAAGAACTTGCACGATCTGGCAAAGCAAAATGTCATGCAACTAAACGTAGTGCCTCTCTGTTAAAACAGTACAGTAAACACATGATATTTGTATAACTCATCGTTATCAAACGTTTCTTTCAGTTGACACAGGAAGGTAAAAAGCATAACACCAGACTCTACGTTATAACTATAAAACACACAGTCCCACCTTTAACCTCTGCCAAGAGTAATGTTTCGATGAAAGCTACGTATAGATAACCACATTATCATGTTGAAGTAAATCTTGCGTGATCTTAATGTCTGAATGAGTCATTATCATATGAACGTCACATGTATTTAATTGACTGTCATAATTGACCTCAAATGTTAACATCATATTACAGAGTAAAATAATCATAGACAAATTAGTTGGTAATAATGTCAGACATTAATGACTATAATCACAAAACTAAACCTTAAGAAATGGTTAAAATACACAATCGTCAATAAATACAAATTAACAATGAAAAACAAACTATCAATACTACGTCTGTAATGTGATTTATGTTTTTATTTACACCAAATGCTGTGCGATTTTCTTTAGTATTACGTAACATTTGAAAACTTGAGGATGTAAACATTATAGTTGTCTTTTATCAATCAGACTTATTATCTGAATATTCAAGATACTTTGTCTGTAAATGGATAATGTTTTTCACAGTTGGACACATTGTACCGAGGTAAGACGTTAAATAAGCAGAGGGAAATAGAATCAATATCCCTTTAAACAAATGACATTTCAAATCATCACATCATAGGGGAACTCTTCCACAGATATAAGCACAGACTTTGGAAGGACAGACCTATTTCACTAATGATAATTTGACTCTTTACTGATCAAATTCAAAGGGTAATCACACTTAAGAAAACACAAATCTGATTATCGTTCTAATGGCCGACTTAATAACTAACTAAGTACTAAATGTTGTCTGTTAATACCTTTTACATATGAGGGATTGTTCCCAATAAATGTTGTTAGTTATTGTTGCCTTCAAAATAGAGAGAGAGAGAGAGAGAGAGAGAGTGAGAGAGAGATAGAGAGAGACACTTCACTGATCAAATTCTCTTTTTTTCAGGAGAGTTCAGAAAGATAGAGAGAGAGAGTGAGAGAGAGAGAGATAGAGAGAGACACTTCACTGATCAAATTCTCTTTTTTTCAGGAGAGTTCAGAGAGAGAGAGAGAGAGAGAGAGAGAGAGGGAGAGAGAGAGAGAGAGAGAGAGAGAGAGAGAGAGAGAGAGAGAGAGAGAGAGAGAGAGAGAGAGAGGGAGGGAATCACTTCACTGATTACATTCTCTAAGTTTCAGGAGAGTTCAGTGAGGATAGCTACGAGAGAGAGAGAGAGAGAGAGAGAGAGAGAGAGAGAGAGAGAGAGAGAGAGAGAGAGAGAGAGAGAGAGAGCGTTAGAGGGAAAGGAAGAAAGAGAGAGAGATAGACAGAGGGAAACACTTCACTGATTACATTCTCTAAGTTTCAGGAGAGTTCAGTGAGGATAGCTACGAGAGAGAAAGAGAGAGAGAGAGAGAGAGAGAGAGAGAGAGAGTGAGAGAGAGAGAGAGAGAGCGATAGATAGAGAGAGAAGGAGAGCTAGAGAGCTAGGCAATCAAAATGAAGAGACCACAAGTCTAATTATTATTCTTATAACTGAATTGATGTCTTAGTATCATTAAATTTCAAATATTTCGTACCTTGTTGTAACTTTTAGACATTGGAGATTCCTTCAAATTCCCTTTTGCTAAAGTAACATTCTCAAGATGGACTGGGTACATTAAGAATATTCATCTTTCAAAGAGGTATATTTGTAGGATCTCTTCTTTATTATTCATAACAATGTTTGCGCATTATTGGTATTCTGTAAACTTCCAGGCAAAAGAAACGTTAAGGGGATGGTACGGGTTTGATTCCAAGCAGGACATGATAGTATTACTGCATCGTTTCCTCTACACGAACGCAGAGTCACCTCTGAAACCGATTCGTGACGGCGACATAAATAGAGGTAACGGCTCTCGGTCATGTCATCAACAACCCTTCGTCGACTTCATTTGCCTGGTATACGAACCAACCACCCCCTTTCGTGGAATGGCATTAACCCGTTTACCGTCAACGCAGATTGCGACGGACACGTCCTGTGCGTCGGAGGCAGCGACGTGACTGGGAGAGGGTGTTGTTTACAGACGAGAGCAGGTTATGCCTATTCAGGAACGATGGCAGGGTTCGTGTTTATCGACGAAGGGGCGAGCGTCTCGTGCCAAACTGCATTAGGGAGGTTCACCCGTTATAAAGGGGAGGCATCACGGTGTGGGGAGAGTTTTGTGGCCAAATGATGACGCCGCTGGTTGTTCTGCGAGGGAATCTGACTGGCCAGCGATACGTTTATAAGGTACTGAGACGTATCGTCGTTCCTTTCATCCAACAACAGGCAAGAAGATTAATATTGCAACACGACAACACAAGACCTCACACTGCCCAAATTGTTACAGACTACCTCGAGAACGCCAACGTCATTGTTCTGCCGTGGCCAGCCAACTCACCAGATCTCAACCCCATTGAACACCTTTGCGATCACCTTGAGACAGCTGGTGCCACTTCCAAACAACCAGTAGCAAGCTCTGTTAAACATATGGAACGGGATCCCTGCTGACGTCACCTGACGCCTGACGATTTCAATGAGGAGGCGTGTACTTGCTTGCATTGATTCCTGTGGCTACTGAGAGTGCCTGTGTACTTGTTTTTAATTCCACATTTGTGTAATCTTTAATATTGACCCCCTGTTCCTTTCCTTGTGTATTGGGGCAAATTATATGCCGATTTTTGGATGCTTCTTAAATAGGAAATATTGGAAAATAATTTCTGTTTAGAAAACAATCGTCAGAATTCTCATATATGTGTTTGTTTTTATATTATAGACTTGTAAAAATGAGTGAACCCTTTCTTTTGCACGGTAGTATTGTATATGATTTTGCCCCTTGGTCTCAAAATCAGCTTTCATCATTTTTTAACATCGATCTGTTAGAAAATATTACAGAATGAGTTGGTGCATTTACTTCAAAGGTAAATGTTAGTATCAACTCAGATTACAGAATGGGTTTTTTTATCATTTGGGTTAAAACATACAACTATGTGTAACGCTTATTTAGATAATAAATATCTTCATCACAATAATAAAGTCATAAGAAAACCGATATGTACATTGACATATTCGGCACCTCAAGAAGATTATTTAACCCGGAAATGGTTGAGGAGAATTGCTGTACAAGTAGGGTATTGTGGGATAGCAGACTCCAGATTTTTTCTTTGGAGACGGATGTTTCCGGATTTTTTAGAGGTGAGATGATGTACTTTCAAGAGTAATATTCCTAAATGATCGCAATGCTTTGAATAGTGCAAAACATGATTTCTATTCTCTGCTTAGGTAGTTATTGCAGAATGAATTGACAATGCAGTTAAACCTGTTTCCATAAAATGTACTTTAATAAGGCAAGAAATATAAAGGCAAAAATCGTTTGGTCATACAAACAAGAAATCTTTCTTCCTTTATTTAACGATCTGAAGCATATGGGATACAAAAAATAGTAATGCCTTTTTGTTTCAGGAGACGGTTAGTTATCACGAATACATTTATCTGAAAACAAGGTACTATATTTCTATCTGGTGTATATATTACTTTACTGAAAGCAATAAATGCCCATTAAAGTAACTGTTGTAGCATAACAGCATGTCTATGGAAACCTATCCAAATAACTTTAAAATATTGCTATGTTATGAATATGATGATGGAAGGGTGATACATGCAGAGGATAATGAAAGATCAATAGTAAATAATGAGTTGGTGAGCCTTTCTACCAATCTTAAGCAGACATATTTGTCATCAAAATAAAACATGCTTACAATGATTTGAGTTGAAGCCACATGTAAAAGTGTTAAACAATATACTGTGCTTAATGCTATCACTTGTATGTTCTGAATATCTGTATGAGATGATTTTGGTTATTTGAGCTATGTTACCAATAGAAGGGGCAATATTTTCCATATAATCAACGAAATTGATGCCTTGACGTCATACTACATTTTTAATAAACTTTAGTCTTACAACCGAACCACTCGTTATTTCCTACTTTCAATTCATCGAATAGTTTGCATATTTGTCAATGAGTATGAATCTATCAGAATTTTCTTCCTGTTTTCCTTTATATCTGAATGTAAACACAATTGCCCTTATCCCTTGTATACATCTAGTCATGAAATGATTTTGCTATTCACAACTGCCGACTTTTGGCAACATGAAGTTCGTTACAAGGTTGTAAAGTTTAGAAACAAATGATTTTAGAAAATTTGTTCAGAACCACTTTAAATCCATCATGGAAAAACACATTTTTCATAAGAAGAAAGTGCCGTCTTGACAAGTTTAGCAAGGATGGCTGTATGACGATGCCTAACATGCCTGCATATTATGAGCAAACAAACATGCTCTACAGGTTGTCAACATATTTTGGCTCTGGTTTCTTCTCATTACATCCAGCACATATGATTAGATTGATAATGGTTTTGGTGTGACATGATAAATTCTTCTCTTTACATCCAGCACATTTGATTACATTATTATGGTTTTGGTGTGACATGATATGTAATGAGAAGTCATGTCACACCAAAACCATTATTAGTATAATCATATGTGCAGGTTGTAATGAGAAGAAATAAGAGCCAAAAATAAAGAGGTACTGCGTCAAATGGCCTACTGAAAACGTATGCCAGACTTATATCCTGGCAGTACTTCTGTAAACAAATAAAAATCAAAAACAAAATATAAAACTTTCGGGCATCATACGGTGACAAAAACTTCACAATTGATATTGCCAAGCTAATTTAACCATTTCAACTTATCGATAAAAATATTTACTCAAATTAATTTGACAATTATTTTTCACTATTATGTTATGTATTGCGTTTTAATGATCGATTTCATTTACTGAAAGCCAATTTTGCATCAGGTAGTGCGATGAACATCGAAACTGATGGACGAGTCGAAATATGAAATATGAATTGATTAGATGATGAATTACGTAATTCGGGCAGGTTGGCGGATATTATGTTTGGAAATAAAGAAACATGTCATTTTGTAAGGCTTCCCAAGCAAAGTTGATTTTTTAAAATCCTATACATCATGTTTCATAGGCAAACTCGTGCTCTGATAGCAACGACAATAATGAATGTACTCTGTCAAAACAGAGTAAAGAAGCATTTTTTGGACTTCAGCATTTGACAAGTCAAGTGAATCAAAACCAAGTTGGCCAGGTACGCTTATGCCTGCGGTAGCAATAAATCAAATAATAATTTCAGAACAAATAAGAATATGAACACGATAGATATTAATCCGGACAATTGAATATGACCATTGCTATTTTTCAGAAAAAATGTCTAACAACATTCATAGATGGAAAAAGCTTTCAATCATTGGACACATGTATGAGTTATTAGCTCTGAAATTATCCCAATAAATGTGCTCAAATCTTTTCTGATCTTTTACTTAGTTGACTTTGACATGTTTGCAATAAATGTGTTTACATATCATCTGGACTCTCTCTTAATTGGCATATTTCTACTGATTTCATCTTGAGTTCAAACCTATGACGATGCTTTCAGGGCGTTGTATGTATCAAGGCAATAGATTTCAAGGCAATTAACATTAGTGTCTGGGCTTTAGATTATAAAAATGTTATAGAAATATCAATCACCGTAATAAACACTGAGGCAAGCTTAATTGAAGGATGTCACACTCACATTCACATATGACAGAAAACAGACATTTGTTTTATGATCCACTTGTTCTCGATGCGAATGCATTTATAGGTGTTTTAAGCTAATGACTATTAGCGTCAATCGAAAAGGGGATTCCATGAACAGAACTTTTTTTATTTCCCTATGAAGTTCCTTACATAGATTAGATTCAGAAGTCCGTGGTGATCCAATACACAATCGTTACTTTGCACACTTTTGGACACTGGTTTTCTGTTTCATTAGATTTAAATATCATGCAAAACAACAGCATTAGTGACTAGCGCTAACTCATAAAACCCTCAATTCTCATAGTTGTCACAGATGCTTCAACTTCCTGTTCTTAAGCTTCAACTACCTGTTGCACTGCCTTCGAACAATTTACGGGAAAGGAAGTTTAGAACCGAAATTACCTTTGCACTTCTTCTGACTGTGTGAAGGACGTAAGGTCTGTCTGCTGTAAAGGTTTGGGACATGCATAGCAACTGACCAAACGAATATCGAGATGTAGCTCATGAAATTCTTTCTTGCCTCACTCAACTTCTGGTGACATTTTTTTTCATATGATTTTTGCTAACGCTCGGGTAATTTAAAACAAAAGTCACATGGCACTTCCTCGGGTAATAATCTCTCTTTCATGCAAATTTACAAGGCCAAGTTCAGTACAGTAGAATCTTCTTCACACAACCAGCAACTAGTTTTGTATCTACCTCACACAGCCAAAAACTAGGTTTTATCGACTTAACACAGCTAGAAACTAGTCTTGTATCTATTCACGTAGTCAGCATCTAATCTGATAACTAATTGCAAAATCACTGAGGATGACCTCTGGAGGCTTGACCTCCACACGTAAATGTTGACATAAGTCTTTCAGTTCGAATGACTGAACAAAACAGAGGCTGAGATTACTTTATTGAAGTAATTTAGATTGTTATGAGTTTTGAGAACTGAATATTAATATCACTTGCATATTATCCATTTGACATTCCAAATATATCATTTTAATGTGTTTAAAACACTTAACAATTGTAGGAGAAAATAGTTAAGGTCAATATACAATTAAAATTTCTTCTACCTTATCAAATATAAAACTACTTAAGGAGATTGTTAATAAGACAAACAACTCAAGCTAACCATATTGCACTGATCTAATGGATAATTTAATCTGTCACTTTTGTGATGACCTAACGGTGTGAGAAAACTATAAAAAAAAGGCTTCAGACATTGAAAATGATTAGTAACTGTCCTACTTCTGTGCTCCTGAACAATGTCAGATGTACAATTGTTATCCCATATCTTATATACACTTCATTTTGAGCTGAATTTGATATCGGTTTATTATGTTGCAAGGTATATAATCAAAATATTCCTTTACTTTCAAGTGAGTTGCTTTAATAAATTTCAGATGACTAGTTGACTGATTCTTTGCTTCTCTATATAACTATTTCCCTATCATTTTAAGTGAAGGATTAGACATTTAGAAAAACATATGTCACAATAAATGACATTCTATTGGCAACCTGGACAAGTAAGAATTTTGGGGAAATAAAGCAGATTGGATAATCTCATTTCCTGCAACATGTCTTATTGACAGTGTAAATGTGGCAATGTTGAAATTGTACATATTTTATTTTGGTTATACTTTGGTTGTGATGTTTATAGTATTTTGATATTTAGTTACTGTTTAAAGAATAATAATCTATAATATATTGTTTTCATGAGATGATGTGATTTTTTATTTACATATGTTGTAATGCTAATGTAATACTTATCAATCTTATTGATTTTAGACATAGATAAAGTGCTTAAAGTGTCAATTTGATGCAGTCATGCTGCATTAATATGTTGCAAAATATTTGTTTATGTGATCATGCTTTAAATTATTATGCTCTAAACATTTAATGAGTATTATTTCACTAAACCTGGTATGTGGTTAGATCTAGTGCGTGGGTGGGGCCTTTTGCTACTTTGTTTATTCTTGATTTTTCATTTTACTTGGTTTCCATTGAAACAATTTGGACTTAGTGCATATTGGGGGCTGTAGATGCAAATTATAATATTTGATGACTGTGTGAGTATCAAATGTCACATTCCCTACATAAAGAAGTTGACAAATATATAAAAATATTCCTTATGCACCAATGAACTTGCTATATGTTTAATATTGATTGTTTCTGGTATAAGTGGTAATAAGATGATAAGGTTGGATTAAAAGTTGGATGGGGGACATCACTGTGCATCACATGCACCTATTTCTAGTTGTATTCCTGTATTTCAGGGTTTCTTGTTGATATTACACTGTAAACAATGGTAACCAGACGCACATCCCAGTAGTCGCTTGTCTGTTGATAGAAAGATGATAACCTGTAAACACTACTTCAGATATACAACTATTTATTGTCTGAACTAAATCCCTGTCAAATATATTTCACCTAAAGTGCTTGCAACATTCAATATAAAAATCCCTGTCAAATATATTTCACCTAAAGTGCTTGCAACATTCAATATAAAAAAAAAGTCTTGTACAAAGCATGTGATATAAAAATGTAATGAAACAATTTTGTCTACAGTATTTCGGTTTGCCTGTTCATGAATTGCAAACATTGAAAATAGCGAACTTTTTTTTAGGGAATTTTGCATAAAGTCGAAAGCCACTGAAACGTTTTAAATGAAATTGTGACGTCAGGATTATGTAAAGCTCATATCATCCAAGCTGATGACGATGCAAAGATATTATACACATTTTATTTACATGACATATCTTTGTGTCAAAAAGTATTTCAGCTTGTAGCTGATGACGAATCAACATGAAAACAGTCAATAACCTGTTTGATATAATGTTTAAATGAAAAAGGTTTTCCAAGGTGGTAATAACGTAGGAAATATAATGATTAGAATTCAAAGATCGCAGTCATCATGAAAATTAAATTAAACCTTCCAGTTTGTTAGCTCTGTAAATTACAATGTGAACATCACCTGATAAGAGAATAACTCTGTTACACGTGGTTTTGAAGTGGAGGATTGAACTTTGCCATTTTAAGTTATTAATTAGCTCGTATATGAGCGTGCGGTGCTTGGTTTCATGTAATGAATGTGCATTTATATGAAAGGTGGAGGATGTCGTGACATATAGGGTATATCACAATTTAAACTCAAGTATATCAAATCACGTTTATAGTACCCTTCGTCCTGGGTAGCACTGCAGTTAAACTCACATACTATCCTACCATAAGAAATAAAGATTATAACAATCAGTAATTAGGTTAATTCCGTAAATCAAACCTTTTTTTAAAAACACATTTACCAAGAAAATCATCAAGTTTATTCCGTAAAATACCTTATATCCACGTACAATACAAAATAAATAAAATAATATACATTTGGAACAAGTGAGTGAGTTATTGTTTAACGCCGCTTGGGCAATATTTCAGCCATTAGCGGCGTTCATTTGGAACAAATGTTCAATTATGTATATACAGAACGTAATAACAACGCTTCCTTAACATAATTAGAACATGCTGTTTATAAGAAAATTTGGTAAATGTTAAAATATTCCAAAAATATCTATTGATCAATGTTATATTGTAGTGGTTTGAAATATTTGTTGTGCAAATCATGATAAATTCAAAATTAACAACATTGGGAAAACATTGTCGTAACGACAGAGCTTCCTAACTTCTTTATTCTCACAATAGCCATGTTTCCATGTATAACAATGATGAAATATCTCCATGTATGTTTTCATTCTTTAATGCTATAAATAAAAGCGTTATTTATTTTACAGAAATTCATATTTCATACATGTAACTTGAAGAGTGTGTCCTAACGGCTCTATCAGCAAATAGAGAAACCAACATTCCCTTTATCAGTTTAAGAGAGGCACGTTAGTTCAGAAATTACTTTCCTTTTTGTCGATGTTGTTACTGTTGAAAGGTGAAAGTAGGAGCTATCGAAGTTGATTATGCTTGAAAGTATTTATTTTCATTGCTGATGACAGATTGATAAGTACACCCATAAAGACGTTACATGATTCGGGAAACTTTTCATAGATGATAAACATGCATTATCAGGAAACAACAGTTACGTTCTCAAATTTCCTTTCGTCATTGAGACCATTATAATGTCTTTATGCAACTTTCTGGAAGAACAGTTTATAATAACATCGTGATCGTTTGGTTCATTAACTGTTCTATTATGTAAAAGGTCAAAAATAAAACTTCATCTTAAAAGTATTCTCGTAGCACCGTTTCAACATTACTTTCCACTTTTAACAATTTATAACTGTTACACAACAATTGCCTTTGTAACCAAATGTTTATAAATGTAACCATGTTTAGTGGAATTTGAAATGTTTAGTTTCAGTAGTATAATTCCAGATATTCAACATTACGCTTTGTTTGTTTTTTTATCAATTCTTGAAACTTCGCTCAAATATTCATACTAACAGGAGAACAATGTTCGTCAAAAAACAAATTTTACCAAATATCGTCTTGAAATAACAATTATTTCTAGAAAGGAAATACTTTTATCATGTGATGGATTAACACATCGATTCCGCAAATTCATTTTGCTTCAAAATCCATAACAAAAATGGAACTCTATTACTAATAGAGTCAGCAAGTTTAAGCATTTTCGGTCCTAAATTGTTTCAGAAGGTGCATTCACCAAAATTTGTTTTAAGATTTAATTTGTGGTCTTGATTAGAATCGTCGTTTAAATTGTTACGAAATAAATTTGAATAGTAAAATGTCCCCAGTCAAACAAGCAAAATATAACAAGACAATTGTATGTTAATTACAATTTAATCAATCAAATAATAAACAAAGTGTTTAAGATTACAATATCAAGCTAATACAAACAATAATACAATATCAAATGAGTCACACTAATTAGCTAAATAGATATATTCACCAGTCCTTATGAATCACACAGTTGATGAATGTAGAAAACAGTCAGTGGGTCTTGATAGGAGATAGATGAATACGGCTTGTAGAGGTATCCAAATATCAGTGGCACGGCAGATGATCGCAAGTTGATTGTAAGAAGCAAGATGATGTAAGAGTTCAAATGCCAGCCTATATATATATATAGGTAAGATACCTTCCAGAATGTTCTTTAAAGTTACATGACAAAATCCAATCAGAAGTGTCCAACTCAAGCAATCAAGAAATAGATAGAACATTCTAGAATAGATGAAATTTACCAAAACAAAACTACGACACATTATTGAATAGGTCTACAAAGCATTTATATCAAAATTAGGTAGACAATCATTTTGTCAAAGGGTTTCGAGGAATTCATTTCAAAGTAATTATTTTTCTGAATGGGGCAGGTAAATAAATCAACTGTAGAAACAGAAACATTTGCAGTTGCATTTGATAAATGACATACTGTTATATATTTAGAACTCAGAAGTGTGCAATGGTTGACCATTCACCCGACCCTCTACCCCCGGGGATTATCGACAGTAAAATGGATGACTCACCACGGTGCCCCCTCTCGCTCCTTCGCTTTCATTCAAAATTCCTGGATACGCCACTGGTGTACTAAAAAGTAACAATTATGTTTTCAGTAAGAAAGCTGATAGTACAATTCAAAATGATAGATCTCAGTTCCAACAACAATGATGTTCATTTTGTATGCTATCTATTCAAAACTTTTGTAAAACATTTTTCAGAGCGTCCGTTATTTTCCACTTTCCGCAATCTTTGATCAAACAAAACCGATATGTACGCGGACCCGTGATTTGTTAGAATAATTGGAGGTGAAAGGTCACGGTCAAGGCCGTCAGACACGGCTTTTATGGAGCCGTGGTCAGATCAAGAAACGCAGCGATATACGAGGGACAAGTTTCGATCTGATTTTAATGAGATTGGTTGTGGCGTTGCACCTTTACGAATTGAAACCGGAAGATACACCAACACACCTGTGGATGAGAGGACGTTTTTTAATTGTACAGACTCAGTTGAGGATGAATGTCACGTTTTATTACACTGCCCTTTATATAATGCTTTACGTTAAGACCTCTTTACTCAATGTAATTTTGTGTGCAATAACTTCAAAAATTTTACAGATTTACAGAAATAGGTTTTTATTATGTAAAATCCCGAAGGTGTACATTTTACAACCAAAACGTGCAAATTTATTCTTAAAAGGCGAAATCATTTACTGTTTAATAAATGGTCTGTTTATCCTTTTGGAATATAAACCTTTTACTATTTAATTCATAACAATTTTTAACAGATTTGTCGTGTGCTGTATTGTATAGTCTTCCTGTAATTTTGTGTTTTTAACTTTACAGTCTCTCATAACCTGGGTGGCTCACGTTCGTGTACTTTTAAAATGTATATATGTATTTTTTCTTTTACATGTGAGGTGAGTCTTAAATAAAAAATCTGTCTGTCTGTCTGTCTGTCTGTCTGTCTGTCTTCATTCAGCAGGTATGGGTGGAGGCCATAGCAGGCCGGCAAGTTTACTGATGTTATGAGTAAATGTTTTTACACATTCACCACGATATGCGATGACTATGTTAAAACTGACTTTAAAATGCTTGAATTGTTGGAGTTTTTTTACCATATGCAAGAGATAATTTGATGAATTCACATAAAGGATTGAAAATAACAAGTTTAAACCAAAAGAGTTTGTAAGAATATTTATTTCAGAAAATTTAAAAAAAATAGAGTTGTTGGATCTGCACCCCATCGGGTACTGAGTAATTTACTGAATCTATGGTTAAGGACGTTCCTGTCAAACAATTTTATAGTTCTATGATAATTACTCGTTTCTATTCAATTCTAACACATTGAATGGAATCTATAAAATATCTCAGCAGTAAATATTTATGCCCGGTCTTTATGTTTATATACAAACAAGACATTTATTACAAACATTTATTCAAAACGAGTACTACCCTGCATGAAACTGTCAGCTTTATAAGCTATATAAGTCAACAGAAAATGAAATAAAACCACCCTATCACGCGTGGATAATGCTGCTCAATAGGATATGACGCACTTTGCCTCTTTGTTTTTGCTTTTGTAATCTCTTTGATTATTTTTCAAATTATTATACAAATACGCTTGTGATACATGTGACACATCTTCAAGCGTTGTTCCTTTACACAATGCATTTGCATCTTACAAAAATATAAAAATCATTGTTTATTACATACGATTACCGAACACATACCTTATATGTTCTGCTTTGAGCTCTGCTAATTTCAAAAGACACTTTTTCGAATCATTCTGAGATTAAACCGTTTCAAAGCATGGCAATGTGACACTTATTCTTTGTGATTTATCTTTTTAATCTTTTCAATCTTTCATTTTCATAAAGAATGTAAAGGATCATGCAGATGTGGGAGAAAGGCACACTTCGACACTTTGACTAGGCGCCTGTGGGACTGAGGCATGGAAGACATGAAAGAAGCACAGCTTAGCCAAAATATCTTGAAGCATCTGCCTAATTGTGGCAAGCTTCTCGTAGCTTTTAGTATAACGTCAGTTGTGGATGTTGAAACCGATGTAGTTTTAAAAATTGTCCTGAAACTAGCTGTTCATTCATGGTCAGATGTGAAGTCGTACAATTCCCTCAGGAAAATTAGCGCTTTGAGCATGTGCCTAGTACATGGAAAATGTGCCACACAAATGCACATTTATTTATTTTTTTATTTTATCCAATTGATATTGAGTCTTCACTAACACAACGACATTGGACAAAACCCTACAAAAATAATTCTACAACGGGTAGCAAGTACATGGGATGCCATTTTTCTGTTGAATCTAACGTTACTGATTATTTTTACTCAACAATCTTTCAAACTTAAAGTACGTTGAAACATGTTCTGTTTAAATTATATTACACTACCTGAAAAAAACAATATTTTCCTCATTGACGAACAACAGTCTTGTAATTTCAGATCGAGCCTGAAGATCATCCCCGTTGGTCATTGACAGAGATAATCAGTGAATAATATCTACTTCTTTTATATTGTAGCGTAGCCCTGCAATGAACAGGGTCTGTGTCAAGTAAGGGCAAACACAATCTTATTTTCATCCCATGTCCAGACATTGATGCAAAGTGAAGAGATCAACTGAGTTTGATTTTTAAAAAAAGAACTTCAATTGCGTCACATGTTCGGTTATTCTAAACGCATCTCTTTTATCAAAGAAGTGCCGATGTGTGTTAATATTTCAAAGCTATTGACTTTATAAATATTACTACAATTACTAAAATCTGAATTCCAAAGTTTTATACTTGTTTCCTTATTAAGATTTTTCAAGATGTTAACAATGAATGTCTCTTAGTCCATGTTTTTAGATTACTGTTTGTGTAGCAGGGGTGAACGTAGCCAAATGATGACGAGCACTTGGTGTGGAGGACGTTTATTGATGATGTATCAATCTCTTGGTTTTAACACCCTGAAACGTTTATATAACAATAAGTACACATAACCAATATGCATTACACACCACAAACAGAAATATATACAAATCTTTATCACAGATCCAGTTAGCATTACTCACAACAATACAAACTCTTTACAAATGAATGAATAATAACGAAAAATATATGCTATGAGTCAATAAATTATCATGACACACACAGTAATGGCCGCATACAATAGATACATACAGTACACGCATACATTACATATATCATGGTCTGTTAATATAATGACTTGGCAAAGTATTTAACTATTATGCCAAATGTATAAACGTAGCTGACGCATTTCACAATACATCATACTTAAACCAAACGTGTAAACCTACCGTGCGGTTGGTACTCAGGTGCTACCCATCTCACCGGGACAACACGCCGCACATAAACAGGATCTAATCCATCTCAGTAATAAGAATAAATAGCGTGAGGGAAAGAGTTCCGCCCGTAACCCCCGATTTTTTCAACATCCATTCTTCTCCCCTAAACTAATTTTATATAAAAAAGGGCGCTTATATATTTTAGGGGGTATTAAGCGTTTAAATGGGGTTTAGTAGTTTTGGGGTATATAAAAAGATTATCTCCTATCTCACATCCACGACTGCCTCTTACTCACTACTATCTTACTATTTTTGCCCAATTTCCGGTTCCTGTTGGAGAGATACTTTTTACGAACAACTAATAATGGTGAGTGTGCATGTGTAAACAAGTGAAACAACTTTTGAACTTATCTAACTAAAGGTCTGGTCACATAGCCCAAAAATCGCGTAAACGCACGAATCACGCATAAAGTTAGGTTGTGCATGCGTCCGTCGAGAATTTGACCATTTTCACGGATTTACGCGATTAAAAATCACCGAAGAATTCCGCAAGAACTACGGAAAGAGCACGCACAAATCAATAACAAACCACGCACTTCAGCGCATAGACACGCAAACAGGGCGAATACGTGGTTGTGAGCGACGAAAGGTCCGCTCAAAAACCATGCAAAATCTGCGCACTTGCACAAATGAACTGTGTATGAATCGCGCATGATTCACGTATGAACTGCCCATAACGGGCACATATGCGCGAACCATGCGTCGTATGTCTGCTTATCGTCAGTAGAAAGTCGTCGATGAACGCGACAGCGGCAACATGTTCGCGAAGGATCACTGACATTCCTCGCATATTTCGCGCACTGTCCACGTAAGAACTACGCACACTACTCAAAACTTACGTAAAACAGCGCAGTACTGCGTAATCTTTTACGCGAAACCGAGTTTTGAGCAACCCGGAATCGCGTAAAGCGCCGACCCTGCGAACATCGACGGACAACTTCGGAGGTTCCACGTCAGACAAACTGATGAAATGCGCAAATCGCGCATGTATCGCGTAAGACTCGAATCGTGTGCGTGATTCATGCGTTTACGCGACTTTGGGCTGTGTTACCAGGCCTTTAGAGTTGTCGGGAATCGAACCCGGGCCGCTGGCGTAACAGTCCACTCCTGTTTCCTATGAGCTACAGAGGCTGGTGCTGGTTTTAGTAAATATTATCTATTTATAGTTTTTTGTTTGGTAATTCGTTATATATTATATAGATTTTTGACATTCTTCTCTGTGAGAATTTGTGGCCGTGAACAGACACTCTAGAAGACTGAAATGCATTGAACAATTTGGAGTGGTTCGAGCCCCGTCATTTTTTCATTCCTTCCACATTGTTTAATTTTAAATTGATTCCTTGATTTTTTATTGCTTGAATATAATTCTTCCTGAGAGAAAATTTCCGGGGCCTAATGTTGATGAATTATTTTATCGAATTTATTGTTTTGTTGCCTTCTTAAGTGTATTATTCATACCATTTGTTCGCTTAATTTTTTTATCCTTTATATTGTATGTATCGTCAATAATGCTATGCTAATCCTAACCCCAACCCTGGACGAATCGTAGAAGGTACTTGAGTTTTTGGTGGAAGTTGTCGGGAATCTAAACAGTTTTTCCTTGTTGCTGTTGAAAAGAGAAAATATATTTTCAAGATCAATATTCAACAAATCCATTAACTGACTGTGGCAAACAATAAATGGAAAGGGAGACTAAATAATTGGTCAATGTGGACTCGAGAACATCTATTTGTGTACTGTTAATGACCAAACAACTGTAACGTGCATTCAGTAGCTTAGTTGACAACCTTTTGTTCGCCATGGGGAAATGACACAAGGCTGGCAAGGCGTGACTTACACCATCTATCACCTAAAATTAAAGTTAACTCAACTGTTTGCAACCATAAGCATTAAAATACACTGTAGACATAAAATCAATAAGGACACATCGCTATAATTGGCTTATAAAACGCCAACAACAAGGAATTGTTTTGCCAAAGAAATAATGTTTATAACTGTCAAGTACTGTCACGTACAGAAACATTATTTCTGTTTTGGATTGAAATGCCACTTGAGGGCATATTTTCCTTTTATTAAATGAAAAACGCGTATATGCATGTCAGTCAAAAAAGTAATATTTGCTTAAAATCAAAATAAGGATATACTCGTTATATACAAGTATTACTACCAAGTATCTGTGGATGATAATTACGTAAATTTTTTATGACATTTGCGAGGAATTGGTCAAAGACAACCAACTGACGACACGGTTCATGTTATTTTTTATCCGAGACACCTAAACGACACCAGAGTCAAGGAAAAACCTAATGATCATCTGACACTTCACTGATGAAATTCTCGATCATTACAGAAAAGTTCAGCAAGGATACGTACAAGAGGAACAGACAGTGAAGAGACCACAAGTCTAATTATGATTTAAATGACTGACTCATTATCTCAGTTGGTACTAAATGTCCTCTGCTTATACCTCTACACATAGTAAATTAATCTCAATTTGTGATGTTTTCTGGAAAAATCACTTTATAATTGTCTTTAAAAGACAAATTGTTTGCAGTTAACATAGTCGCTGTTTGCGTTAATTGAGTATGTTGAAAAGGTTTTAACTTGAACATTATCCAATATCCACATATCGCTCTTACATAAATTGTGTGCAATCACGATTATGTTTTTGCATGATGTAATACACTAATTCGCCTTCTCAAAACAACCTTTAGGCACTTGTTTCACAAAACTCCTGTCAGAAATAATTAAGGGAAAAATTAGATGCATCCAGTGTACAAAGTGGAAAAACTATTGAATTTGAGAAATAAAGAAAGTAATTTAAAGTAAATCTATATGTTAGTTAGGGCGTCCTTTCAAATATGTAACGTCATATTTCTCCTCAAGGGTAGATGAATTATGTGAATCAGTACAATAACATCACATTATTCTGTCAATTATATATCCTCTTTGGGATTTCATTGAAGAAATGAGACAACTGGTAACCCTTGTAATATACCGTTTAATGACATTTGAAAATTTGGAGCAAATGTAACTGAAGCTCATGATATTGAAAACGTTCTTAAGAAATGAAAGAGATAATGTAGAAAGATTGAGGTAGATAATGATAATATCGATGATATTCTATCCCGATCTCGTTCCAAAATCTGTCTCTGACAATAGTCAATACAACCTGAGAAATAATGCTAAGTTGCAAACTATACACTGCAGAACAAAACTATATGAAAAATCCTTTTATACCAGACACAATCAAACTTTGGAACTCGTTACCTGATGATGTCACCAATGTCAATACGATTGGTCAATTCAAATCTATTATTAAAAAAATCCGAGTCATTAAACTATTTTGACTTGAATTACGGCAGTAGATTTTGTCAGATTGTCCATAGTCGCCTCAAATTAGGCTGCAGTGATCTTAATGCGGATAAAGTTTAAATAGATTTATATTTAATAGCGCTGAATGCGCATGTGGCTTTGGAAGGTCTTCTTCATTATCTATTTACTTGCGAACTCTATACAGATGTAAGAAACAATGCTTATTTCTATATAAATGGATACAGCCTCCAAAACGTTTTATATGGGATCTATCCAACAACCAGAAATGAAAATAGAAAAATCATAGAGTCACTTCACCAATTCATCTGTAAGATCAAGCGTTTTGATAATTTATTGTAAGTGAAACCTTTTAATGAAGGCAACTGCATACGTTTTCTTAATTTCTTTTGTAAATGCACACATGTCATTATGTTAATTTTATTTTAGTTTGTTTGGTCCTTGTGTATTATGTATCATGTCATGTACTGGTGAGGTATTCACATAAGCAAAGTTTTGCTTGTTTACCGAACCAGATTCTTTTGAATGAAAATGTTTAAACCATATTCTATCCCAGGCTTTATGTTTGAATCACAATTTAAAAGATTTCTGCATAAAACAGAGGGGTGATAAAGGCACAACTAAAGATTTTTTATAAATGGGAAAAACGTTTTTACTGTGCCTAACAGAGCGAGGTGAGGTGAGGTGAGGCGAAATCTGGTTTAGCGCCGCTTTCAAGAATATTTCACTTATATCGTGGCTGCTATTACTATTGCATGGAGAAAGCCTGCAACACCACTGAGGCTATGCATTGCGGTGAAACCTGCGAGCATCGGCTGTAACTAGCGAACCATGGGTGGTACTTCAGTGAAGTTTAGTGTAGCTTTGCACCCAAACCTGATTGCGTGTAGGAAAGTTCTCTACTGCAGACAAAATTGCCCAGATTCGATCCACGGACCTCTTGCTCCGAAGCCGAACGCGCTAACCACTGCGCTATCTCGCCCCCTAACATAGCAACACGCTGACTTTGTCAAAACAGTATAAAATATTAACATTTAACACAGTTATCAAGTCTTTGTAATGTTAAGGATGATAACAGTGACCAGATCTATATTGCAACATTGGCATTTTTAAGATGTATATCCATAAAGACTTATACCAACTTCTATAATGAACCACTAACAGTTTGTCAAAACCAGCCCTAGCAAATGATAGCAAGTGAGGGTGAAGTCTATGCTAACCCTACTGGCAGTTACTCTGGTATCTACTTCACAAAGCCAGCCACTGTTGTTGCTTATATCCTTAAAACGCACGTCTTGACCGAATTTTGATGGTCTAAATCTCTGTCAGACAGTGTGTGAAATCACTTTGGGCGGCCTCTGGAGGCTTTATATTTCAAGGCTACTAAAGTCTTCCAACTTTCTTTCACTAATAAAATGACAGAACAAAACTGAGGACGTTATTACTTTACTGAAGTTATTTCGATTGCTATGAGTTAATGGAAAAAATAGAAAAACGGCCGTGAAGTTTGATGAAGGTTTATAGCCTGTCTGCCCCTGAACATGATCAGATGTTACTTTTTACCCGCAATCCTAAATAGATTTCAATTTAATGCTGAAGTTGTTATTGGTAATTATATTGCGAGCTAATTATATTCTTCTATTTCAATGTAAGTTGCTTTGATAAATGTCAAATGACTAGTAGGAACACAAATTGAAACTGAAAGGCTGAATCAGGTTATAAATATTTTGACTGATTTTTTTACCCCTCTCTATTTCTCCATCATATTAAGCGAAGGGCTAGACAATTTGAGAAACAGGTGTCACAATAAATGACATTTTATTGGCAACCTGAACAAAAACGTATGAAATGACGATTAATAATCACTTTCACTTGACGATCACTAATTAGATAAAGAACACAGGAGTATTTGTAGTAGAAAATTATTTTTTAGTCAAAATAGGAACATCTATATGAATAAGATTTTAATCATAAGGTAATTTTTAAGTCATTTTTCTAATGTACTTACCACACAGTTCAAGAAAGTCTTAAGTTTCATTCAAACTTCAAAGGAAAGTATCTCTCACAAACACACTAATGTCTAGCGTGGACATATGTATGAAGACCAATCGTTATGCCCACAGAGCTTGCAAAAACATTCGACTATCAACTTGTTTACTTTCCTGAGATCAATGTTTCAATTTAATATTATGATAAAATAGCTCCATGTATATTTTCATTCTTCAGTGATTCAAATAAAAACTTTATTCATTTAAAATAAAGAAAGTTATCTTTAATATGCTTCCCTTTCCCCTGTACCAATAACACAGCTGTATATGGAACACGAAACACCGATTTCCCATTTATCAGCTTGAACGAAGCAAACGTTATTCTCTTTTGAATTGATAATAGATCGATATAGACACCCATTGAGACGTTATATGTTTTGTGGACTTTTTCATATATGGTAGACATGCATTATCAGGAAACAACAATTAGATTCTCAAATTTTCATGCACGTTTATGTGAAACAACTTTAAAATAACATTGTAATTATATATCTTTTCAACCATCGGTTTGAATAAAAGGTCAAAGGTTTATTCTAAATAAATCGAATTTGTCGTCACTGGGTAGAACCTTTACAATACTTTATGCATGAAACATTTTATAATCGGTTGATAATTTCTCGTTTTCATTCAATTTCAACACATTCAAGTCGATCTATAAAAGGTCTTGCAAACAAATAATAATATTCTCTTTCAATTTTGGATTTGTTATTTAAGCGATCGTTTTGGACGCATGTGATACATTTTGAAGGTTTGTTAACAACGCGTTGCTTTTCACAACACACTTGCATCACAAAATATATAGTCTTTGATCCATACATAAGAAAATGAAAGGTCAGACTTTGTGTTAACTGCTTTGAGCTATTATCGTGATGAGAAAAAAACGATAACAAGGCAAAACATGAGATGATTATTCCTGGTGATTTCATAGTTCAAATCTTGGAAAATCTTTTCATTTTGTTACAAAAAAGTGAGGAATCGTCTACACATGAGAAAAAGGAACATAAGTGCAGTTCACGAGGCGCCAGTAGGATTGGGGGATGCTAGACATGAGAGATGCCTTGATGCGTTTGTTTAAGTCGCAGAAGTTTATTGCACTTCCGGCCTCCGGTCCAAATACAAATGGTGCAAGTTTACAATGAGTACATAACTAATTATTACAGTCTTATTTCTGGAACATATAATTGAAATAAGCGGTTGTGGGGTATTTTGAAAGATAACAGTGTGAAATATAAGTTTTCTTAAATCGGCATGGTGTGGACAAACGAAAGCAAAATGAACTTCATCGTCAACAGAAGATTTGCACAATGTACATATTCTCAGGTGCCTTTTTATTTAAAATTCTCCTGCCTGTATTAACAGCTAAATCTGAAAGGCCCAAAAGTAACTTTACAAATGTGCGTCTGATATTTTATTGACGTCAATATGCCAATATATGATTCTGGTTGCATTAAACTCTTGCGGTATCTTAACAATTTATATTTTCGGCTATTGTCTAGATTGGAATGCCATACTACAAGTTTTCGAAATTGTATGAGAAAAAGGTTAATGTTACCAACTGTTTGATTTAGCCTCACAAATCCAAGCCAAGCCAATTTTTTTTTATATGACTCAGCCATGTTAGATGTCAGATGTTAACTCCCACAAATAAGAAGGATAACATTCAAGTAGTGTCAGATGTAACTAGATATTGAATAATTATCAAAGACAAGCTGAAAGATATTGCTTATTTGCATTTGAATCCGCACTGTCGCAATGTCAAGGATTGACAAGGAGAACAGATTTTTCGGGAACATCCTAAAATCAAACAATGTCACAGAAATTGGTTACAAGTGCATGTATTGCCACGTTTCTTTTGTATATACCGTTTTATGATCCAAAACTTTGTTCCACAGGAGATATCACTTGTCGGGAATCAACGTTTTGACGTTTTGACAGTTTATTTTGAACAATGCCCAGTACATGATCAACAAGTAATGACATCACAATGCTATGACGTCAAATACACGACGTCAAAGACACGACGTCAAATGTTATGACCTCACAGCTTCAGGAGTCAAAGCATAGTGTGCAGTGTTCAGAAATGTCTATTTTTCATGGAAACATTATGCAAATTGATTTTGGATGATAAGAGATAATCTTACCCTCACTTTTTCTGATATCAAATATATCACCAACCTTTAGTAAAATGAAGGCCAGCAACGGATTGAGTCTGCATAAGGCAAGAACATTAAACATGAACAACTCGATGTGATCAAGTTCCTTACCAATGAGGGATGCAAAGCTACAGAATTACTTCCTCGACTGTGTAATGTAATGGATAAGGATGCCCCTAATTATTCAGCAGTTTGTCGCTGGTCTATTCAGTTTCAAAGAATGACGAAACATGGATCCACCACTGGGAAAAAATAATGTCAACCTTATGTAAGAATTGCGAAAAAATATGACAGAAACGCCGTGGAATGCTGTCACGTGTTGTTCTGCTTTTGCATGACAATGCTCCAGTTCATAAGTCTAGAGTTGCACAGGCCACTAAACGGGAATGTGAAGTCGAACAGCTGAATCACCCACCTTAAAGCCCAGACCTAACCCCCAGCCACTTCTACCTGTTAAGAAACCTGAATTCCGCCCTACATAGAAGGCACTTCCGTGATGACGAAGAAGTCGAGGCTGTCGCAAAGGCGTGGCTTGAGGGGGCAATCCGAAACTTCTACAAAGGTGGAGTCAAAAGCCTTAAAAAGAAGTGGAATAAGTTAAAGAGAAGTCAACTGTTAACAACCAGAAACACTGTAGACATAGACAATCAGTGAATAAACATTGCCACAATGGGGTTGAATACGTCAACTAACACAAATTGAAATCGTTTTGCAAATTCATGATGTTTATAACTCTGAAGTAACATGGCATAAGAAACGTCTGTTTTGGACTGAAAGGCAACGACACATTTTCCTGATATTGAAAACAAAATAGTATATGCATGTTAGTGAAACAGAACTTGTTTAATAAAAAAGGATCAAGTATTCAAATCGTCATATTACTACCATGTGTCAAATTACATTGTCAAATTAGCTTTTAAAGTTTATGAGGAATGTATCTGCGAAACGTTTACGACGTAGTTGATTTTATCCTTCAGCGGACACAAATTTTCACTAATTACAATGAGATATTCACTGATCAAATTATCTCTACAGGAGAGTTCAACGAGGATAATTACAAATGAGAGAAGGAGGCAATCATACTGAAGAGACATGAAGTCTAATTATTATTCTAATGATAGACTTCATATCTCACGTAGTATTATCAAGTTTCAAATTGTTCTTATCTTTTTGTACCTATTTCACATTGGAGAATACTTCAAACTCATTTTATGTTCGACAGAAGGACTGAGTGTTGCTTAATCCTAACCATAACATTGCTTGAACATTAGGGGTATGCAAATACACAATTTAGTATATACTGTTTTCCTAAGCTCTCAAAATCAGCTTTAATCAATTGTTGAACAAAATCCTGTCAGAAATAACTATTGGTAAAAGTGAAATTATCACGGAATTAGAGAAATAAATAAATTTTAAGATCGATGTAGTTGATAGTGTCAGCTCAGATTGTTACACTATAAACTGATCTATATGAGACTGGTTGATACTTGAGTCAGTCTGTATTCTGATTTGTCATATTAAACAAGACCAGCAATCCGGTTCAGACTACACAAAAATGATATAGAGATAATCTGATGTCTGTCTCCATCTTCTTGAGCTGCCGAATATATCAATGTACACTAAGGTTTTTATTTATTTATTTCCAATTTGTTTTTGTGATAATGATATTGTGATCATATTTTTAATAGTTTCCATGTTTCTTCATTTCAAAGAATTAAAGGTTTTATTTGAATTATTAATGAAGCTATTTACATGGCAATATTGTTTTTGTGAAAATAAAGAAGTTTATCAAAAGTTTGTGTTTGTTTAAGAAACGAGGGATTTTCATACTTTTTGTCTTCAATACATAGATAATCTCACCCTTAGACAATCAAAGCGGTGATGTCATAGCACTTTTACGTCATCATTGATATGTGTCCGGGGGAGATATGTTTTTAAAGTTTGAATGAAACTGCCAGGTTGATTCCTTTCATTGCTGTGCTTCCCTGTAGAACCTAGAATTTAGGTGAAAGCAGGAGAACAACTTACCCTGTATGATAAGCATGGTTTGTGTGCGAATTTTTTCAGGCAATTTATAAACAGGGTAATTGTTTTCGCAAAGTTTAAAGTAATAACACTTCTAACGCTTATGTGTAAGATATTTACTGAAGGAATTGGTACAAAAATAAATTATTACTGACGAATGTGAGCAACATTTCATCCATAGGGGGCAAAAACTATTGATAACATCAACTCGACAGGCACTGACAGACATGTCAAGGGTTCCGAAAGTTCAACTAAATTAAGATTTCGGGATTGGGGGGTTGTAAAGACATTTAAATGATTCACATATAGGTTTTCTCAACAAATAAACAACACATATACATATATAACTACTTCAAGGCTCTTAAAATGTCTAAAGTTATCAGAAATAATCATTTCTTAATAATAGAATACTCAATAATAAGGTTTATTAGAAAGTAATTGTCAGATATATTTAACATGTTTCCTACTCCGTTCTCTAAAAACCTTAAAACACAACTCAACATACATCTAGTAAGCATTCTATAACTGAGACATACATCTAGTAAGCATTCTATAACTGAGACATACATCTAGTAAGCATTCTATAACTGAGACATACATCCAGTAAGCATTCTAAAACTTAACATACATCCAGTAAGCATTCTATAACAGAGACATACATCTAGTAAGCATTCTATAACTGAGACATACATCTAGTAAGCATTCTATAACTGAGACATACATCTAGTAAGCATTCTAAAACTTAACATACATCTAGTAAGCATTCTATAACTGAGACATACATCTAGTAAGCCTTCTATAACTGAGACATACATCTAGTAAGCATTCTATAACTTAACATACATCTAGTAAGCATTCTATAACTGAGACATACATCTAGTAAGCCTTCTATAACTGAGACATACATCTAGTAAGCCTTCTATAACTGAGACATACATCTAGTAAGCATTCTATAACTTAACATACATCTAGTAAGCCTTCTATAACTTAACATACATCTAGTAAGCATTCTATAACTTAACATACATCTAGTAAGCATTCTATAACTGAGACATACAAGTTCTTCTCAAATGACTCTTTATATTATGTTCACAAGATTGAATCAAAAACTTCTGCAAATTTTACTAGTTATAAACAGTTTATTAATTGAGCAAGACTGCTTGGCAGAATATTTGAGATGATCGAATCTGAAGCGTTAGCGAAAAATAATATATTGATGTTTTATCATAACTGACTGAAAATAATTTGTTGTTACTTCAAATAAGGTGAACAGTCAGTCAGAACTAAGTGAACATGAGTTCCGATTCAGACGCGCCAATCTTATTGATTAATATTATTGCTAGGTAACGCTTGTACTGCAAACAAATATACAAAAAGTAATTACCAACAGAGAAGTTTAAAGAATTAAATTTCAACCCTCATAAAGTAAAAATAATAATATAATGCTGCTATATAATATCTGCTGCCATTTGTTGATTTTAACATTGCCCTTAAGACATCTTTCCCAAAATCACATGGTAGTCATAGAGCTTGTAGTGGCTCGATGTTGATATCGTTTCTAAAAAGGAATCTTCTGCAAAATATACTAACGAATAAAACGTCACTCAGTTTAGCACTTATTTTACTTATCCAAAGAAGACCGAATGACATTATACCAAGGCCGGCCACTGCAAGTTTTCAGTGAGTGTTGACTGCTAAACATATGGCTATCATCATACGATTTGTGCATTCAATGTACCGCAGATGTTTTTCAGTAAACACGCACATTGTCGTCACTCTAGGTATTGTGTTATTCTATGCATATCCTGTATTAAAACATCAGAAAAAATGGTTCCTTATTAACGTTCTTCATTCAGCATTTTGGCTATCATTAAATAAACCGATCTCGATTTAGTATGTGTGCGTCTCTTTTGTTCTTTACTAAATAACCTCTTTCAGTGGCATTTTATTTTCATGGTTTGTTGTAAGGAATGAAAATATTTATACATTACTATATATGTGATATTGAGGTTAACCGAACATGTTGTGTTAGATCTATTACTTAAGATCTATAAACATGAACATGCAAAAACATTGTTTCCTAGATCTAAAATATCTATGTAATGGACAAGTAAATTACTTAATAATATATTATAATAGTCATTTCCTTTTCCAAAAACAGTTTATTACACTTATATATCATATGTGTTGTACAACACTTGTATTCAATAAATCCTGTATACTGTAATCAAATTAGTTTATTACACTTAAATATCACAGGATTTGTACAACACTTGTATTCAATATATCCTGTATAGTGTAATCAAAGTAGTTCATTACACATATATTTCACATGATTTGTACAACCCTTGTATATGATAATGAAAGTAGCAAGTACTTTAGCTAAAGTATATTTGACAAGGATTCAATCTAGAAAAAATATCCTCTAGATTGTATATTTACATTGTCAATGAAACATTTCCAATAACATTTTCCAATCTAATATTTTCCCAAAATTCTAACGTCATTGTCTAGGTTGCCAATAAATGTCATTTATTGTGACACCTGTTTCTCCATTTGTCTAGCCCTTCGCTCAATATGAAGGAGAACTAGTTAGAGATATAAGAGAGAAGTAAGGAATCAGTCAAGATATTAATAACCTCAGTCTGCCTTTAGTTTCAATTTATATTTTTTACTAGTTATATGAAATTTATAAAAGCAATCTAAATTGAAAGTAAAGGAATATTTTGATTAAATACCTTGCGTCGTAATTGATCAATATCAACTTCAAATTGAAGTTTCTTTAGGATTTCGGATAAAAAGTTACCATCTGACATTGTTCAGGAGCACAGAAGTAAGACAGTTACTAATCTTCGTCAAAGTCTACCGCTGTTTTCCTATTTTTTCACACCATTATGCCATCATGTGTGACACGTAAATGATACGTTATATCGGTGCAATAAGGTCAGGTTAAGTTGTTTCTTTTATTAACAATCTTCTTCATTAGCTTTATGTTTCTCAATATGATAAAAGATATAATATTTGTTTAATGGGCTTAAACAACTTTTCCCTGGAATCTTTAGTGTTTATGAAAATTCACACTCAAATGTCTTTTTTTCTTCACTAGGAAAATGTAATAAATGACCTATTTAACATTAGAAAGCATCACATCTGCAAATTTTAACATTATTAAGTGCAGAGTACTCTACTCGCAGGTTGGTTAGACTCATGTAACTGCAAATTGTCAGCAACTGTCATTGAAAATAGAACTTTATTGTATAGTAAATCATTAAAATACCATATAAGGTTTAAGATCCACCTTTTAAGAGACTTTTTCTGTATTTGAGTGCACAGGATTGAGGGTGCTTGTTATTGGAAGCATAGTTTCCTTGGACAAAAGGTCAGAGTGATGTAACATAAGTATTTTAATTGTTACTTCTGTAGTGTTTCCTTTACTAACTACTTACTCAATTTTCGTCCATTGTTTTGTCCTCATTATCGATGTGTGTATAATTCATAGGAAATAACAAACTGCAAGCATCTGGTACAGACACAGTTTTCAGATAGTATGATATTGCTGTGATGAGATAAATGGTAGATTGAATAGAGCATCTTATTGAGAGTATTCGTCAGCGATAAACAATTTGAAACATACGTCATTGAGTGAGTTGATTGTTTTGAAGAATATTTCAGTTATTAAACACTTGGATAACAAGCATCCAAAAGAGAGTGGACAGAAAAGGGAGAAAGGGATCGACCGTGGGAAAAGGCGGAAAGAAAGGCATAGTGAGATCTCGACAACAGGATTTAGAAGGACTCACATTTGGTTTGGCCTCTACCCGTCGACCGGTCCAGCTTGGGTGACCCTACCAGAAGCATAAACGCTTCGGCTGGCTAGCTAAGGTATTGGGTCAAGTGGTGGACAACTTTGTATTTTACAAGAAGAAGTTTCTATTAATCATTTACCAGCCATGATATATTTTTAATGTCTAAGGTATAATATCTGATTCTGATATTCTGTGGCCGCAGCGAGAGATCTCATTGGTTGCCCGCAAAGCTAGGAACAGATAACTCTAATTCTCCGTCTTGCAACCAATGAGATCTCTCGCTGCGGCCACACACCCCGTAGTGTCAAGGTGACGGGCGGCCATTTGTACCATCAGCATTAAGTTGGGCGTGAAAATCGTCTTTCGGCCGTCCTCATTAAATAACCCCAAAGATTCCTTTGTTTAAGTGAATTGAAGTAGAAAGGCAAATCATTTGAGAACATGTCTGCATAATTTTTATATTGATTGCGTGCATATTTCTTTTAGCATTCGGTCAAGAAAGCGGGTGGGGGCGAATGGAGTGTCTGGCCTTTCCATATACTATTAACAGAAGTACAATTCTATTCAGGGGGTGTTCTCAAAAAAAAACATTTTAATTTTTTCATAATTTTTTTTTATAAATTTGTTTAATGATCCGAGGGCCTGTGTCCAGAGGCCGCCAACAGTGATTTCACACAGTCTGACAGAGATTTTGGCCACCACAATTCGGACAAGACATGCGTTTTAGGGATATAAGCAACACTGGGCTGGCTGTCAGTAGGGTAAGCATAGAATTCACCCTCATCATTAGTCCATGTGAAAGTATGAATAAAAATCACTTGCTTGAGCTGGTTTAAACAAACTCTTAGTTGATCATTATAGAAGTTGATAAACGTCTTTATGGATACACATCTTCTTTCTTAGACAATACCAATGTTCAGATATAATACACGTCAGCGTGTTACTCTGTTAGGCAGGCAATGTAACTTCAAAATCACACTAATACAAATACTCATACAGAAACCAGTGTGCAAAGTTAACGATTGTGAATGGTATCTTCAGCGAACGTCTTATTTTAGTCTATCTAAGGAACTTTATATGGAAATATTAGTAATTTCCGTATCCCATATGTTTCCGCATCTGTTTCTACTGTTTTCTGTTATCAATTTGTGGTGTGCCTTTATACCTTTTAATACGTTGGTCATATTCAATTGTCCGGGTCAATATCCACCATGTTCATATTTTTTACTTCATCACTGGTATTTACTGATCGTACCTGACCAAGGCGGTCCTGATTTTAAATAACTTGTCCAATACTGAAATACAACAAGTGCTCCTATATCATCTTATGACAAAATACGTTGATCATTATCATTCCTGTCAATGAAAGAGTTTGGTTATATGAAACATGATGATAAGGATTTAAGAAAATCATCTTTGCTTTGGATACCTTACAAAATGCTATGTTTCTTTATTCCAAACATAATATCCGCCAGTCTGTCAGAAATAGGTTATTTATTATCTGATCAATTCATTTTTTATATTTGACTTTCTTCCGTTTTAATGTTCATCGCACTACCTCTTACAAAATTGAATGTCAGTAAACATGAAATCGATCATTCAAAGCCAATAAATGCCATTATAGTGACAAAAACTGTCAAATGTTAGTTAACTAAATATTTTAATCAATAATTTGAAAAGATAAAATAAAATTGGCAATAAGTGTTCTATATAATATTTGAGAGGATTATATTTGGATTGAAGGATTAAAAACGTTCGTCAAAACGCAACTGAAATTGATATGTTTCGTAGCTACCCGTCTTCTCGTTGGATTTTGTCTTTGTTGAGGGCGCTCGCATGTTTCGGCGGCTGTCTCTCAACATGCTTTACATTATAACAAACAGCAAATTGAAATTTGGTTGTTGGCACATGGTATGCCATTTCGAGCTTGTCGAACGTGATATTTGTATTTATATATATTTGAAAGAGTTCATACTTTTTCGCTACGGCTCATATCAAATTGACATACATTTGAGAAAGATAGAGTATTCTTTGTATCTCTATTTACAGAGGAATTTGACACTAGTAAGTCATGATCGGACATTTGTGTCATAAAAACATTGTCTTGTAGACACCATTGTACGTAGTTTGGGATATATATTTTTTACCACTTTGTGATAAAATATCTGACTTTAAAGACCAAAGTACTCTGTTGTTTATTTATACCGTGTAAACACTCGGTTCCACTGCGTTCCAATATCTGAGAACATTATCGCTAAAGTAATATTCCATAATTTGTTATATGATATAACTGCGGTCAACAGCTATACAAACTTATATACTATGTAATATATATATAGAAGCTCTTCAAAAAAGAAACTTGACATTCATGCGAAATTGATTTTTTCGAAACAGGTCAATTTTTTTCATGATACATACCTGTAATTTAAAGAAAGGCTTGCTCAAAAGTGTAAATTTACCAAAAACAATGGCCCAAAAAGTTTACGTTCTGTTCAGGGACGAAAACGAGCGATTCGTCCAAATGCATTTTCTGCCAAAGCACGTGCAGCATGGGATCATGAAGGTTTACATGCAGACACGTCTGCTTTAGGGGTATAAAAGGCCATATCAGCCGCTGTTCATTCAGACTACACAACATCGGTACAGCGACCTGAAGAATGCCAAGACTGAACAGAGCGCAACGCAACAACGCTATTGGCAGACTCTCGATATATCACCTTTCTATCAGCTTATTCATAACATAACCGCGGTTCTCCAAACAATAATTTCCAAGTTATTTGGATAAGTTTCTAAATCAACATGTTATAGGAATGTGCTGTTGCTATATCAGTTACATAAATGGTAATTTATTGTTGTCAGTAATGTAATATATGCACAAGATAGAAATATAGTACCATGTTGTCAGATAAATATAATACATTCGTGATAGCTCAACGTTTCCTTGCACAAAAGTCATTTGTATTTTCCCATTCAGTATGCTTCAGATCGTATTTTTAACCTAATTTTACCCAATATTACGTTATTTTTACAGAAGGAATTCGAATCCTTTGTAAATTTGTAGATATGAAGGATTATCCTATGGAAGGTGTTTTCGATCATTTCTTCAGACTTCATTTCTTCAGACTTCGCTCAAATATTCTTACAATCAGGCCGACAAATTTTTAAAGTTAAAAACTTGGCAAAAAAAGTTTTTTTCCAAATATTGTCTGGAAAAAAATAATCATTTCTAGATTGAAAATAAATTGAAACAAAGGATGGATTCAGCAGATTAATTTTGCTTCAAAATCTGTAACAAAATTGGGACACTATCCAATAAGATTTACCAAGTTAATCGCTTCGATCCTAATTTGTCTAAATTATGTATTTACCAAAATTGAATTCCTACATTTAACGGTTTCATTGGTTATATTTTTTGAAGCGTCACCTAAATAAAATGATTGAATACGTTTATAAAAGATCTACCATCTAGAAATTGAAAATAAATGATTTAATGCCAATCTTCTGCTATGAAGTAAATGTCTCTCTTTAGTAGATGCAAACTGAGTTTCAATATTTTTACACTTATGTAGTTAATACATTTATATTCGCACATGCTATTATTAATTATGATTATTATTATAAAATACAAATTGTATTTTCACAGTGGCATATGATTGACAAAGAGATATAGATCAATACACATCTTCACAAAATGTGTATATTTTCTGAAGAGTCAATCCGGTGTCAGTGTCACGTGATCTTCGGTTTGTGTACGTACAAGACACAACAACCACGGCACAACTGCCCCAGTCTCGTACAAGAGTTTTTAAAAGAGAAATTAATTTCCCTTCAACTTGAATATTCTGATTTAATATTGACACGTGTTTGTAACTCGAAATCTCGTTTTGGTAAGTACAGTGTATAATAGAGGGTAATAGGGACAGTTTACTTCCTATTGATGAACGGCGTTATGACACGGGTTCATTGATATTCCGAGAAAGTTTTAAGAGAATGTTTTGAATACTCAAGGTACAACTAGTAGAAGTGCGGGAAAATGAAAATACACTTTTCAAATGTAAGGTCGGGTCAGATTAAGGGGATTTTACATTCATACGGTATCAAGATAACAGCCTGGTAGACTGTTTGTTATTTCTATATTTTTATATGATGAGTGCATGACATACAGTTCCACAGTCACATTCATTCAGTAGGTGTGGGATGTTATGAGTAACTATGCTGACACATTCACCCAGACATTCGATGACTACATTGAATAGACATAAACAAAACCTTCACCTGCTTGATTGATTGGGGGAAATTGATCACATGCAAGAGGGACGTTGATCAAGTGATGCAAACAATCGTGTGTTAGAACATAAGAGATCACTCCATCAAGTTTACAACTTGTAATTTGCATTTTCATAGCATGTCTACACAAAATTTCACTAAAATAAAACCTCTGAAAAATATAAGTATGAAAATGATAAAAGATAATAACCTCTTTTGCCCATATTACAGACTTGATTTTCATTTCCCAACTATAAACATCGGTCAGACAATACGAAGGTAATGAACACATCTCACCATTACGGCCTGATCGGCTTATAGGGCTTAAAGTGACTTGATATCTGTTAGTATTCTGGAAAGGTATTGTGGCTCCACTAACCAAGTGTTTTGATTTACCCCGGCCCCCAAACATTCCATCTTATGAGGAGGGCGGGGTAGGAAATTGTTAATAAATAAAAACAACCCAAGCTGACCATATTGCACTGATACAATGCATCATGTATATGTTACTTTTGTGATGACTGACTTATCGAGGGAAAATTGATAAAAAGCCGTTGAAATTGATAAAGATTAGTGGCTGTCTTACTCTTGTGCTCCTAAACAACTTCCAATATAAAACAAATCGGAAATCTTAAAAATACTTGAAATAGAAGCTGGCGGTAATAACGCAATCGTCGATCTTTAATGCATGTTGTGTAAATCAAGTTCAACTTACTAGTAAATGTCACGTGCACTTATCGCATCAGATAGGCTGAAACAGGTTATCCGTTATTTTAACTAATTGTTCTACTACTCTCTCCAAATACTTCTCCGCCACTTTGAGTGATGGGATAGACAATTGGAAAAATGTGTGTCATAACAAATGATATTTTCTTATAACCAAGACAATAAGGTAAGGTTTTTGTGAATATCAGATTTGAAAATTGTACATTACACAAACTCATTGATTGACAGTGTAAATATACAATATTGTCTCGAATCCTTTACTGTCAAATATGTTTTAGTTCAAGCACTTGTTACATTATTTGTAATAGAAAAAGCGTTTTTAAAATCATGTGATACATACATGTGATAGACATAGACGAATCGTGGTTACTTTCTTTCATTTCGTTTAAGAAAGGAGAAGCAATGGCACAATGCCAAGAAAGTTCAACTAGTTTATACTGTAACAACACCCAATCAGCAATCACTGCAACCTACTCAATTGTACAAATACATTCCACTCAATGTATACACTTGTTCGGTGAATCTTTTAACATACATAATATATGCTGAAATGTTCTATCCCTTTAAAGTGTAGCTTGTTTTAGGGAAATTATCAATTGCGAAGAAGTATTGAAAACTGTTGTCGTCCACTTACTATGAACACTTTTTAATCATTTAAGGATGGAAATGCATTTCCGTAGATGAACCGAAAATGTAACCTCCACTTAGTAAAAAATTAATTATAAACTGTTTATTTTTAGCAAAATTTACAAAAATTAATGATTTATGTAATCTTGTGAACATAATACAAAGAGACTTTTAAAAGTCACTTGAGAAGAATGTGTATGGCTTAGTTTAAGAATGCTTACTAGATGTAGGTTAACTTATGATAAATTTTTTGCTTAACAAAACCTCACTCATTCATTCATCAGTAATGACAACTTATATATGCACCTATTCCTTCAGTAACTTTATACACTTAAGCTATGATGAACCGTGAGAAGTTTTAGTCCTACAAAATTTTGAAAACAATGGCAATTTTAAGGAGACATCGAAAACGTTTAAATGAAAGAAATTACCAAAGATGGAAATATAATATGAAATATATTGATTAGAATTAAAACAAGCAGCTTACAAGGTCGAGCTATATCCTCTGCAAATTGATATTTCTAAATATATTTCTTAAAGTTATTTCTATGACTGTATTAAAATACAATCACTTTTTATGTTATGCCATTTGCAATTTTAAATAATAAAAGAAAAAACTCAAAACATTTATGGATAAAAATCTAATAATTTGTTTTATTATAATACACTTTCGAAATCCCAATAGACAAATAGCATATTTTTCAAATCAACATCCTTGTATATCTGGATCTCTGTGATGAATTTGATACTTAACGAACTAAAATAAAGAACGATTTCGAAACAGACATGACTCGCTATGATATTCTTCCAAATACATTACTTTTCCCCAATCAACACTCAGGTATATATCAAGCACGTTTAAAGTACCCTTAATTTCTAATGCTGACGAAAAGACTCCTGAGAAAAGAACACAATCGGGTGCACGTGGCTTCGTATGAATTCATATGTAATGAATGTAAGTTAATAAGATAGTGAGGGATATCGGGAAATAAATCACAATCTGCAGTCAATATCAATTCACGTGTATAGTACCCTTCATCCGGTGTAGTTTTCAGTTAAACTTATCAACTACCAGACAATGAGAAATGAAGATTTATCATAATCAGTAGTTAAGTAAAGACCATAAAACAACTAATGTTATCTTATAAGCAATCAACAGACATTTATTCAGTCAAAATTAGAAAATCTATATGAATAAGATTGTATCGTACGTTAGTTTCTTAAGGCATTTTGGTTAATGTACTTGTAAAATTCTTAATTCATAAGTGTTCATTGTTTCATTCAAACTTCAAAGAAACGTATTCAATAATCCAAATTAAACCTTTATTCAATAGAAAAAGAAGTTTATTTCACATGTTTCCTTATCCCCTATATAAGTAGAGAGTTTATTAAACAGCTCTATAAGCAAACACGAAACACTGGTTTTCCCTTTATCAGCTAAAACGAAGCACTTCAGTGCGGTGATTACTCTCTTTTGTATTGATGTTGTTTCTGTTGAAAGGTGAAAGTAGGAGGTATCGATGTAGTTTATTCTTGAAAGTGATTCTTTTCGATGCTGATAATAGATTGATAGGGCATCCATTAAGACATTACATGATTCGGGGAGCTTTTCAAATATGATAAACATGTATTATCAGGAAACAACAGCTAGATTCTAATTTTTTTCTCAACATTGAGACCAGTTAATTATATTCATGCAAGTTTGTGTGAAAAGAAGTTTCCAATAACATCGTGGACATTGGAATTTTCAACCATCCTTTTCAAGAAAAGGTCAAAGGGTAATTCCGAAATGTTATTTGAATTTGTCTTCATTTTATAGAAACTTTATAATATTACTTTTTACGCTTCCAGTTAATAATCCCCCGACAATATCTCGTTTTCATTCTATGATAACATATCAAATGGAATCTGTAAAATCTTTCAGCATTAAACATGATCTCTCAACAATCAGAATCATTTACGGAGTTGTTACTTACTTGATCATTTTCATTTGTTGTTGATCACTCGAATACTTATACAAAGTATACAATGATACTATCATTAACACATAACATTATTTAACAAATGTCTTGCCAGTGAATGTAATGTAAAATATAGTCTCAAGCGCCGACAAACGGATTCCAATCAGTATGATGCTATCTTGAATATAGAATTTTAATTTGCAAGAGAACACCTTGACGTGTAAATAATCTCGCTAAACTTGCACCTTCGTGACCTACGGCTTCGTCACGATTTACTAGAAGGCATCTTATAAAGTTCGAAAATGTGAATTTAAGAGGATACTTCCATTTAATTAACCGGATGTGAGAAGGTGAACAGAGATTCCCAATTAAGAGCACGTGTGTGAGTTTAGATTACTGCCAGAAAGTTCATAGCTATTCAAATGCACCCTGAAATACATACATCAAACAATTTGCAATCTGTCAAAACATACGAACAGATTCCCAATTGCAAGTGTATCATAATTGCGAATGAAACATTTTCCATTACTTTCCACTCTTTCTATTCTTTTCTCTACTTTCAAATTCTGTGTATACACTTCAGAATTGATATACATGTCACTTAACAAAACCCCTAGGAGGAACCATGGATTGATTATTGTTATGAGCATTTACAATTTACTATTACAATTTTAAAGGTGAATGTCTCCTAGCTAAATCTAGACATGTTTATGAGTTTCCTTAATACACAAGAATCTGGAACGCCTCTGCAACATACGTAAGCTATTAAAGGGCTAGATGATAGAAAGTGGTCCACTCAGATTTATTGGGTCCTATCATCATCCTTCTGCGCCATTGTTTTCTATTCTCCTGAATGTCATCAAGTCTGTATCGTCTTAAACAATTTTCTACAGGGTATCAAAGTTATCATATTGATGGTTAAATCGTTTATTACCATGAACTTATGGCTCATGTTATTGACAATTGATATGAATGTAAAGCATTGCAATAACTTTAAGTTGTAGAACTGCTTATAACAAAAGTGTAGAATGGATAATTTAAGATATGCATAGTACACTTTAAACCATGAATCATCACAAAACGTGTGTCTTACATCTTTTTTTTCTTATTAAGAAATGTCAAGTAAATGTCTTGGATTATGAAAAGAGACGACGAAGACTATTCACATCCTGCAAAAAGCTCTTTATATATGTTGCACGTGTGCATATTGATGATTTGGCATAAGACATAAAATATAATAACCTGCTTAAATAAAAACAGTTATGTCCTTTGTTATAAAAATGTGATAGTTTACATGTGTAACAATGTTACACTGTGCAATGGGTCACATACTTGTATGTAGGTTAGTGTTCCCATGTATTTCAGGACTCCAGGTGTTTATAGAAAAGGAAGGGTCTAGAAATTTTGAAGCCTCTGACCAATTTGATATTGATATTATATATGTGTTCAAACCTTCCATTATCGGTTAAATCATCATTTATATCTACAATTGTTATATTTTACAGGTTTGACTTGTGTCAATTTCATATTATGAATTCACACGTTACACCTTAACGACAACAAACATACTTTAGTGACGTTCGGATTAAAAGCCGTGACTCCTATTTGAATGTGGCATTTGTAATCAACAGTCATACTTTGTGTATGATACTTTGAGCGATGTTCTTTTTTAAAGGATGCATTTTCGAAACATAATCAGAGGAAACCTTTTCAAAGCATGACATGTGACAATTGTTCCTGGTGATATTATGGTTTGAATCTTTTTAAATGGTTTAATTACCCGAAAAAAGGTGAGTATTCGTGCACACGTAGGGGAAAGGCACAATTCTAAAGTTTGAGGAGGCGTCAGTAGGTTAGATGAATGCAAGACAAGACAGGAAGCACAGTCTTTGTTTGGCTAATGATGTGTTTGTGTTTTGGTGAGAAGCTTCTTGTGACTTATTATATAACAAAATATGTTAACTCTTATGTTATAACAAGGAAGATAACATTTAGGTAGTGTCGGATGGAACTAGATATCGGTGAATTATCGAAAACGGCCTGAAACAAAAGACTAACACAATGTCATGGAATGATAAGCACAACTGCTCCCAATTCAATGTGAAAACGTTCATCTTGAAATCAAACAATGGAGATCACTGTTCTTGTACTAAAGTAAATATGCAACAAGTGCATGTATTGTAACGTTTCTGTTGCATATATTGTTTCCCCCCAAAATGTGGAAAAAAGCGAAAACCTTGGTGATAACGTTTCAAGAAGAGAGTACAAGATGGCTGACATGTGAGGCTGTGTTGTAATGTCGCTCCGGAGAAAAGTTTTATAAAGCGACATTCAGAGGACTACACAACACCTAGAATGCATATCTACCCTGCACTGGTGATCTATGATGCCTAGAAGCTGCACACCCGCCTCTGACAGTAAGAAAAATAAGACGAAAAGGAAAAGAAAAAAGTCGTCCCCGAATAGTGACCCATCTACAACACACGACCAGACCCAGGCAAAAAAGAAACCTGCAATGGCTGCACGAAACATTGTGAGGGACTCGCTCAACACCACCTACAACTTACCTGACGCTGAGCAGACTAACCAACAAAAGACAATCAACCAGCCCCGAGAACTAACACAAGCAACAGCTCAACCACAGTCACAACCATCGATCGATAATCAACACTTGGCCGCCATATTGTCTCGACTCGACTCCATAGACAGTAAGTTGAAATCGCTAGACACTATTGAGAAGGATGTGTCAGATATCAAACTGAACATTTCTAAACTTGAGACGAAAGTGAAAGAAATAGACACTCTTAAACTAAAGGTTGATACTGTAGAAGAAAGTGTCAAATTTATGAGTAATGACTTTGATGATTGGAAAAAAGAGAAAGATAATATTGAACAAAAAATGAGTGAGCTATCCACTAAAGTTGAAGATTTTGCCGATTTAAAGATGGAAAATGTTGAGCTTAGGGAAAATCTTATTGATCAGAGATGCCGATCCATGCGTGATAACCTGATTTTCACGAATATCCCTGAAGAACCCAATGAAACATGGGAACAAAGTGAACACATTCTTAGGAAATTTATTAAGGATCATATGCATAAAGAGAGCTCTGATTTGCACTTTAAGAGGGTCCACAGGATCGGCCAGAGACGTGACAACCCCCGGGGAGGTGACCAGGCAAGACCCCGCCCCCTGATAGCCAAGTTCCTCTACACCCGTGAGCGTGACACCATCAAGTATGGAGGTAAAGAACTTAAAGGTAAACCGTACGGAGTAGTGGAGCAGTTCCCTGAGGAGGTCGCCCAATATAGGCGAGATGTGTTGCTACCTCGACTGAGAGTGGCAAGAAGAGAGGGTAAGCGTGCAAATATTGTAGTGGACAAGCTCAACATTGAGAACAGGCTAGAAAATACCCCTCCCCCTCCCTACCGAGTCCCCAGGCATGTACCTAACAGAGGACCCCGAGGTTCACACAGGTAGGGGTGCTCAGGTGGGCAGGGGCAAGTAGACTCAAACCCCTCTAATGTGACTCAACTAACTGTTCCATGTTCAACAAGTGAAACCAAAACATCTCTAGACTGCTCATATCTATCCCAGGATCTAACACATCCGCATAATAAGGATGATTCCAATACTTTAAAACCAGATGATGACACTGTTATTACTAATAAATGTGTTAGTGGCTGTTTGTCTGAAAATGAAGATTCCAATTTAGTATATGTAAGTAAAGATAAAGAGGAAGAGGATGATACTATAGACAGTAATGTAGATAACTTAACCCTTGAAGAACATTCATATCCTACTGTAAATGCTGATATTGTTCATGATGAAAACCACTATGATAATGCTGTTAATCATGTAAGAAATGATGAAATCTATCAGGATGAATATAGACCTGACAAATGTAAAGGTAACCATAGTGTTGATGATAGAGTTTTCACAAACACAAATATGAATGCTACAAATTACACAGTGAAGGACTCAGTTTTGTATGGTTACGATAATGAAGAACTTAGAGCATTAGGACAAGAACAGCCTATTACGAATAAGTTAGATGCTAATAATGATATTGCTGAAGAAATAGTTAATCTCAATGGAGATCCTTACACAAAGAGCCAGAAGAATGCTATAAGAAATATGGTTGACATTGATGCTATTATTGTTGATGATACACTACATGTGAACAATATTACTACTGAAAATGTTATGGTTATTGATCATGATGATGATCCTATTACTGTTGATGATGATGATGATGATGATGATGATGATTCTATTGATGTGGTGGATGATAATGATGATGATGATGATGATGATGATAGTGATGTGGTAGATGATGATGAAGATGATTGCAATGATAATAATGAAACAAATAACAATACTAACTTACTTTCATTAAATGTGTGTGGCTTAAGAAAGCGCTTACAATATAAAGAACTGGTAGATATGATAAATAGACATGAAATTATTGGATTCCAAGAAACTAAAACTGATATTTTAGATGATATTGACATTCATGGATATAAATTGTTCCTACAAAATAGAAAAAGTATTAGAAAGTCTGGAGGTATTGGCATAGCCTATAAAAAAGATTTAGAAAGGTACCTAACAATTATGACTGAAGAGACATGTGAATGCATATTATGGACTAAAATAGACAAGCAACTATTTACTACCAATGAAGACATTTACCTTGGTATTGTTTACATACCACCTGAAAATTCGAGATATTTTACTATTGATACCTTTACTAATATTGAACAATCATTATTATACTATTCATCCATCACTGAGCATATCATTCTAATGGGAGATTTTAATGCAAGGACAAAATCACTCAGTGACTACATAGTACATAATGAACAAGTATTACAAGATCTAGATATGGATGCAAGTGATATTGATAATGATTTTGAACCTGACAAGATTTTGGAAAATCTAAATTTACCTAAAGACAGAACAAATGAGGACACAAAAAGAATGAATAATTCAGGAAGTAAACTGATAGAAATATGCAGAAACCTAAACTTATTTATCTGTAATGGTAGAATTGGACATGACAAAGGTATTGGTAAAAGAACCTGCAAAGATGCAAGTGTTGTAGACTATGTAATCTGTTCATCATCATGCCTCCCACTTATCACTGATTTAGATATCCATGACTTCTCACCATTGTATTCAGATGTGCATTGTCCAATAACCTTTAGTTTAGCTAGGAAAACTCCATATGAACTTAACACAGGTATCCAGAGCAGTTCTAAAACATCCCACAATGCTCGCTATAAACCAAAAAGATTTGATACGCAGAAAACCAGCGAGTTTCTTAATAATCTTAATACCACTCATATAGACAATCTAAAAAAGAAAGCACAAGCAGCTAGGCTTGATCAAGTTGACCAAGTAACAGTCAATAACATCACTGACGAGGTCGCGCACGTGCTTACCGACGCCGCACGCAGAACATTCGGAGTACGAAAAGTTGGAGTATATACGAGAAAAGATCGATCACGTAAACCCTGGTTCGGCGCAGAATGCTATAAAGCCCGCAAGAGTTTTAACAAAGCTAAACGACGTCTTCGTAAACACTATTCTGTTTACAATAAACGAGTTTTCAAAACTGAATCAAAAAATTATAAAAAGTGCATGGATAGGAATATTAAGCAATATAGAGATGAAATCGGTAACATGTTCAGAGAATCGCGTAAATATTCTCCTAAACAATTCTGGAAAACTCTAAACGGTGATAAGATAGACCAAAATGATAACATAGATATCGACGCATTTTATAACCACTTTAAGTCACTAAACGAATCTGAACCGGATGAAAGGGAATTTGATACAAAATTTAACAATACTCATCTTAATTGTGACACTTTAAACAGCGATATCACAAAAGAAGAAATAAGCGCAGCTATTAAACAACTAAAACGATCTAAGGCCTCTGGAATAGATTTAATCGAAAATGAATACTTAATTGCGAGTTGTGATCTATTAACACCCTTATTAGTTGAACTCTTTAACCTGATATTTGAAAATAGTACCATCCCCAATGCATGGCTTACTGGAATAATTAAGCCAATTTATAAAAAGAAAGGGGATATTTCTGATCCTAATTCGTATAGACCAATAACTATTCTGAGTTGTTTCGGAAAATTATTTACCAAAATCTTGAACAATCGCCTTTCAAATTTCTTAGACGAAAACGATATATTGACACCCGCTCAAGCTGGATTTAGGAATTCATTTTCGACTGCTGATAATCTTTTTATCATTTACAACCTTGTTCAAATATTAAAGAATAAAGGGCAAAAATTATATTGTGCTTTTATTGACTTTACTAAGGCCTTTGATACAGTTTGGAGAGTAGGCCTTTGGCAGAAAATGCAAGTTATTGGCATTGAAGGCCGTTTTTTGACGCTAGTGAAAGCAATGTATAATGGGATCAAATCTTTAGTGCGATATAACCGAAATGAATCGAATTACTTCGCATGCAAAAATGGTGTTAGACAGGGAGAAAACCTATCCCCTTTACTATTTTCAATCTTTGTAAATGATATAGAACCACATCTACTCGAATCTGATTGTAATGGTGTTAAGTTGGACTGCGGTGAAGATGAATATATACACATCTTTATACAACTTTTAATCTTACTCTATGCAGACGATGCCGTCCTATTCGATGAAACACCGCGAGGATTACAGAAAGCATTAGATTCTTTTCAAACATATTGTGATACTTGGAAATTGACTGTCAATATAAGTAAAACTAAAATTCTTATCTTTGGGAGTGGACCCGCAAAATCTACAAAACTAAAATTTTATTATAACAACAAAAAACTTGATATTGTAGATACATTTAATTACCTAGGCATATCATTACACCGAAATAGAAGACTAGTCACAAGTATTAAAGAACTTTGTGAAAGTGCGAAAAAAGCTATGTTTAGTTTGTTAAAAAAAGCACGAAATATTGACTTGCCATTGGACTGTTTGTTGTTTGCTTTTGACTCGATGATATTACCTATCCTATCCTATGGCTCAGAAATTTGGTCTTTCGAAAATGTCGATTGTCTTGAAAATATCCATCTAAAATTTCTTCGACTTATTACAGGACTAAGAAACTCAACCCCTAGATTTTTTCTTTACGGAGAACTCGGGAGATTCCCAATCACTATCAGTATTTATAAACGCCTAATTACATATTGGCATAAATTAACCTCCCAAAACAGCCCATCTAAACTCTCACAACTTGTCTACAATTATCTAATTCTGAAAAATGAAAACGCAAAAATAATAGACAATCCCTGGTTGACAAAAGTCGAAAATATTTTGGATGGTATTGGATTATCGTATATATTTAAAAACCCGTCATCTTGTACAACCCAGTGGCTAGTTTCGCAGGTAGAACAGATTCTTAAAGACCAATTTATTCAAAAATGGAGAAATGATGTCGCCTCAAGCTCAAAAGGACTCTATTATCAATACCTTAAACAGTATCCACTATTTGAAACTTACCTTACCTCCCCGAAACGAATATCTATCCCATTATTAAGATTTATCACATCTAATCATAATCTACCAATAGAAACTGGCCGCTGGGAAAACATACCACGTTGTGAAAGAATATGTAAAATCTGTAAATCCACATCTGTTGCTGATGAATGTCATTATATTTTTGAATGTAAAATATTTTGTAATGAGAGGAAAAAATATATTTTATCCATCGATTCAATGTATCCAAGTCTACATAATTATGTTAAACTTTTCTCAACAAAAGACATTAAGCAGATAACAGAATTATCAAAATTTGTATCAAAAATAACATCTATTACTAAAAACAGTTAGTTTATTACAGCCATCTTGTAATGTATTTTGTATTTATATATCTTATATATTTTGTATATTGTTAATTATCTTCTGTATGAATTACTTGTATATATGCTCGTGTACCACCTACGTGGTTTTATGAGAATAAATGATTGATTGATTGAACAAACTCTCCCTGCCAAGCCCAGAACATGATCATCAAGTAATGACATCACAATGCTATGACGTCCTAACCACAATGACGTCACAACGCTACATTGCATCTTTATGAGTCAAATTGTAGCGTAGTGATCAGGGATGTTCATTTTTCATAGAAACACAATACAAATTGATTGTCGATGTTAAATAGATTGTCACCCTCGTGGTTTTTTTTCTCAAATACATATACACTCCTGGATAAAAGTTATGAAGAATTGGATATTTCTAACTATAAAATCGAGCCCGCTTAAGGAAAACGCTCAAGGGAATATTCTTTTATATGCTTATGTATGGAATTTGTTGCAAATTAAAGAAATCAACAGTGTCAGAATTTTTTAGAATAATATTTTCATTGCTCAATACTTCCCGAAACAAATTTCGTTATTTAAAGTTTCGCCGAAAGGGGCTAATGTTTCAAAGCTATCGACTTCATTTATAATTCTGAAATCTTCATTTTAAAAGCTTATACTCATTTGGTCAGATTGTTCAAGACGTTAAAAATGGATTTCTCTTTGCTCATTCTAAATTTGATTTGCATCTCACCTTACGTTTTTATCAATGAAACACTATTAAAGTAGTAGACGTTCTGCACTAATCCTATGAATGATTAACGTCACTTCTGTAAGGCATGAATATTGTAAAACATTGAAACGTTGTCATTTCAAATATCATTGTCGGCTTCATGTCCGTGGTAACATGCAAAATGTTTAGATTGGTTGTATGTGTGCAAGAATGGCACCTTGCAAAAAGTTGAAATTATATGCCATGCTAAAAAGTAGTAAAACTTGTTTTGCCATTAAACTTTAATTTCCCGAGTTTTAATTGAATTACAAAACCATTTACCACTCTGCGACATATAAGAGGGTGGAAGTTTTACCTGTTGAAGTAGGATTTTAAAAGGTCGGGGTCCAATAAGATCAAATGAAATGGATGGAAATAATTATATTCTGAGAATGCGACGTTTCGAAACAGTTGTTATTGTCGTATATAGTGGTGATATATAGAATAGTGATGATATGAGAAAAGGTGTTACATATATTTGATAAGCAACAAAGACAATACAACGAAGAAAGTGACCACGCCGTGATGAAATCATGCTATGAAATCATGTGAGCGACTTGAAAAGTATGTCGCTTGAACGCGAAGGTTACTTTTGATAAAACGATGTGTGCCTTCTATCAAACTATAGTCAAAATATTTGCAAAATAAGAAAATTTAAAAACAAACTTCACCATGTTCCCGTAATTGATCTCAGATGTGGTGTCTAAAATTTCTACGTTAGCCGGAGGCAAGTTGCATTACAATTATTTCAGGACTCATATATCCCTTAGTAATGTTTCAATTCAACAAATATAGAAACTAATATGAACGCAAACCCTTTTGATGAGTACACATCAAATCGAACAGCCGGGTCAATGGCTAGAGTTCATGTCAAAAGTCGGTATTCGACGGTCGTGAGTCGGGGTTACAGGATGGATGAGTTGTTATGAAAATATGCAACATCAGTCGCGTCACGGCCGATTACCTAGGAAATATAAGTTTGCTCGATAAGCAAAACGACTGCCACATAAATTAAATATCTTACATCTGTCTGTGCTGGACACGCAAGGAAAACAGTGGGTGAATTCTATTTTAATCAGTTTTTGGAATAATTGATCATAGCTATCACCTCCCATCTGCAAATGGAAATGGGGGTAGTGAATACTTTTAGGAAACATTTCAGGTATTTGTACGCCTTTGCCATCGATACAACATCAATCATTTGTCATTAATATCCCTGATAAAATATAAACGTTGTTGCTATGTGACCGAGTGACCATTGTTGTACATATGAATATTGCAGTGTTAAAAGCTGATGATATCAAATGAATAATATAATAGGTTGATCGATGAAACAAACGAAATCTGTCAATTAAAGACGTATATGGACAAATGGAGTTGTGACGATATGATCTACCAAATGATGAATACAATTTTTATCGTATCCTCTTTTTTATTTCATTGTAAGTTATCCTCATGCCAAATATGTTTTCAGGACTGCCACGACACCTCAATGAGTACACTTAAACAGAACTGCATAGACTTTGGACAAGAGAGAGAACTTGTCCAATTTTGCCGTTTTCACTTAAATAGATCAGCGAGAGACCACACAGCCCTGATGAAGACCTCTATACTTACCTTGAAGAAGTGGCCGGTGTCACAAGCGTCCTGTACAAATGTTTGCCACCAACGACAAAAGTGTTCATTCGGTGCACATAGGTGCATGATAGTATTAAAACCGGGGGAGGTAAAGTTATCTAATTACCATAAGTTTTGCTTGTCCTTGTTGATCATAAAAACGAGGTTCTTGATTTTCGAAGCTCTAAGATAGTTTCGCCAATGTTAATAGATGATACCTACGATAAACTTGGTGCTAAGAGAGCTTCGATACAATACAGACTTTCAACATTTGATCCTCATGTAAGAATAAATTACATTTTTGAAAACATAATCAGATTTTTATTATTTGGGCATATTTGACAATATGTCATCATCGACAACTGAATTACAGGAAATGACAACAAACAGTAAGAAGACTCACACAGTCCAAACCGAATCAGTTTCGTCATCACCAACAGAACTTTGCTTAAAAATAGGATCATCAAAACCAAGCAACGGTAAGTATTATTGAACGAATTATAGACATTTCAGCTACTTTATTGACCAATTATATGTTATTTTTATAATGAATAGCAATTCTTTCATTCATTCATATAAATAACGAACTATATACAAAAAATTAGCTCAGTTAAACCACTTGTCAAAAGGAAACGTTGTTAAACTCGAATAGTATTTTCAGATTCGCAAAATCAATGAAAAGAATAAAAAAGACATAGTCAGCTTTATGACACCTCAAGTTGTAAAAGTGTTAAACATTTCGAACATTTTGTCTTTAGACATTTTAACAGTAAACACTCTTAGCCATACGTTAAACCCTCGCAGTATGATAATTTCAGATCCAGATGATTTTTACCCTCCGTTTAAACTTTTCAAGTTCTTATTTTAAATATTTTGATGTTTATCTCAAACGAAAGAGGCTTAAATGTTTATTTACCAATATTTGTGAGTGCAGTTACATTAAATATGTGTTTTGTCTATCTTTTTATCTTTCTGTGTGTGATAAATACTACAATTGTTTTCTAGTCTTTAAAGGCCTATAGAAGTTATATACATGAGGAATCCAAGATGTTTTAGGATAACAACTTCTTTTTTCATTTTTTCATCAACATTCACTGTGTATGGTTACTCCTGCATCATGTGGGTTTAGTAATTTGGTCATAACACACATTAATTTTCCCGATCAAAGGATGTTCACGTTGTGAAAAGTGTAGGTGTAACAGATATGTCTACGTACATTAAACATTACGCCTACACTAACTAAAAACAAAGCATAGAACAGCGACCGGAAGATGGACATAAATCTTGAAAACGCATTTTACAACTACAGAAATAAGATGTCACAAACAGTTGTCCTGAAAGGTTTAGTTATCTCCATATCTGATAAATTTCAGAAAGTTTATCAGTATCACATGGGTACATCAAAGAGAGATCTAGCTAAAGGTTACCAGTATAGACATATGGTTTTCAGGTAAAAGTGTGCCCAAAAAGAGGTGCAGGAACTGTAAAGGAGAGAACAAGAGATGTGACGGGGACAGATGCGTGTGTCAGCTGGGCTACAGCAGCGTGCAAGGGACAAATAGATGTGTCAAAGGTATCCTCGTTCCTTATGGAAAACTAAACATTATTAGTAATTTAGTGTTAAATGTCGCCAGAATTGATGGCATAAATTGACGATCTACAGAAAGTTGTAAACCTTGGGTAATGATTCTGTTGAGACAACGAGAAAAGATATAGAAAACGTGCCTTTTATAGATATGCATTCCTTTAAACAATAAAGGACTACATTTTGCCTTTATGAAAATCTGTTTGCACTAAACTTTAAAATTCCAAGTCAAAAGTTGCTATAGTTTCCAACGTATAAAAAGCGTTGGGTTTGTTCTTATAAATGTAAAGCAATGCCCAAACACATCGTCAAAGGGAATGTCGGGTCGAAATTTTGATTTTTCTACGTTAATGTTATTACTTTATCATTACTATGATTAATGTCTGTAATTTTGGAAAGTGAACACTTTCCTTTGATCTGCAGTTTGATAAACGAACCCGTCAAACTGCCCGGAGTAAAGGAAGTAAACTTCAAATTTAAGAAATTTGGCATTTGGATCAGTAAGAAATAATGTTGCCAAGCTTGTCATTGTAATAAAATTATGATTCTTGTCGTAAATATGACATTGTCCTTAGACAAGAAATGACCTTTAGGAGTCTGGGTTAACTTTTTTAATAGGTTTTGTATCGGCAATGAAACTACAATTTGAACTTTTGATCAATGTATTTTGAAATGTCGTTCACATGGTCTTCGTTTGTATGTGGAACATAAATAATGATTTATCATCTAACCATATGATTTTGCCGGGGTCCTTTAAAAGAAAGTTTGGGAAGCATTTTAGGAGTAGCAGGGCGACACTAATGATACGATTAGTGGATAGTCAACATCTTTATGTATAGGCATATATTATTTAAGGAGCTTGGAATAGTAGAGTGCAGATATAATGCTTGAAACAATCATTTGTATTCTCAAGCCATTTGAGATAGGAGAAAATAATGGAATACATACAAGTTAGAAAATATATCATTGTCATATGCAATCAATTCTATAGTAGAAAAAGGGATACTTTTTATACATATGATATGATTCAATCCATATTTTGATTCCAGATTCAAAGACATAGCTTAAAATGAAGGTTGTTACACTTTATTTTCAATACTTCAACATACATCAATATGACATCGTCTGTATTCTAAACACATTGCCATCTTGTTTCGACTTAATACCATTCGACCCTGTATCACCACAGGCTGTACGCTATACTCAGCACACTTCGTACTTCAGTCAGAACGACTGTGCAAAGACTTATACTTAACTATGTATATCGGCGTAAACAATGACGAGTGCAGAAGAAGGTGTGTTCAAAGTGAAATGAGGCTATGTGCTGCCTACGAGATGTACAAGAGCAAATGCTTCCTGATGAAGGCCAGCCACACCACTACATCCAAAAAGCCCTGGATGGAGTGGGCCAACTGTGCCCACAGGCAAAGAAAATGTGAGTTATATTGTTCATCAGCTCAGTTTAAAAGAGGAAGACAGGGAGAGACAGCTCAGTTTCAGAAAGAGATATAGAAAGGTTTCGAGAATGACAGAATGAATGAGAGAAAGAGAGAAATCCATACGGACTGGAAAGTGTGAATGTACTAGGTTAAATTTATATCATGTCTTACATACGATTATATAAGAAAGTAAGCCAAGCGTCCAATTTATGATTAGTTAATGTGAATTGCTTTGGATGCTTGTCATCCACGTGTTTAATAACTGAAACATTGTTCAAAGCACGTTAAACCCCAACTCACTCACTCACTTTAAAAATACTTGTACAGAAAAATGAGCTGCATGAGACCCAGATGAGAGCGAGGTAGTCACTTGTATGTACGTTTGTAACAGCTGTGTAATATTATGAATAGTTCTTAGGATTTATCCCAAGTAGACAGACACAGACTAGGTGACCAGCAATCAAAACCCTTCGAGAGAACAATAATAAATGAAATTGTTATAATATATAACTAACGTATACTTGGTCATCAATCCTATGCTCGAATCACTTCGAAAAAGTATATAAACAATGGTATTGCTTATAAAATGTCAAGTAACAATAATGGTTTTGCTGTTAAACAGGCCGCGGCTGTGACTCTACATGTCGGTCACCAAAGTACGCATGTGAGAACAAACATTGTGTTTGTAACTATGGATACATACCTCTGGCCGATGGAACATGTGTGAAAAGTGAGAAGAAATAAGATAAGTTTATCTTAATCAATCAACCAATATGAAAATGTTAAATTCAGGAAGAATCCAGCATGTTCTTTTTTTTAAATTTACAGCATCAGTTTATGCAGCATATCCTGTCAAATCCTGAAGTCTTGAATTGAGTTGAGTTTTAGCATGGATATTTCCGTCAATCTAGTCATTTATAACTCGTTGTCCGTTACAGAATGCTCCCAGTATGCCGAAGCGTTCTCGGTTCAAATGCAACACAAGTGCTACAAGGCGCAGCCCGAAGAAAGAACATACACAGTGGAGACGGTGAAGGAATGTATGCAGATTTGTAAGAGTAGGACAGTGTGTTCATCTGTCGAGGTCAAGTGTAAGCAATGTATCATTCAGGTTCAGACAAATGACTGGTTCGATGAGAATGCGTGGGTGTTCAACAAAAACTGCCAGCACCATAACAGGTTGTGCAGAAAACTGGGTAAGATTTAGTTTACAAGGCAGTGCGTCAGCAAAAGCACTATTTAAAAAACCTTTGCAGAAGTAATGGTATTATCGCTTTGGAAAATTGTGCAGCAAACGATAATAACATTCTATGCAAATGCAAAGAATAATGTTAAGTGGTCGGAAGGATAAACGGTTGTAATTAGAACGTGGCGAGTAATTATACCATTAACAAAACTACTAGTAAGATCTAACATTTTATAAGATTGTTTAACATCAGTGGTACCCTTTAGCACCATAACGGGTTATGCAACAGACTTGTAAACTAACGGACACTTGAAAGGTAACCAAACAATATTGGGAAGGTCAGTAAATATAGTGCGTCATAACATTAGAATGAAGATCAGTGAAGATAGTACGTCATAACTCTGTAGAGTTGAGTGAGTCACAATACTATAGAGAATTGTTCAGTAATACAGAGCGATTCACATCATTAGAGAGTGTTGTTCAGTAAACATGTTGCGTGATAACGTCATAACACGGTAAATAATAAAACAAGACACCGTGGTGCAGCAACAGATGTATGTAATAGTTCTACGTTGTGCAGCAGTGTTATAATAGATACATAGGATGATAAGCTTAGTTTTACAAAACATCCAACAAAATGGCACCAAGCCTTTCATTTGCACTATCAGGTTATTCGGCCTCTCCCAAACGTTTACCACTATCGACGATTGAGCAGTATTCATGGTAATGGTCTAAGCAGCCTATAACCACGATTGAAACTTTTGCAGCAGCAGTAAAAGGTTAATGATCTTTAAAATAGACAGATCCTCCAATGTAAATTAATCATTTCCATCTGCATTGATGATGTTCAAAATGTTCGTCAATCATTGACCTCTAGGATTTTGAGGCATGTATCAATGTGGACTGAGAGTGTTGCAAAAATAATTAAAAATAATCCGGTCATCTTCACGCCTTCAATGATTGTATATATTAATCTTTGGGGATATCACAATTTCATCAAACACAATAAAATTTAACGACAAAGTCATTAAGAAGATGTGAATATAAAGGCGTAAGAGCAAAAGCCCTGCCAAGACATGGTATTGGTTAGTGTCAAATTTGTTATTTTGTTGGTATTCTATCAATATGACATTAAAAAAAGATGAATAAAGCATTTGTTCAACATAACACGATTGCCAAAGGCTTAATAAATCAAATTTGTGGACCAAAAAAAAAAAGAGAAATAATAACTTGATGATAACAAAACAAACATATCTTTTGTAGGTCCTAGATGTGCAAAGATTTGTAGTGGGCCTAACTATATCTGTAATGATGGCAAGTGCGTGTGTGGTACCGGATACAGCAGAACTACAGACGGAAAGTGTGTGAAATGTAAGACTGCATGTCGACATAAACCTTTTGATATCAACTGCTAAACATAAGTCACTAGCGTGCACAGTAAATGTTTTTATTTATTGGCGACTGAGTTTATCCAGGTAAGTTATTGGTATATTCACGTGACCTGTTTAGGTAATTTGGGATTATAGACTTTGTTCACGTCGATGATTATTTTTTTTCAAACCAACATCACATTTACTTCATGTTTTTATCACCACATTCTGTGATACACGGGACCTGTTGGCGGGACGTGATCATAGAGACGAGAAGATGTCTTTTTCCTGTAGATATGAAGTAGTGGTATAACAATGCATTGACGTTAACGACAAGATGACGTCATAATTCTATGACATGACCGCATTGTTAGCCTTAGGGTGAGGATGCGCTCTGAGATGTACATTTACATGAAAACGTATCGAAATATGACTTTGATAGATTGTAATAATCTCACACTTGTATCTCATGATTACAAAGATATAACTTACTCTTCATAAATTGAAGATACGCTTTTGATATCAGATGGCTATTAATTTGATCAATTTGGTATCATAATGGAATACGTTTATGATTGTTTTTAGCATGCACCAACTACAGCCTGGGCTTTTCCTTGCAACAGGAGAATAGATGCTTGGCAAGCTATGAGGAGAAACGTAAATGGGAGGGTGCTGAGGCGTGTAAGGATGCGTGTACTCGAGCTCAGTTCCAGTGCACCAGCGCAGAGAGATTGGACAACAGTTGTTACCTGGACAAATACCGGATCATTCCGGTGTTCCGCGATTTTTTCGGATGTACTCATTTTTCAAGGAACTGCGCCCATTCAGGTGACTTTTTGAAATATATTTTAGATTCTCGGAAAATAGATCGGATGGATTGGAAAAAATTGAAATAAAGGCTTAGGCAAATATTCAGTTGACGATCAGTAACAGATCGATTGCAAAGTAGTAAGTAGTCCTAGTCCAGATTTTGAGATGTCACTCCTAAAAATATATTTTTAAAGATCGACTGAAATGACCCATGGCAACTTTCGTGATTCATAAAATACGTATTCTAATTTGCCAGTAACTTGAGTTTAAATTTTCGAAATCGGCCTATAAACAACTTTAATACGGTTTTTTCCAATCACCAGATAATTAGCACCAGTGAACAGAACTGAACTGGCCCGTGGTCACTGAGGCGTGTCCAGCCGCGTGTCCTGCCGCGTGACGTGCTAGTTGGCCGAAGTATAACCTCCTTAAAGTCATAGTCTCATTTTTGTAAGGCAACTAAACTGAACTAACTATTCTCCACGAAGAAAATCTGATCACTAACACGAATATTTCCTGTCGTATTTGCAAAGATTTTCATTTTTATGCCCGTTTTACAGTTTTGGATGTAGCAGCTTATTGGCGTAAGCCGTTTCAGATCGATGAGGTACCGAATCAAGTGCAATCCCATCGCGAGTGCGAAACACCGGAAATCTAGTAATTGTAGCGCCGATACTTATGACAGACGCATTCTTCATTGAGCTTACTACCTTTTTGTTATTTCAGTATTTGAAAAAGGGTAAGCTATTAGCTATTTAAATTGGATATTCAGCTGGGAAATTTTATGTTTTCTTCGTCACGGCCTAAGCGAAATGACGTGGTAAGGACTAACGCTCGCAAAACACGTAATATTAGGGTAGGGTAGGGTAGTTTGAACTTAATTATTGAGGGCTAGAATGTCTGCAGAGTTCTGAAAATTGTTGCAAACGTCAGGGGAAAGATTTCTGTGAGTGGTGAACTATTTGTCCGGCATTTATTACAATTTGCCTTGCAAAAATGAGACAATGACTTTAATGAAAAAACAACAGGAAATCTCACATTCTAAACAACTGTTTAAACATATTTTAAGTCATCCAAGCAACTCAAACCCCCATAGCATATGTACATCAATTACGGTGTCTGCCAAATGTTGTCACAACAATCAGACTGGTTTTAATTGTCTTATTTTTTATGACACACAGGTGGCCGTTATATAATCCTATCGCATTCAATTTCAATTCTTGATTTAAAGGTCTCTAATTATACCTTTTGAATTTTAACGCCTTGGACCCACCAGGCGGTATATAATGTCCTGTCATAATGGCGTAATCTTGGCATTCGACTGCTACTTAGTTTATTGTCACGGCGTCCAGTCATTTTGAACCAATGAGCTTGTAGAATATATATTCAACCAATAAATTAAGAGAAGGAGATTTGGCTCATGCACTTCTACGGACGATGACACACATTTAAAAAAGTACATCGTGAATAACGGGTACCAACATTCTTTAGGATTGCATAGGATGTTTCTAACGCTTGCGCCAGGAATGTTTTCATGTCATTGATTGTTAAATTCAAAGACAGAGATATTGCAACACGGTGTGAGATGTTATACTAGCTAACAATATAATATACGTTAGTTAAATACAAACGAATCATCCACTAAGTACTAAGTTGTCATAAAGTGAAGTGAAACAAAATTATTTTTTCTACAATAAACATTAAAAAAGTTTTTACATTCTCTCCCGTTTATTACAAAAACCTTAAATTTTTTCGAGACAATTTAGAACTTCATATCGATATTAAATGTTGTAACACTACGTGATATCCCATAATAATGGATCTCTCACCGACCAAGTTCTTAACCTTTTTGATATAAACCCACCCAAGAAAACCGCGTCCAAGGATTGTCACAGTCCAATCAAAATGGAGTTGACGACTAAGAGGGAAAGTTGATATCATGAAGCAGTTGCATATCGTATTTTGGAATTCATTCGGTCATGCTATTGCCTCTATTTTGCTGTTGAATTAGCTTAAAAATACAGAGAAAATCAAAGGGCTGGACTTTCAGCTGACGACTAGCACGTCACACACTGGGCGTGGCTTCGAGTCATGCTTCGGTGATTTTGTGTAAGCGTTCGCCAGGCTCATTAGGCGGTTATCCAAAACAGGGGTATAAAAGGTCTCCTAGTAGTCGAATTAAAGCGTATATTTTCTCAATGTTTGGCTCTATTGATTCTTATAAGTGAAGCGACTACAAATACTAATTTGTAATTATCACAATTATGCGTTACGTCTCCTCTTTAAAGTCCCCTTAATTGACAAAAGAATTAACTGTCATTCTTTTGGTGACTTTTGTGTCCGAACTTGAAACATTTAATGACAAAGAAAACGTACCTAACGAATCTTTATCAAATCATTGACAGATGTATGAAAAATGAGTGTCGTATATTGAACCGTTCATAAAATCATTGACATTTTATCCACCAGGAGGAGAATGTGATGCGTGTGACGGCCCTAACTACAGATGCAGAGGTGGGAAGTGTCAATGTAGTCGTGGATACAGTAAGGTGGCCCACTACAAAACTTGTGTCCAAGGTTAGCATCGTATATAACAACATGTCCACTTCCGCCCTCGTCTTTATCACCATAGGGATCATCATAATCTCCAACACTAAAATAATGAAACAAACTATGTTCATCTGTCTGCATTGATAAAATAACAATGTTACTACCATTCTTACAATTAGGAATAATAAACAGAAGATACCTAACTTCCTTAAGTGTAAGACGATAGTTTATTGGCCTGCATGAGGTGTCCAGTCGACCTCTCGTGCGCAAAAGAAACACTACTCATTATTCAATCAAAACTGGCATGCGCGCCTCTTCTACTGACATGATGAAACTTTGAGAACCTTACCAGCAGGTGCAATTACACAAGCAAATGATTTTGTTTTCCTTGAAAGGGAAGATGATAATCTATTGTCGTATGGAATTATTTTGAAGCGATGAGTGAGGTGAGTTGAGGCATGTCTTCTTTATAGCTTATCGGCAAAATGTCAAAGTTGAACTGGACGGCCGGCATTTTCCTTATCAACTCATTGTCTATGAATAACTGCATGACATGGCAGTCCGTTTACCGTTTCATGTCAATTGCATGTTGTCTTCGTTTTCTTTGCAGAATGTTTCAATTACACGACAACATTCACCAAGCAAACAACAACCCACTGTATCCACAAATATGAGATAAAATTTCTCAACACAAACGCGCGCGCATGTAGGAAACGTTGCTTGATGCAAAAGGATTTTGAATGTGGTGCCTTTCACATGTACAATGGGAACTGTTACCTAATGGATTGGACTCCTGTACTAGCTGAGAAGAAATGGGAAGTGCGCACGAAATGTACACACTACTCCAGAGACTGTGAGTCCATTCGTCCGTTTTATTTTCTCTCTTCAAAGAATTTTTTATGGTCGGTGAACCAGTGTAAGAACGAGAAATATATCTGCAAACTGCACTAACAGTTTCGTAATTAACGACCTTAACACGGTTTCTACTGTTCTCAACATACATAAGCTACGCCAGATCCTATCAAACAACTGATAAAGCGCACATTTAATCTACGTTTGTAAGTCAACTATAACATGTCATATACATTTTGGGACAATTTGAATAAACGATGATATTAAGAATACTTGCACGGATGCGAGCCCTTGACTTAAAGGCTTCACAATGTAGATGCATATTACATACAAAGATTTCTATAATCAGGTAATCCAGTCTGCGAGGTGGGACTTACCCGCGTCGTGGGAACAAATGAGTGTGTTCAACGTAAGTGTAATTGAAAAGGAAACATATGTTCATGCACTCAAGCGACCTTAACCGTAAAAGTAAGCAATTATTCGAGTATAACTCTATTTCAGACTTGTATTAGTTCCTACCAATGACTTTAATCACTCATAGTTCGCTACGTCTCGGGTCTGAGTACTCTCCCGTCGGCCACACGACAGAAGGCATTTTCCATGATCTTTCACCTTCCATAAATTCAAAGAATCTACGAGTCGTTACAAAATCAAAATGTGCCGTAGCTCTACGGCCACGTTTTTAAATGCCAGAGTAAGCCAACGTCTATTGAGGTCTAAATGTAAGTAAGTATTTTGTTTGCCGGGCTTTAATGTAATTGTAATGCTTGCCTGATTTGGAGACGCACGGAGGGACTGTATGCACTTAGTGAGCAAGTAAGTATTATGGGTGCTATGAGGTGAGGGGGAAGACCATGGCCAATCTCATAACTATTAGATGCAATATATCGTTTTTAACAAGCCACATTTATAAATTAAACACACAAAATATTAAAACCGATTATGGTCGGCTTCTTTCTCATTCCAGTTTCCTTGAATGTTATGGACACAACTCTGTTGGATTCGATCATAACGGTTAATATCTATTCTCGATAATACTACACTATGACCTTGTATTTCAGGATGTTGGAAGTACGCAGACACGTTTCAGCTGGTGTCCTCTACCTGGTGTCTCAGTAAGTTCCTTGACACCTTCAGCCATATCGACAAGGACAGGTGCAAGCAGCAATGCATAGACTACAACAAGCAAATCTGTGAGGGCTTCGAGGTGACCACAAAACACTGTCATCTGGTGTCGACAAAAGAACGAACAAGTATGAAATGGAAAAAACGTCATTACTGTCAATTTTACCAGAGACTTTGCGTGGAGGGCGGATTCTAGAATTTTTTTAAAACAACACTCCCTATTTCATTTGGTCCACATGCTTTAACGATGGTGTTATTGCCTTGAAAAGTTAATAACTCTTGCGTGTTCCTCCTGTGCTGTGGTATTTGTTAAATTAAAGTGACAGTGCCAAGTCTTAATTCAACAGTTAAGATCAAAAAGGTTTTCTTGATTTCTATAATAATGAAGTGTGAAAGGTGAGTTCATATAAGATACCATGTGAAAGATTATTAAAGAGGATTTTAACGCCGTATAAGATTTTTCCAAGAGAAGTCGTCTTCAGACATTATCAATCTTCTGATATAAAAATATATGAGTTCATTAAAGTAAGAAATATCGGAGGCGTTGATATTTTCAACTAATTGACGAGAGCCGATACATTGTTATCACACGAGGTTCAATCTAGTTGAAAACTAGATGTTTTGATCCGTAATTAATCTAGAGAATTACATCCCTATTCCATGTCGCGCAGGCGTCAAAAGAGAACTGGCCCAGCTCTTCGAATCGCGGATCAATGCGATTGTTTCGCCGTCCTTGAGTACCTCGATTGCAAAATCCGAATGTCATCGATGTATCGTGTTGAAAAATATGGCGACAGCATCAATTCAATGCAGATTTTGTTGACGGAAAATTTATGTGTTGTTTATTTGTTCATTAGTGCAAAAGTGAACCAAAAAAAGTAGGTCAATGAATCGCAAATTAAGTACAAAGTTCAATTACATACAAACGTAGGGGAAACGTCAGCATGTGACATTAACCAAGATGCAAAAGAAACTCGTCGTTGATTGGTTGAAAACTGACTCCCTGCCCTAATTTTATTGGTCGGTTCAAAACTAGTTAAAGGTCAGCTGAACATGACCTCAATCAGTGATTCTCTAGATGTATTGACGGATCAATACATCTAGTTTTAACTAGATTGCACGAGGTTGAGATTCTGTCCAAAATTCATCCAAAATCATTCTTCAACAGTTTTTAGTTACAGAATTATCTCAAACCATAATACTGTCATAAGGCGTCTGGTCATATTGAGGTCAAAACAGTGTGGCATTATCAACATTATGACGTCATAGCAGTGTTAATATTCAAGGTGGCGTTCACTAATGCCTACACGCATGTACCAGTGGCTTTACCCTATTAGCAACGTATTACAACCTTCACCCAAACACCATTTTGTTAGCACAATCGGATTTTTTTTATCGATATTCAAATCGATATTTTTAACAAGGTCTCTATCATCATGTAATTTTGTAAAAAAAAAAAATAAAACACGTTCTCATCACAACATTTCTACAATATAAAAGTTGGGGATGACAAAATTTAGAAATTAGAAAAAACCCGGAGGAGGTCAGCGATCCCACTAAGTGCATGAGGGGCTTAACGAAACAATGATAAAGACTAAATAATAAATTTTAAAACTGCAGACAGATGATGTAGGAGGCTTTGATGGTAGTGTCCTTTGTTAGTCGCTTGGGTTCTATGTACTGGAGCTAACCTGGGTGAAGCCTACCCTGGGCCTTTTGGTGGCGGGTTTATTGGTGTTTATATTGGGGTGAGTGATAACAGGTTATACAGGTAGTGATAAGGAGTAGGAGTCATGATGAGTGGGGAGAGAGATACCGGGTGGTTGGCGGGTGGGTGCTGAGAGGGTTGGTTGTGAGAGATTGAATTAGGTGCGGGTTGGGATGAACGGGGATTTGACTTACTTTTGGGTTGTTTTAGGTCAAAGTTTATGGTGATGGCGATCCTGTTGGAGATGTGGTCAGTGTTGGAGTTACAATCCGAAAGACGATAGTGGAGGCAGGGTTGGAGTGTTTGAATCAAGTGGCGAGGTAGCGCTTTATTTTAAAAAAATGGTCCTGTCCATGATGATTGATAGAAACTTGTAGCGTGGCGAGAGCGGCGGGAATGGGGTCTGCGGCGTCGGGCGTCTGAATGCTCGTGAGTAGCTGCAAGGGGGCCGTCTGTACCGGATGGAGGTCCAGACGACTGTGAATGGGAACCATTTTGTTAACACTCATTATAAACTAATACAGGTCCTTCTCACTTAGAGTACTGCTTACAAAATTGATAGTACCTGTTTATTAAGTTGACTTGAGATACTTAGATTTAGATTAAAAGGATTGTTTTAATTCTTACAGCAAATCCCTATTATGAGTAAGTGATGTATCTATCAAGTACATTTCTGTCTCAAAAATTACTTGTTGTCTCTAAATCTATCTATATATCTTTTGTGAAAGCAATATATTCATTAAATACATTGTTGTCACAACAATCACTGTAGGCATTGCTCCTTGTAGGCGTTTTTCCTCGTCGGCATTATTAACCCTAACAGTATTCAACATTACGACGTACATGTAAATGCATTGTTAGCAGTGTTCTTAGGAATGTCAAAGCATTGTTAAGTTAGGACCTGAATATGCAAAAGCATTGTGACGATTTAATTGCTACGATATCTACAAAGCAGTTATGAATAAATTTTGAATTCCTCGTCAATTCAATTTTGGTTTCTTTCAACAACAGTTTATAATTATAATTCGACAATGTCTTGAATGATCAGATACACTCTCTTTGTGGTGACGCTATGACAATCTCTTGAATGATTAAAGCAGATTATTAAATTTGTACATGAATACTTCCTATCCATCCACAGAGCCATCCTTGTCTTTCTGGGAAATTACGACCCTGACGTTGCAAATAGTGGAGATATGAGATGGATTTCACCTATTGGTAAACAAAAGTCATGTATTTCTCGACAATGCTGTTTGAAATACATGTACAGATGATCGTTTAAATAATGCTGTTTTTGTATGGGCTGATAGATGAACAAATGCTGTTAAGAATTGGAATGTTAGATTAAGTAAGAAGTTTACCCCGTAGATTCATTCTAGCTTTTACAAGCATTTGTCCTGCGGGATAGCGCAGTGGTTAGCGCGTTCGGCTTCGGATCAAGAGGTCCGTGGTTCGAATTCCGCCAGGGGCTCTGCAACTTTGTCTGCAAGAGAGAACTTCTACACAGTCAGGTTTGGGTGAAATGCTACACTGAATTTCAGCGCAATACCACCCATGGTTTGCTAGTTACAGCCGATGCTCGCAGGTTTCACCGCAATTCATAACCACAATGTTGCGGGCTTTCTCCCTGCAATAATACTAGCAGCCGAGATATAAGTGAAATAATCTTGAAAGCGGCGTTAAACACCAACCCACCTCACCTCACCTATGTACATTTTAACCAGTATGTTACTCCAGTCCAGCATCATTATAGATATCTGGTCTTGAAAAAAAATGGAATTTGTTTTTACAAACCCTGACAAATATTATCTAACAGCCAAAATCTGCTTTTTAATTTTACAGCGTAAAAAAGATTATGTTGTATGCTTAAACTATGTTGTTGATATTTGTCTCTCAAAATTATATTGTGAATGGTTCTGTACACATCTTATATACGTGTTCTATAAATATGAATATATTTCATGCATGTACAGAAGTGAGACGTAAATGAGCTATTGTCTATCTGTCTACGTACAGTCTCAGATAAAACAGACTGCAAGGTTTATTGCGTCTAGAAATTACATTTAAGAGCAATGGTGTCCTTCGAGAAATGTTGGATAACGAAACTGTATGTGAAGCACAGTAAAAGAACCTCAATTATAATTAACTAACCTTTTCCATCAGAATGACCAAAATAGATTAATAGTACAACTTTTATGAACCAAACAATTTCCTCTGAAATTGAAAGTTAAAATCATTTGTTCTTTGAAGTTTGTGAAAATCATGAAAATTGATAACAAAATATGATAAAATTCTTTGATTCCTGAAAGAAGTAACATTTGTGGAAGGTTATAATGTTCATCTGTCTCTATCATCGTTCAATTGTTTGAGTGTGCAATGTAAATTTGATGTTCATTTAGCGTGCAGGTGTCCCGTGAAGCCTATCTAGCGTCATTATGCAACAATGTAATAAGGGAAAGGAAGGAAATGTAATCATGTGATTATTTTTCAAGAATACATGAGGAAATAGCCCTTGTTGGGATTAATAATGGGTCTGAAAAAAGAGACATGTAACTGATATTCAAATTTGCTGGGAAAACTGAATGTTCAGCAGTATCTGTATCAAAGATCATGTTGTACATTATTTACTTGTTGTTGACTGCTCAGTAGTGAGACAAAGTGTCAGTAATCACACCAAGAGGATATCAGTATACACAAGCATAACTTTGTGTACACAAGCATAACTTTACCCCACTACGTCAGCTACTAGTAGACATCGGTTTTCTAAGAATTGTAAACCTGCAATAGTGTTATCTAATTACATTTGAATTCCGGAATATACTTTTAGAACCCATTACATTATGTTAATTCATAATTTTTATGAATTTTAAAATAGTCATGATTTCTTAACAAAACATTTTAAACTTAAATACTTAAGATCAATAAGAGACAGAATTAGTGGAACGCACAGGGGAAAATATACTGTACTCAAGAAATGTTTTTGACATTCTCCAAAAGTGACATGTTGTCAGAATTACAGTACTATTATTCTCCTATTTCAGCAAGAAAACAACTTTAACACATTTTTAAAAGCTTTTTGTATCAAAGTTAAAAACATCATCGTATAACTCTCGACCTTTGCAAAAGATATTTCAAAATGACAACTTCATAAGATAATACAAAATTGTGCGTTTTTGTATTTCCGTATCCATTGTTGCATTAAACCCTGTCGGATGTGATCATGTAAGGCTGTGAGGGTCAAATTTCAGTATGTCATAGAGATATTTCCCCTTATCCTTGTCAAAATCCTAACTCTTTCTATTAAAAATTGTTTAATAAGTCAATCTTAAATGCACACCATTTTACATGATATTCACACTAATTTTGTATTTGATGAAACAAACAGTTGCTGTTCTTCACAAACTACAGAGGATCTGATGGACGACATGTAAAATCTTAAACAATTACTCTGGTATTCATTACACAGGTTTTGAAGGCAAGAACAATAAATCAAGTTTGATTTAAACAAACTCTTTGTTGGGTGACAGGTTTCCGGATATTGTGCTCTGAATAAAGCGAACGGTATTTTGTAAGTTATCCAGGGGATAATGTTTCTTTATATGGTTTTCTGCCAGGAGTTCTCTCGAGGCAACCAGTGCAACCATTGCATTATTCCAGTGCAAAGATTTGGTAAGTCCATTATTTCAGCTACAAAATATACATTGAAATTTCGGAACAAGGTGTTATTACCGTGCAACATGACTTTGATTGGGTTTTAACAAATATGTAACGAGTGAGAAAAGAGATCCTGAAAAGTTCTAGATTATTTTTTTTGTCAACTACCTTTAAGAACGTATGAACGCATGTTTAGTAACGGGTTTCCATTTTTAGCACTGAGTTCCAGACACATGGCTGTCATCTTCCCCGCCTGTACCGGTCTATACATATCATAAGCGGATACATTTACCCTTGATTGTCTGTCTTCATTTCAAAGTGACCCTTACAACTGTGGTGTCTTTGTAATGATAAAGTCAGATGGAAAAGATAACGTTGCAGCCCTATGCACAAGATACGACAGGATGATGTTTTGAATAGTTTTATTCTAAATAACTAAAAGGCGAAATGTTATAAGATATCAAATTGGTATTATGATCAGTATAAGTGTATAGTTCAATAGATTGCTGTTACTGTTATAATGATTATCATTAAAGGTTGTTAGAACCCTGTCAACCAAGTGTGAGACTCAGCTGAGCTTACAAGTCGTTCGCAGATACAATGAGGATGCGCACCCCAGTCCAAACGAACCCTGCATCTGTGTCAAGCATAAGGATAAACAGTGACAGTTGTTATCCAGCATCCTGCTACATCAGCGTATTTGAATCGCTGATCGAGCTCCTTCCATATACCCTGATCTCCTTCGAGCCAAAACCCTCGGAACGCTAGCGCGGCTTGATGATCGTGGCTGGGCTCACCTGTCATTTTTTCAGCCAATGGAATGTCGTTATCCAAGGAGCTTGACGCTACTCTTTTGAACTTAACGGAATTTCCCATCCGGGTTGTGCCGCTGTTGCTGGATGCGAGTCGTCTCATTGGCTGGTTAGATAGCTAGTAATACGAGGCTTTTGGCCTAAAGGAGATCAGCGTATATGGAAGGAGCTGGATCAGCGGATTCAACTACTGATGAAGCAGGATGGTTATCCAGTAACAAGAGGAAGACTCGACGTCATACGATAATGTCAATTTTAAAAAGAAAAACATGATCTCAGTGCTCTAAAATAACATTAAGGGCGTTAAATAAGAAATATACAAACTAAAGTAATTTTAGATGTTTTGTAGATATGTTTTGAAAGAGAATCTGATATAATTAAACCACATGACAGATTCATCGATTTCGAGATTCCATAGAATTTGTCAGTATGACACAGCTTGAACCTAAATAATTGGTACGGCATGACGGATGATTAATGAACATCAAAATGATTAACAGTTACTTGATACAATAAAACAAATTAATATTGAGAAAAAAACAGATAGAGTACGGTGCCCACATTGACTCATATCGCAAGGCCATATACATAAGAAACAAACAGGCACGATAGATTAATGTTTTCTGATAGTTGGTAAGAAGTAAATAATTTTCAACAAAGCTTTTACATTAGTATTTCAAAAATGAGTATCATGATTATTTTCAGAAACATCAACTTTGCATTGGCTTTGGTTTGCCCTGTGACCTTGACACGTGTGATTTTTTACACTAAATCTCTACCTTTTTAAAAAAATAAATTTTTTTCATAGTTGAGGATCCCGAAGTACGACCATTTTCAGTTATGCGTTTCTTTTAGCCTAAGTATAACATGTTGCATAAAAATTATCAACAACAAATCACTTCAGCCACGAAGATACAGACTCGAAGACTACTTTACATAGAGATTATTTCCAGAGTATGTTTTGATATCGTAAATATCACTATGTAAACAAAAAAATTGAATCAGGCGAGCTTTTATCATATTATGTCATTTTGAAATAAACCTCCTTTTTTTGTTAATTTTGTGTCCCCTCTACAAACGAAAAGGGCATATGAATATACCCATACTCACATGCCATTTCGCGTCATAGGAAAATGACGTCACAAAAGAGCAAAATAGTCCAATTTGTCAAACCTTTTACAACAACAGTGTACTCGTTTTGTTTGAATAAAACATCACATAAAATACAAAACGTCATAAGTGTTTCAGATATATTTAATATCATTCAAAATATTTGAAATTGAAAATGTCACAACATTAGACCCGCGTAGCAACACAACACAGGAACACGCAAACAGGTCACGTCTTGAAACCGAACCGACGTCTCCTGCCGTGGCACCTTTGTTGGAATCTTCGTCAGGCGGGAGTGTTCAAACCTCCCTTCATACTCTACACCATCGATGTGCACATAGTAGTGTTTGCTCCCATTATACATGTCAATAACAGCTGTAATGAAACCTGTTCCTGTACTATCGATGCGAACACAATCGCCGATTGACAAGGCGGCCATGTTTGTTTACATTGACGCCCATGTCTGCAAAATACACGGAACTCACTTTGTGCGACGGAACCAATAATTGTAATTCCCCCAATATTTCCATGATCAGCGACACTGGTTACATGAGGAGATTGGTCTATACATACGTTGACAGGACAACTGTGCAATTAAAAATAAGCTTTTATGAGTTTTTGATATAATGTAATAAAAGCATTGTCAAGGTATGTCTCCTGTTGTCTGCTCAAACGAAATCATTCTAAAACACTTACATGAAAATATAACACAAGAAGATCTGACTAAAACAGTGTCCACAGATGCAAATAGAGACAAATATCACGTTAGTCTTATAATACGAGCTGACAATCTACAAGCCAAGTTTGGAAGAGAAACTTGGAGATAATGGCATTTTTATAAAGCCTTAATATCACCTAACATTTTTCACTATCTCAAGTGCGGAAAAATCATATTATATTTTCAAGAATAGTATCTGGTCTGACTGTTCAAACCTGGAATGATTCGCCATATGATTCGAATTGCCAATATGAAATAAGACTCGATATAGCCGTTATTTGTTCTACTATCTTGTCAAAATCATACTGTGATGGTTTTTTAAATGGAATATTTGAAATTACTGATTCTAGGAGTTAATATTACCGTCATATGGAATTTTGAAATAGTATAGAACAAATTGATTAAAAACTTATTTTCACAAGAACAAGAAGCAGTGTAATGTGAAAATAAAATATTTTCTATCGATTTTATACTTTTGTTTTAGGCCTCATCTGTTCATTCATGAAAAATAACGATACTTTTTGAACGAATCAAATAATCCAGTATGTCATTGATTAGTCACCTTGACTGACATCTTTACTGCTACATCAAAAAATATGGACACGACAAACGACATATATGCATTCTGGAATTATTTCTTTGTTTCTTAAAGACCACAGATGTCAGATTGTATTTCCTATCCAAAACTGGCTTCTTTAGAGTTTGTTTCATTTGCAATGCTTAAAAATATATGAAATATAAAGAATATGAAGAAATATTTGCAAATTTGTAGATATATATTTGCATGACCTCATGAGGTAGGAGGATATGTTTCCACAGTCATGCTTTTATTAGTTAATTATATGATTACTTTTTGCAGTGTTCATACAATATTGTAAGAATAATTATAAGAATGCCAAATAATAAAGTTGAAATAAAGATGTTTTAAACACCAAAAAGCTTCCGAACATATTATGCTTATTTCTTATTGAAAACTCAATGAGCCAGGATGTAGGGTTTCAAGTCTTTATCAGTGAAACATGCTTAGATGTTTTCCATAGAAACGGCCAAAAATAAAAATCGCAAGGAGAAAATCTCGGAGGCACCACGACACAGTATGACTGTTCAATGTATGAGCTTGGCCTTTTCTAGTTAAGCTCAGGTGAAAGAAAAGCCTGAATGAAGGGATGTAGGAAAGTTGAACAAAAAGTTGTTTGTGCCCACCACACCGTGGTCGTTCTTCCACGCTAGTTCCTTTGTATATACATCAAATTCTGACGAGGATTTCTGACGAGGAAGTAAACGTCTTTCTTCCTGACACTTAACTTTCTGACAGTTAAGCGTGCTTTTAGTTTGAAGAGTATCGGATATCAACTGGATAGTTTATAAATAAATATATTGTCATTGATTCCATTTTGCTGTTTTACACTGTTTGCAGTTGGTTATAGATTTAGAATGAAACTGTTATATCTAATGTAGTTCTAAGAAGTAATTAGACTAAATCTTTGTCCAAATCAATTTTCTTTGACGTGGCAGGTAAGCCTTCAATCAAGCTGACAAATAAATGACACACTGGATAACTGAATCAGTTCCATCGAGAAAGCTTATTATATTGATTGTCCAATGAATATTTGACGATTCAACTTCAGCATGTTATCACGTAAAACCGATCTTCGTAATGAGATAGTACGACCATATTTGTACTAAGAGTTGCACCTTATTTACTTAAAGATTTCACTCTGAATGTGGAATACCAAAGTACTTTGCAGTTTGTTCAAAACTGTTTCAAAATGCCGTCTGACAACATCTACTTTCTGTTTTGTATTTTCAATTAACGATTAAAGATGTCAACCGGAATGTAGTGATGAATTCATTGCAAGTGCAATATGAAGAATTAGGATATGTTCATAATATCAACATTTGTGTTCGAGAATATACGGCTCACACACACACACACTTGCACATATACCCTTATGATACATCTTGTAACGAACAGTCTAGCATTTGAAGATCCATTATTTAACATTTACATATAACGATATGGATTAATCTGACACTTATCTTGTGTTGATATTATAGCATTGGTGTTTATATCAGTGGCAAATGTGTTTATGGCTAAATAGTAAGTACAGTATTAGGTAATGTTAGTTTGGGGTTTAACGCCGCTTTCAAGAGTATTTCACTTATATAGCAGCTGTTTGTATTATTGCAGGGAAAACCCGCAACACTATTTTGGCCACGCGATGCGGTGAAACCTGCGAGCATCGGCTGGTCCTAGCGAACCATTGGTGGTACTACATTACGTCTCTTTTTACGTAAGCTAGTATTGGTACAATTCATTCAGTAAGTGTCACGTGGCGACAGATAGCCTAACCTACTAGTCGCAAAATACAATGCTTGACATATGTAAATGTCAGTTTGGAATGAAAACATGTCGGCTGTGTCTATAATAATGCATTAAGCAATTTTTTTATAGTTCTTCAAAAGTTTCAAAAGCCTTCTTAGACTTGAACGTGATTGGTGTTTACCATTTGTGGAAATCACCAGGAAAAGGATATAAAATAAATTGCGATTAATGCCATATATCGCGGTACATGACCTCAATCCATAAATAGCACTGAGGGGTAAACCAGTTAAACCAAGAAGTGTCAAATCATTAACATTACCATATGTAAAGTAACATGTAAATCCATTTTCAAAATTGTGATCGCATTTGTCAGCTTTGCAACGTTTGTCTCTTCGATGGAGTGATTCAAATGATTAATGACGCTTTCGATAGTACAATGTTTCCTTCGTAAGTAATTAATTCAATATTGAAATATCTTACCCATTTTAAAAAGAAAAATTAGTAATATTTAATTCTGGTATAGCAAGACGAGATGTAGGTGAATGGGTTATACAACCTGGAAGCTATGCGACTAAACGACAATATCGAAATTTTATCGTCAAATTTTAAGAGACGTATTTTTATCAATTAGAATATTTGAATTTTGTTTATATGTACAGACAATGTCAAAAGACACACAAACAGTGACAATAACGATCTCCCATGATTCAGTAAAGTCACCATTGTGAAGTCGGCGTTTGTAAGTATTATAAGCAACAGTATCATAAGTAGATGTAGAAGATTTCAAACAATCAATCAAAAAAAAATACTTTTTTTAATTGAAATTTTATTAAAATGTTTTTAATCTTTGGATTTTGCTTTTTTGTGAGGTTTCAATCCTGTTTATATTGGACTTCCTGTGGTATGTACGGAATGGCTGCTGTTTCCTTAGAGATAGTACTAATCTGTATAATTCCAGTTTCGTATTATTAATCCTGTGTTCATCCCCATTTAATTCTAAAAGATGTTCAAAGAACTTATCACAATTAAAAACATAATTTTTCAAAAATGTCACACGCAAAGTCATTTTAGTTAATTCGATCAAAAATCCTGCCTCTGCCGTTACTTGTGTGTGTCTATCTTATTGACGCCTTTATATTGACCTCTTATCTCTGCCGCCCTTTTGCACATGTTTTCAATTCTTACATCTTTTAGAAAAATAAAAACTTTTTAAAAACGCTCCTTAAATGATATCCAAACATTCATAATACCAAGGATAATCACTGCAGGATTGACTTGCATTTTTGCTTGTGCTTTTTGCTGTAAAATTGAGGGTTCTTTCATTTGAAAAATATACAAGTATGTAGCAGAATTCGAGGCAGTTTGCCACACAGCATTGGGAAATGTGACAAATTTGTATGACAAGTTTTTCTTGTATTTGCACTTCAAAGCTTGAAAGCAGATCTAAAGAAATAAGCCGATGGTTTTTACAAGATTGCAGTAGTCTCTTTTATCAAAAGGTTTGAGAGAAATATTCGAACCAATAATCAAAGTAACTGACAACATGTTGTCATTTGGCATGTTGCAAGCTAAATATGTCGAAAATGGATTCTGCAAAAATGTATATCAAAAGTCCTTTTTATTAAGTAACCAAAGAAAATTTCAATCTTTGAATGGCAAAAATAATTCACATAAGGATAACAAGATTTTCTGGATAAAACAACGTCCTTTATTTATGAAATTTAAGACGTTTCGATGTATATGCTTACTCCTTTATCTGGTGGGATGTGTATGATTTGCCATGAATGACGTAAGGCGTATAATGACGTCATGTGGAAACTGTTCATGTTCTTGTCGGTTGGATGGGGGTACGGTTCTGCTCCTAATCTGTCTGTCAAGATGGTCTCACAAATGTTCGATCGAGTTTATATCTGGGGAACAAGCAGGCCAAGCTAAAGCATGCAAATTCATGTTATTCTGGAAATTCTGTGTGAGTCTGGCTGTGGGGCTGTTGATTGATGAAGGGGGGGCAACTGGCTGCAGAATCTCACCCCTGTACCTCTGCGCATTCAGGTAGCCATGGATGATGACTAGTCTCGTTTTCAGTTCACCAAAAATTCCTTCCCACACCATCGCCTTCTCCATAAGCTGGCACTTCCTGAATACAGTTTGGAGCTAGCCGTTCCCAAGCACGTCTGTAAACACGTTGACGACCATCAGCTCTGAACAAACAGAATCTGCTCTCATCAAAAAATAGGACACGTTACCAGTTTCGGACTTGCCAACGTCGAACTTTCCTTGCCCAGCGGAGCCTCTTACGTGGATGTTGCTGGGTAAGCACAACTCTCCGGTATGGACGCCGTGCCCGGATACCATAACCGTCGAAACAATCTTGTGATGCATACACAGGTGCAGCCGAACGTTCTTGCGATGTGGGCGTGTGAAGCTCCTTCAAGGGCCATTCCTACGGCATTTTTCATATGTACTTTTTTATACTGCGACTATGACTTATGTCTTCAGCTGGTTTTATACTGTTTCTAAGCACGTGCATTTCGTGGAATTCTTCATATTCAAGTTCGCGCGACAGTTTTCACAGTTTCGCTAATTTTGAAAGAAGAAATAAATAGGTAGTAGGTTTTCACATGTTCCTGTAAAGTTTTGTGAATTTCCGTTCACAAATAATGTTTTACCCCAAAAAATATTTGGTATACTTTCTTTTGGACTTCAGCTTATTTTAAATCTGTTTGTTGTAAAGCCTGATAGGAAATGGCATGTGAAGTTGCCAAATGATTACACACTTGAACATGATTTTTCCTTTATGTTTGTATTATATGAATAACTAAGTAAGCAAAAACTATGCAAGTCTTTATTAACATTTTACAAATTCATTTACTTTTCAGTTTTCTTTCTAACCATTGTTGCCATGCGATAACCATTCTGATGTAGTCATTGTTAATTTCGTAAATGATGTAATTGGTATAACTAATCCAAAAATAATCTGTTTGCAATAGTGTACTGTTAGGGGTCAGATTTTACAACTTTTACTGGGTTGACTTGATTTAAATAATCCGTAACTTACTTATTACAGGAGACAATATTAATTTTGTGCATCTACACACTAACGAATGTTGCAAATAGTATTCATTTTGTAAAAATAATTTTGACTGGTTTTGGATAAAGTCACATTGATGTTGTCGCATAAAAATGTTTCCTAACTTTGATGAAACTCCCAAGGTCGATAATCGATAACTTTCGTAAAGAAGAGCAATTGTAAATATGATTGAAAATCATTTACGTTTTGACATATACGATTGAAAATCATTTACGTTTTGACATATTTGTTAACCCAGAAAGTTTATAACAATCCAGTATGACAAATAATGTTTTGATTCTCTATAAAGATTATTAAATCTGTGGAAGGTGCCAATGCTCATTCCGTCTGCTACAATAAAGTCATTTGAGTGCGCCATGAAAATGTAATGGTCGTTTAGCGTGCATATAGCATGTGCATTACACACCAGCAAATGAGGGAAAGTATGCAAGTGTAATTAATGTCATCATCTCTAAATGAATTCATGATGCAAGACCCTTACATGTATTGCAAAACGAGCGTTAGGAAGTAAGAACTGTACGCTGAGATGTTTATCCAACCGGGTGATTGACCATTATTTGACTTCTTGTTATCTTTAAATGAACAAGAATAATACGGTTTTGATTAAAACTCGACTTTAGATCATTGTGAGGGATTTAATCTGCTCGTTTGTATTATTAATCATTCCCAATGTCCTTTTAACTTAAAAGGTTTTTTTTGTAGAAATTCCCGTACTAGAAACTGTTTGAAACATTGAAGTAAACAACTTAATACACATCATTGAATACTATTCTGTTGATAACATGAACAACTTGATATGATTATTGTTATATAGTCATATAAGTTACTTTTATAAACAATTATTTATTAAATAGAAAACAAACCCAATAAACCGTGTTTGAGGAATTTCAATTCTGAGAATAAAACGCAATACTTTCCTTTGCATTTGTTAAGTTAATGCTAATTTTTCCTGAAGATTGTTACGGTCCAAGCTAAAGTGTTGAAATTGTAAAAAAAACAATTCAATCCAATTAAAAAAGTTAACGTTTAGGGACACATCAAAATATCCATAAATAGTATACGATAAATGACAGGGTCCAAGTGCACGAAATACTAAGGTTACCTTAAGTTATCAAGAATGCCGAATTATTCAATTGGAAATGGTTCTTAGTATTTCATTATAAGTTTGTTTTGTGCAACAATCTGGTAGATTTGCGAAAAAATTTACATAAAGGCAAATTCAGCTTTTTTAATTCAAGTGTGTGGTATCAGATGAATGGGTTTAATATCATCGTTTTACTCTTTCATAATGTATCTTATGCTTTTAGTTAATTTCTGCGAACGAAATCACTGAATATCACTAGATGCATAAACAAACTGATGTCAAATGTCAAATCTATTGCGTCGAAATTATATTTTCACTATTCAAGAAGGTAATCATAAAGAAAAAAGATATTGATGAAAAGAAGGATATGTGGGAATATACGTAATTCATTATATTTCCAAAGGTGAAATAAGCCATCTATCAGTGAAAATAAAATCCTATTACATTGTATTGTACATGATAAATTAAGGACGCTTACCACTGTGATTGTGAAAGGGCAATGAAAAGGGGAAAGTCCCAGTAACGCTAATATTGACCTTTTGAAGATAAAGTCAGCGTAATCGGTCAATCTCATTAAGAATTTGAAGAAATTTTGAAATTCTTCGTCTAATTTAAAATGTATAATTGTACCATTGATTGTATCATGAAGATTCCTTAATTGACATTAATACCATTCTAACGTTTTGTAGCAAAGCAAGAACAGTCAATTTTCGATTACAATTACGTCAAAAAGGCAAGGGTTTATCTGACATTTGACAACGGTCATTGGTTACAACAGTGATACTGAATAGCTCTTACAAAGGACACTTGACTTTCCTTTCAAACAATATAATTGTGAAACTAAAACCAAACACACCGACATAGGTTCATTGTTGGTTAATCTTTGGAAATATCTAATCCAAAATAAGTTTTGTACGCTGTGCCATAAACTCAACTAATACTAGTAAAAAAGTTTGAAATTTTATTTTTCGTCAAAGGAAATATTTATCTCCAATTTTATGATTTTTATGTCGCAAAATAAATGTTGACATGATGAAGACGTATCAATTGAAAAGTAAAGTAAATGTAAACTTCAAAACACTTTATTATTGGTAATTAGGCTTTGAAATGTTTTACTAAACATATTTTCAAGTGGAGTAAAATGGTAATTTAGAACAAAAATGGTACACTGCATACTTTTCTAACATAAGGAGTGTACATGTTATTGAAAGGCGAAGTGTACACAAAACGAGACGGAAATCTGGCCGCCGTTAGATATTGTGTTGGCAGAACAAACGAAACTGGCAGTGGTGATGTAAGGCATACGTATATATGATGTTTATATACATGAACATGTCTTTTATAAACGAATGTATTGTATGGGTAAAATGTAATTAATTATATTGTTTGTATATAGTATTAATAATTGTGACCGTTGAATAAATACATTGAGTGTATACTAAAGACATCAAGCTAAATAATTCATTGGAATCATCAAACATGTTAATTTGTTTTTATCTTTCGGCATTTTGATGTAAGCGATGTCAATTGATAACAGATTTGAGTAAGTGTTTGCGTTATTATCGGTATATTGCTATACAGAAACAACATAATACGTACCCGTACACTCTTCTCAAAATATCTTATATATAGGAAGTTTTAAAATTGACGATGTTCCACCCAAAATTGCTGAAAAACGTAACCATAAAATCGTCATTTCACTGAAAATTGTAAACAAAAAGAGGACTAGCAAAGTGAAAATAGCCCAAACATGTTAAACGTCCTAAAGCAGTCATTGTATTATCTCACATTACAAAACACGGGCCAGTTGAGGGTTGGTCACTGTTCTAATTGCTGTTAGGAGAGCATGGATCACCTTAAATATGAAAACTACCAATCGTACTGCAATACGCTTTTCTGCAACGCATAATATTGCGATGAAATATTTTGATAACGAGGAGCAAAACCCAATCTTAGTTCTGAGAACTACAAATATTCATTGCTTCAATACACGTTGAAACACATACCGAGGTAACTGTTTACAATAGGCAAACCTGAGGTATTCGTCTGTTTATCAGTGTTCTCCATCGTTTAGATTGGCACTTACTGAGAAAACAAACTGTTTATTACGAATGGCAGGTACATATGTTTTGTCATGTCATGTCATGATTGCAATCAATCCGGTTTAAAAACTTCTGCATGTTTAGAGACAAAAGGTCGTTCTGTCACTGCCTATTACACTCTATCAGGTGCTACGTAGTTTCATTTCTTACACTCAGTATGGGACCTTGAAAGGAAAAGGAACACTTTTCTTCAAGGAAGAACTGTTTTTTTGCATTTTCTTGTTTCTGAACTAAGTCTGGTTAGGCAGCATAACACAACCAGTTTTTTTAAATCCTCAAAAGAGTACCATGGTCCGTAGTAAATACCATATGAAATGAAATATATCCATCATTTGCGAGAATTACAATACTATTGCATGGAATGCAGCATTTGTTAAATGTTGTTGGTCTGATGAAAACTTTGATTAACTTGGTGCTGTACAAACTATAGCAATCAATCGCGAGGATTACAATAGCAGGTGCGCGGACCGTAGAGCTTGTTAAATACACTGTCCCTGTCTGTTGAAAACCTTTATCAGCTTGGTACTGTGACAAATATGTTGTCTTCCCTTACCATGACTTCCTTCCTCGGTCAGTGTGTGTGTGAAGCTCGATTCATATCGGATGCTTTTGACAAATAACTGAACATTGTCTTTTGAATGACAGTCATAATGAATAGGTCAAGAAAGCAAACTTGTTCTAACGTGCAAACTAAGATGCAAAAGGTTATTGCTTTATGTTTGTCCATGCCATTAATGCATGCTGATAACTATCGTGTCTCTGTCTCTACACGATGGCTATACCTTTAGAATATCATTATCCCATTGTGTTTTCCATAAAATGGCAACACATGTTCATACATTCATCTACTCCTGAAAATGTATTCCCAATGGTTACGATAAATTTAACTGAAAACAACAAACAATACGTCTTCTCTTGTACAAAATCTTCACATGACGGTATTATGAAATACCAATTACTTTTATTATCACGCACAATCATTGAAACTGATGGACATTAATTTCAAATGAATACAAGTAAAATGTTTGAAAAATCTGGTAATGATCATTTGTATAATATAAGCGTTTGTCTTTTTGATTAGTATTTTGTGTAATGATTGTACTGTCTAAGTTCTAAATACATCTTTGTAAGCTCCCTCATTGGCAATTTTAAAAACCATAAATACAAAATCCGATCGCTCTTAATTCATACTTGATTATGTTCAGGTACAATGTTGACGAGGACATGATTCTGCAAAACCTTTTGCAATACGTTCATGAAGTCTTGGTGACCACAAGAGAATCGCAACGCATTATGATCGAATATATACATAATCCACGTGTCATTCAACAATAAATTAAAAAAATAAAGCAATTTGCCGCTGGCAACAATCTTATCATTGTTCTATAAATAGTTCTTACTTTTTCATATAAAATACAGCCTTAAATTGCCATTCTGAATAAATAAATACAATCTGAAATTGAAGGTTAGTAACTACATGTCTGCTATGGACATTGATTTCGTCATACAAAATGTTGCAATGTTATTATTGTTTAAACATCAACATTTGTATCAATTGTTATTAATGTTAAAAGTCATTTTTGTCAGTACTATGATCTCGCTTTTATTTTGTGTAAGCAATTTTGGAAAGGTTGCACACAAGACTTATTTTTGTCAAACATGTCCATAAGTAAAAATTCAAATGTTTATAAAGGATAATTTTTGTGTTTTTGATTAGAATTGTTTTAAGAGCTTGAATTCAAACATGTTTTTCAGATATTCTAATTGTTGGCCACGAATAGCAGTTAACCTTTGATATTATGTTTTTATATTAAAGAACCGAGAGTAGCAGTAGCAGCACTTACATTAGATAAGCACATGTACTGAGTCCATAAGCCAAGCGAAGTATCATTCCCCTCTCTGCATGGCTTGATCATCAGCCCTCCTGTTGATAAAAGAACATCTTGCTCCTTGTACTTAGATTAACTTGTGGTGATTGTCCTCATTTTCCCACCTGTTGGGTATTGTCATCTCTGACAGAAAAAAGTTTTTAAGATCGTGCTGGAAATGGGATACGATGATCTAACATGTGGACAGTAGTCGAATTTAAACAAATTAAAGTTGTGGTGTAAACCTTTAACAGATTTAACAAGCAAAACAATTATTTTCATTGAAAGTCTGGGGAAATAATGATAAGAAATATTGATTTCCCGCGATGAAATACCAAAGGTATGTCCAGGTGCTTCGAAACATGGATAATGATGTTGTGATGAAAAGCTGTCTACATGGACATCCTTTTAGGTAAAATATTTTGTTAAAGATTCAAATATATAGGGATTATTATTAAAAGAAGTTATCAAATGTTAACAGTTTAGTAGGAAACATCAAAGCAAGCATGTCCTTGTTCTTTGGTAAAGACTTGTTCACAGCGTCCTCGATACTCATCTTCAAATGATTTGAACAACGATGAATATTTTTTTAAAGACTGTCCACATAAATCCAAGTTATTCAAAGGGGAACAGGGGAACAGAAAATTGAAAACAACCTATATATGGAAGCATAAAGTTATATTTGATAGTATCCAGTCCCCTCCGTCAATATACTACTTGCAAACGCCATACTGTCAAAGCCACAACCTCGCTCCATGCATGGTGTCTATATCTCAAACCCGACATAATCTCTGACTGCCCATTCTTTATAAGCATTTAAAAACCGTACTTTGGTAAAGATTTTCAGTAATTTACAAGTGATACATATGATTCGATGAAGGCAAATATATACATAAATGAGATGATGTTTTTACAATTAAATGGCATGATGTACATATTGTTTTGATAAGGAGTGTTTACAGTGGAAAGTAGTTTATACAAGGAACAAGGTTGATATACAGGATATGAGTAAACAGATGATGATGGAAGCCTATATAAAGTAATGGATTACTGCTGATTGATGTTTATGAGATGATGATAAGCTGGTGGGATAAAGTATCCTTGATCTCTATTTAAAACCATTTATTTGTAAAAACATCATCTCATTTATGTATATATTTGCCTTTATCGAATCATATGTATCACTTGCTTGATAACGGTGTTAGTATCTACACCGAAACGTCGCAATTCATGCAATAAAGAAGTTGACTATCCATAAGAAAGTATTCGTTCTTCTTCATAGACGTGACGTCAGCAGAATTTGAAATCAGTAAATTGGTACACAAGTTTACTGTATTAGAATATAGAAATAGAAATGGCAACGATAACTCCTGATACCTTAGTTCGATATAATATATGAACATTCCGCTTATCTTCCTGAAATGTTTTTAACTCCCTCAATGAAGTTTTTTCCGTGTAAGGCAGCCGTCTGGCTATTATTTTGACAACTTCGCTTGTATCAGTCTAAAGGTTTATGAATGAAGGATATGATTTATATGATTATTCATACTTTTACGATGACCCGACCAGATATTCAAGGAAATTACAATAAATCAAACATAAAATTCAGCAGTTTTATGTGTCACGTAACAATATCAAATATTCTTGAAAAATGTTTCGCCATTCTATGCTTGTAAGTAAAGATGATATAGTTTGTCTACTTTGTCAGATGGCAGGTGATTACACGTTCTGTTGCAAAGCACTGGTTTCTGTCTTGCTGAAACTGCCTTAAACGATTTTTTACTTCGATAAAGACAAATACAATCTGATATTAGATTGACAGATCATAGTATTTACAGTAAAGGATAACATTCCAAAAAATGCTTTTGTTTACAATGCAAAATAGCTTCTGTTTCAATTTAAGTGTTCGTACAAAAATTTTAGATGCAGGAATCCCGTTATTAGTTTAAAGGTATAAATATAAAAGTGCGAAAATTTGCATCGATTTTCATAGTTGGTCTGTATTTTATTTGAGATGGTCGGCATTTTCATTTCTGTCCCCAAATTTTCTTAGAATTTCATCAGTTATAAAATCCTTTAAAAGAACATTGAAACAAAAAGGTCCATTTTGCTGAAAAATAAGATCTGGCCAATCGTCCAAAGAGCGTGTTCTTGTTGTCGGGTGAATTAAGACACTCTCGAATTCACACATCATTAACATTGACTTCAATTAATACAATTCTTTAAGTATTCTAGGCCAATATTGTCATATCTCAAATGTAAGTTAAAACATTTTATTAGCTCAAAATGTAAAAATATAGGACACTGTTAATTTCACATAAGAATAGTCTTATAACAGAGAGTTGTCCAGGGGGCGGCCTAATTTCCTTTGACCTTTTCGCAATGGTAAAAAAATGTATCAAGAAAACTTAGCCTATATCTATTACCTCACAAATATATCACGAAACACTTATTTCTGACATTCTGATTCGGCAGTCGTGAAGGAGAGCGACAGCTTGCAACGCCTGGCCGACAACATTGTTGCACACTCTGGTATGTAGCCAGAGATCAAAGGAAACGATGTCGCTCAGTGACGACAGGCGACTAAATCAAAAACATACGGACACTTTCTCAATTATTTGAAATAACAAATATCAAGCAGATGACATTAAGACACATTTACTGAGACCTATCGTCGTTCCTTTCATCCAACAACAGTCAAGAAGATCGATATTGCGCAAGACCTCACACTGTCCGAGTTGTTAGAGAATACTTCGAGAACGCCAACGTCACTGTTTTACCATGGCCAGCCAACTAACCAGATATGAACCCCATTGAACACCTTTGGGATTACCTTGACCGCCATTTGAGACAGCTCCAAATGGCTTTAGAGGTGCTCCAAACAACCAGCAGGAACTTGAGCAAGCTTCCGACTTGAATAAGGAGGCGTGTACTTGCTTGCATTGATGACCAGGGTGGTCATATTGGCTACAGATGACTCCGTGATTCCTGTGACTACTGAGAGTTGATGTGCACTTGTCTTTAAACTCTACATTTTTATATTGACCCCCATGTTTCTTTCCTTATGTATTGGGGAAAATTAAATGCAGATATTTAAATGCTTTTTTAAAAGAATATTGGACAATGATTTCTGTTTATAAATCAATCGTCGGAATTCTCATAACTTCGTTTGTTTCTATTTTATAGACTTAAAAAAATTAGTGAAACCTTGTTTGTCCCTGGTAGTTTTCAAGTCAGTGAGATATCCATTAAGTAAAACTATGATACATGCTTTTCTGTTTATTAACTCTTTTTTCAATTCTATGCAGCGTTGTACATCTGTCACCCAATACCTCTTGCCTGACCTTGACCTTAAATGTAGCCATCTGCATAAGTAACGATTCCATAGAGCAAATTTTTATACAGTTGATACAATCAGCTTAAGCAGAAACATTCAAAGACCTAATTATTGTCTTAAGTAACCATAACAAAATCTTGTACATTTAAAAAAACGCGCTATCTTAGTTATGATAAGACTGTTGCACAGTAATAAAGTACGTTTGTTCGATCGACCGTCTGAAAATCCTCCAAGCGTTTGTTCTATATTTGAATTTTTTATATGTAGCAGTTTTGTTGCAAGCAAACCATGTAAAATTCCATCATTGCTATTAAAATGCTTAAACTTCAAACTACCAAATCCCAAAAGGAAAAGAAAAATAATCCTTAACCATACATGTCCATATGTTCACTCCTATAGGTCGATTTAGAAACATTCTTCTCGACTTTGAAGTCGTAAGTCGTTAGACTTTAATTGGTGGCAATCATAACGTACAAGAAACCATTGCCAAATTGATCGCTTATGATAACAGGGTTAAAGTTGTAAAACATTTTTGTGAACTTTTGAGCATTTTCTGTCAAAGAGAAATAAGTTGATTAAGTTTGATGTGTTTGATAATGGTTTTTAAACTCACGTTTTCTTGTAAATTTTGACTGATAAGGTGTAATATCGTGTTATTTTTTATACGATAAACGTGTTTCTTTCAGTATGTTAGAAAAATAGATTTGTGTCATTTCGTTTAACAGAATTCCTATTTATTTTTCAAGTTCTAAGATTCCTGACAACAAATAGATTGAACAGTACATTGAATATGATCATCTAAACATAGGGGAACAAATCCAAACGAGTAATTAATAAACGAGCATAATTAACTGCAATGTCAACTTACAAATAGCAGGAATGAAAAATTAAAACTGCGATATCTGTTCTACTAACATGTATTTCATAATTTCAGTCAGTGATATGCACTAAATGCAGTTATCAAAACCAGCCTTTATCCCTTTGATTTATATTTCACCTCTTTTTAATATTTAATTCCATACGGCGATCCTGGTACCCTTGCTTGCTTGCACTGTGCTATTCAAGCGGGGAAGCGGTCTACTGTCTCCAATATTTGACGTCACTTTTCAGTTGGATCTTCTTTTCCCTCCACTATCAGTGGTTAGAACTATTTTGGCTTCTCAGCGGAAATATATCTACCTATATTTTACTTATCATTTTCTGCTGCTGCTGCAACTTTGTTTGCTCATATTCTTTGCTGCTGCTATTTTCCATAGTTTATAGTTTAGGGACCTCCAAGGACCGCAACGTTCATGACCACTAACCCACAACTATGTTTGTAATTTATGTTGTATACGCAACAAAATGTGCTTTGATAACTTATTACTTTATCAATAACATTATCAATCAGGTATTGGCGACAGCAGATATAATTATCTGACCGCCATGTGGAAATGTTACATTTTTTACATTAGAGTAATTAGAACCAAACAAACAAAATAAGCAGGGTATACCGTCATCGGGGTGTGAGGGAGGCACGTTGCCTTTCGGTAGAGTGGCGTACACTTATTCTACATAAACAACGAACAGGTTATGCCTTGGTGTGCCAGATCACCGGACATGAATCCCATTGAACACCCATGGAATTACATTGATCGAAGAATCCGGTTTAAACAACGGCGACCAACAATTTATTTCTGTATTGGTGGACAAAAGCAGACAGGTGTCACGACTTATGTTTTCTGTGAGGGGAAGGGGTTAAGCATGTGATACTAGGTACATAAAAACTATATTATGTCACATCACAAAATATCCATTACATCATAAACACCACTAGATCATGCATCTTCATTCATTACTCTTAATTGATGAGATAAATACATTATTTATACATGGTTAGAATACAGGAGCTTCATGATATGAAGTACATTGATATATACAGTACCCCATTACTCAACACAAATTTACTTTAAAAGTTATGATTGAGTACGTTATAAGCCTACTCATTACAGTATTATGACCTCTAAAGCATAAATTGAACATAAGCCATATATTAACACAATTCACGAATTATACATAAGAAATCATGTGAAACACATTGGATTTACATATGAAATACATCTCCCATATCCTATTGATGTCACTAACGTCATCGACATAACTAGGACATAATGATTCCTTGAAAGAATAAAATACAAGAACTTATGCCTTACCACATATAATGAAATAAATGAAATTATTGAAATTATAAAGAAATTATGAGTCTTGCTCATACATTTTAGAAATACATTATCTCCCAAAATCACAACCAATATGAAAATATACAATTAAAGTATAGAAAATGATTACTTACACACAATGAATTACACATTAGATATAGGCATTAAGACATTAACTCTAACTTTAGATTGAGACAATATTCAAGAGAATATAAAAAAATATAAGCTGATAAATGATAGATTCTGTTCTGTCAATGATACTCTGCGCAGAGTTGCTAGCAGCGTTTTGCACCGAGAGAAAGAAACGTACGTTTATAGGGGTTTTGTTTATCAAAATTAGCCCAGGCGTGCAAAAACAATTTCTTTGATTGCAACACTTGTACTTAGCACTTAGCACACACCATTACGCTATTGATGTTCCCTTTGTGGTACTGTAGCTCATAATACTGTAACACATGTAATGCTTAATTGTAATATCAACAGTAATGAATGGGAGGTGCATTTTAACGATATAATTGATGCTTTAGATGACGAGATGTCTTTTATGTTATGGAATGACGATGCAGATATTATTTTATCTTTTTTAATGTAAAGAAAACTGTCGTCTGCTTAGACGTCTTAGAATATGATATTTGGAAAACGTCATGTAAACTGTTAGCTCTGCTGTGATCAAATTTAAACTTTTATTGTAAATATACAGTAGAAGTTATAACATTCCGTCACGGGTGACATAGGGATATATTATACCCGCGAAAGGTTTCATGCAACGAGCGGATATATTATTCCCGCGAAAGGTTTTATACAAGGAGCGGAACGCGAGTTATATAAAAGCTTTCGCGGGAATATCCCATCCCTATGTCACCCTTGACGGAATGTTATAACGAATTTATCTTACCGAATTTCTTAATGTATTATCACGTGACTTTGATTGATTGATGTGGAAGCACGCTTTACTCATGTAGTGGGGTATAAGGGATTTATCATCCCTCGATGATGTTTGTTTAGGGTCACGTGAACCAATCAGAGATCTGCATTCTTACATGAGGTAGGGTAATGATTTTTATACATGAAATATTCTGCTTATAATTCTTTCACATTGTAATCTTCAACCGATGGCTAAAAGGGATAATATATCTATCTATTTAATAAAAAGAAACATTTCTGCCGCTATATTAGCACAAACTGGGATATTAAACTCACAAAAACAAGTTGCACTGAGCACATTACCTGTAAAGATATTCAAGCTGAAAATAAGTGTAAAATTTCTTCTGAACTTACAATTAAAGATATCACCAATCATCTAAAACATCAGGAACTACATTGATAACTGATAGCAGATTGTGGGGATGTTAGGGAAAACATGTCCTTGGGCATAATTTCCCATGTCTTTCTCTTCTCAAAGGTCGGCTTGTGCTGAATGGTCGAACAAAGGCATGATCGAAGTGCTGGGTCCTACTTGAACTACAACTTTCTTCAGCACAATGATGGCATTTATACGACTGATCCTATACGATTTAGTGAAGTTTGTTCTAATTACGACTGTTAGTAAGTATATGCTAGAGAGAAGACATTCTTCCATTTCACAAACTAGTTAAGAGCATGTTGGTTAGAAATGAACATGTCACTTTCCTCTTTATTATTCCGGAAGATTTACACAGTGCACGTCACTTCTTTGGTATAAAATCAACATAATATTGGAGTTTCATTGCGAAAAATATGAAGTACTAAGGTAAATATAAAGCTTTTTAACTTCTCGTTTCAGTTATTAAGAAGAACCAACATTACTGTTATTAGATTAGATTATATTTTTGTATATTTTTCATATTTTTGTCGCTTTTCTGAGTAATTGAATGTTATGGGGCGGATTTCATAAGGAGTACAGAAATATTTCCAGCAAACGTTATGTAAATGTCTTTGCCATTTATTACATGAGATCTATTTATTTGAGTAAATCTTTATAAAGAACTACTGAGACCTCCTTCCTGGTCTAGGGTGTCTTTGAAATTCCTTGAAGTATAATGTCAGTCTTGCAATCTGACATTCAATCTTAGAAAGGTGATGCTGACAGCATTTTATCATTTTCTAAATTTTAATATGACATTTCAAATCGACGATTTTCGACGAATTTTACAACTTGTCTGTAATGTTCAAACACAATAGGTATGTCTAAATGCCGTAATGACCTTTTCCCTTTAACCTTGTTAGCGAATTGTCATTTATAAAATGTTATCACCTCCGGAAAAATGAACTCGGCTTAGCTTCGGGTTTGTTTTAATAGTCCAGAGTTTAGTATTTATGTTTTAAATATAACATATCTGAAACGTCTTAAGCATGAAGACTAAGTTCGGAAAGTGTTTGAGTAAAAATTCGAACATGCAAAACCTCCGTAGGTCTCCGAACTGGGCTGGATTACGGAGGGATGGTAGTAAGTGAGAAGCTAGTTTGACAGAGCGAAAACTTTGTTTTTCTTCGACGGTTAAAGAGCCACTCCGTGATTTTCATAACTTATTATTTACCTTTGATAATAATAATAATAATAATAATGAAAATTTGTATTGTGCTAAATCCATGCTTAGCATGCTCTAAGCGCTACAACAGTTAAAGGGTTACGAACCTAAATGTCATATGTGGTGATATAAAATCAAAACATGTATATATATATATATATATATGACAAATACAGGCTTTCCATGAAAATCTAAAAACAGCTTTATAAATGCACAGAGGTATAGATATCACGTCCAATATACATGGATACTAGTTCTATAAATTACAAATACTATCAACTCCTAACTGCCCTCCTGGCTGTTTTAGATAAGTCTCCAAAATTACGTTTGACTATTTGACGCGCGCCAATGTCCGGTTTTCGATCATAGTTACGACGTTCTACCTTCATATTGTCACTGTAAAAAAATGGGTCTTTTTGGTAACAGTCGATACTTCACGATCAAATGACACCATTGATTAAGTTTGGCATGTATGACTCCAACAACTCACGGAATGGCTCTTTAAGGCGTGGAGCGCGTGTGTAGAACATGGATTGCAAGATTTAAAACACGTTAATTGCGGGTATTGCTTGTCCATCGCATGGTGGTACATTAATGATTGAGCGCCGAAAATTTCATTATGTTTTTGTTGATATATGTAAAATGTAAGTAGATGACTCAAATGGAGTGATGTCATTCAAGGAGATGGAGAAGGAATTTGGACTCGTGGATTGATAAGAAAATATTTTTTCACGAATACGCTCCTTCTCATGAATTCTCCATTGCTGTTCCCCACCGCCTGACTCAATACCTTAACGTCATGTGATGGATTGCGCGCTTCAGACACCCTGTGCAAACCGGAGCCTACGTGCTACTGGTAATTAAGGGCCCCTAAGCTTGGCAATTGTTCTCAAACCCGCTGTCTTTCCCTGAATATGCCTTTCTTTCCGTGTGTTCCCTAATCATTTCGATCTCTTTACTCCCTCATCTCTCGTGCTAAATAACTGAACATATTGTCACTCACATTCAAACTTCTCATTGAGTAACGCTTTATATTTACTTCAATTATTAATATGTGCCAGTCAATAATTTAGTGTATATACATGTAGTTAGCTATTCTAATTTAGTGTTCTTGGATCTGAAAAGGCATTGGTATGTCACATATATACACGTGTATATTTATACTTGTATTGTGGTATATTTGGTAGACTTTATTATTTATAATAATTGTAATATGTATTAATGATCATAGGTTGCATGTGCTTTTATGGTTATATAGATCAACAGTAGAGTTGACCTGGCGTAGCATTGGGCAAGGTCTTATGATAATCTACAGTAGAGTTGACCTGGCGTAGCATTGGGCAAGGTCTTATGATAATCTACAGTAGAGTTGACCTGGCGTAGCATTGGGCAAGGTCTTATGATAATCTACAGCAGAGTAGAGTAGAGTAGGTTAGCTATTTCATTTGTATCAATTCTATATGTAGGTATCTAAGAAAATGTATTTAAATATTTATCATTAATAAGGAAATTATATGTGAATGTATTAAATGAATGTTGAATAAGAGTGACATGATATGTGTGTTGTTTTGGTATAATTGGTTTAATATGGGGCATTAGATTTATAACTACATTTGTTATAAATGTGTTATATAAAGTGCGCTCTACCCCAAATGTGTGTTTGCGTTTCTTGTTCCTGAATAATATATTGAGCGATGTGCTCCGGACGTGTTTGCGCATCTGACCTTTACCCAATTCCGATCTATTATGCTTTAAAAACCTTTCGCATTTGTCATATTTTTAATCATTTATTGCACCCGGTGGTTGAGACCCTTTGGTATTGTAGATCAGTTTTTGTTACAGTGTGGGCATCTGTTTCATTTCTTCAAGGTCCGTTTGTTGCAGTTGCTGCACATGCTCTTAAATTAAACAACAAAAACATTCATTCCCTGCACGACTACCAGGTTCTTCACTAAATAATTATTTCTTTTACTGCGTTTTTACGTTAATGATGTTTCTTCTTGTTCTCATGTGTGTGGTAACGTGTGTCTTGGTGTTAGTTTACGTTAAATAATCCAGAGGCGAATTACAATTTCTTTTTATACAACTTTCCCTTCATCAAGAAGCCTTTCTGTCGAAACAGATTCTCGCTTGATGTGATTAAGATAATTTGATTCAGTTCAAAGAAATGTTTCATCTAATCAACATCATTTGTTGTGATTCGCCCCCACTGACAAAAAGACCTAGTTTGCTTTGTGGATCAGAGTCCGCCCAAACCGTACACGCCTGCTTATTAGATATATTCTTATTTAAAAATGCTGATATGGCACTAACTAAATGTAACACATTTCATAGGGGGAAACAAATAATTGGCAATAAACTGAAGAAAATGATTTTTTATGAGAAATGCGTAACAAAATGTAAAAACTACTGTGAAATTTGGAAATCGTAACTTTGAAACTTCGTAACAGAAAGAATTTGTCTACTGTGCGGATCGTATCCTTCGAATGCTACCTGCACAATGGCTATTCATAAGAAAAATACAAATTAAACAGGTTTCAACATTTTCTTAAATTGAAATATTCCAGTTGTTTTTTAGTTGAAAATTAAAATCTTTGAAGGGCATTTAGAAGCAATATCTAAGGAAGACAAGATTTTCTTATTCCAGGTATATGCTTACTTCTCCTTTAGGTAGGATGTGGGGAATACGATTTTTGGTACGTGTAAAATATAACAAGAAAATTTCTAACCATTTTGTTCAAACCTAATTAGAGAGATTTATCAAATGAGAATGTAATACAATCGGGGTTTTCGGTGAGATAAGCGCACACTTGAGTGGTAATATAAACAAAGGCATGTCAGCTTATTGAAGTAGTGGCTACATTGTGATTGGTAATACATTAAAGGTTTTATGTCCAATAAGAGTTGCATTACAATGAGTAGAATATGAGGGTGGACTTTATTGAGAAAGTTTATACCAGACTGAACTGGTCACTAAGACTATTGACATAACCCTAACCTTCAAGGAATCGCCCACAAGCCTTCACCTACGTCGGCCCCCTGAGACAGAAGAGCAAAGCCAGCATTGGCGTCACCTTTTCTAGTGGTAGGACCCTCAAGTAGTCGCTGAAAGCCAACAAAGAGAAACCAGCACTGTTATCCCAAACCCAAGAGGATGCATCTACAACTGGCCCACCCTCAGAGGGACATGTTGCGTTCCTCATGTAAAGCAGCAGTCAAATCATTAAGAGAATGGGCAGATGGGTCCATGACATGGCGGACTAAAATGTCCCACAAGTGTTGTAACAGATTTACATGCACGTGCATCTTTGCCCCTCATGATGTGTCCCAAGATGTCAACTTTTTATACGTCACTTTTGATTTTTTAAAGTCACCATAGCTCATTTCTTTATTGTTTCCTAATTATTTATCATACATAAGATTGATTGGTTATTTAAATAAGTGTCACTTCATTAATGTGCATACAAACAGTCACAGCATCCTCAACAGTTCTATGCTCAAGATCAATCCACTCAACAACATACACAGTAAAAGACAGTCGAGCTTATGTAAGCTGCATGCAAAAACCTGAACAACTTAAGCAATGAGAGAGATGTTTTATGTATATCATTGTGAAACATGAAACCTTATGGTTTCAGTCAGCGGGACTATAGATTGCATAGTCACCATTTCCAGAATCAGCACTATATTTTTTTCAAAAAACGATAGTTTTAGCGTTTGACATAAGCAAAAACTAACAAATTTGGATTCAAATACTAAAATGGAAATATAGCTTCTGTCAGTTACGAATATTTGCTTCCTAGTGCCAAATACCTCAGTTAATAAAGTCAATTGATTAAGATTTTAAATTTGGATTGCATTTACCGGGCACATTAACTTGGAAAGGTTTTTAGTTTCTTTACTTTCGATTTTCATAGGTCTTGCTTCGTTTTGAGTATGATAACAAGCGATTGCAAAAATAAACTTGTTTTAACATCTATGAAAATTGTTTGTGTGAACGTGTGCTAGATTAATATTATTAACTTGAATACAAAAACACTGAAGATATTCTATGCAATATTTAGGGGGCATATTCCCCTAATAATCTTCTGTGTATTTATTCATATGGTATAATTATATATCAAATATTTCATAGATATATAGATATATATATATTGAATGTTGTTTATCATCTAGCTAAAACTTAAATATGTATAACTATTACTCGGATGGCATTGTCAGGGAAGTTGAGTACGCTTATAGAATAGAATAAATGATAGAGTATGATAGAGAAATTTCAATGATTTTATGACTGCTTCGAAGTTCAAATTTGTCAGTGATACAAGAGTTGTTTATAAAACACTTTTGTACAATTGTGCACTGCTTTAGAATCTGGAATCCGATTTTGATTTGGCGATCCATAGAGATTAACTTAAGTTTATGTTTCTTAAGCCTTATATTTTAGTTAAGGGGAAAGTGATGTATTTGGAAGATAATTGTAGCAAGCCATTTTTAGATCATAAATATTCATTTACCAATTCATCACAGAGATCCAGAAATACATGAAGGTTGGTTTTTGTTGTGAATTGAGGTACGTTTTTTATATAATACCAGAAAACAATGTGCAAGTTGTAGGGGATATAGCTTGACCATGTTGTCTGCTTGTGTGTAAATAAACGAGAAGGCAAAGAGATGATTGCGATACTTTAGTGACTTAACAAAGACTTATTGAAGTAAATCGAATAAATCCTACATTTCCTAAAAATGTATTTAATAAATATACACTTTATTTTTAAATACCTACAGAAAGCAACGTTCATTTAGAGATTTAATGTAATTGAATAATAAAAACATGTTTCTGTTAGTGCGTCTTCAGTTTACGTGCATTTATCTGTTTTATTGAACCATAAAAATATCACTGTGTCATGACATCGTCAACTATGTGTCTATCCTAGTTTGGTTTCTTTGTTTCTTACCAAGACCGGTTCATATTCGTTACTCAGGTTTACACAAGCAATTACAAATACAATCATTAAAGTTATGAAAATTATGGCTATGCAATAAGAAACAATTGGTAAAAACAGACGATGAACAGCTTTATGTGCAGATATTTTCGAAAAATATCAAATGTACCTTAACGACAAATCTGGAAGACGAAGTTGAAACATATAACGCGTGTACCATTGCAAACAAGGTGTGCCTTAAGAGGTTATCAACCAAACGAATCGAATAATACATAAAAGAGAAAGAAAGAAAGATTAAAATACTAAAGGTCAGCTGAAAATAAATTTATATTCAGTCAACCATGACAGGAGATATTTGCATAGAAAGTTAAATACAAGTGACTGAAATAAGTATTTAATTGTGTTATTTATTCATACATAGAGTATGTTAGTTGTTTTACTATGGCATACCTGTAAACACTATGGGAATGTTATCAATACATAGCATACCAACACAGCTTAGCTGACTCCTTACGAGACTGAAATTGGCTTTGGCTGGAAAGAACTCATGAGATGAAAGTTAGAGGGGCGATTCCGGGCCCACACCAAGACATGAGTTGAAAGACTTGTCGTGTCACCCTTGGTAGAGAAGAGCCTTTATTCAAAATGTTCACCCAGCGGTGAAAATTGGTCTCTTGTAAAGTTGAGTTGGGCTAACCCTTAGCGCTTATATGGCATATATTTCGAAAAAGGCAATGGCATGAAAAGAGTTTGTGTTTGTGAGAATTAAAGTTCATTTCACTTCATTCGTCTTTGATCGCAGTTCCGTAACTTAATTAGCATGCAGAAGACAAATATACGTACACATACATTTATCTAATATGAGACTGAGAAGAATCGGCGTTCCTTTCTTGTTTTCAAAACGATTTGTTATCCGTGAAACACTTCTCTTTATTCATTATCTAGCTTGATGTAAATATTTGATTAAGTTCAAAGCCTACTTAAGTTCTACTTATATTACTCACCCCCTTTAGCGAAAACATGCCTGTATTTGGGACACCAATGAAGTAAATGCAATACAAGCTCTTTACTGTCTGGATAATAAAGTTAGTTATACAACACCTGATGTAGACTACGTTGTCTCTCTTCCTCGATATGATGTCATATCACCTTAAGGATCGCGGAATTTCTTTCGTGTATTACTCAATGAACTGATGTGGCTCGCTCTTTTTCATCCGATATGATATCTATCCCTCACGATTCAACGACGATATCTTTGGCTGTTTTAAGATCTGGTGAGTTTCTTTGTGATCACGACACTTTAGGGTCTACCATGTTCTTACAAGCTTATATCTTATAGTTCCCCTTTCATGCATATTTGTTTGTAATTATCTTCGTTATATTAAAAACAAACCCATGTTGTACAAATTGTGAGACAATATTGTATTGTATTGTATTGTATTGTATTGTATTCTTTTTCAGCCCAGAAAATAGCTTAAACACGGTTTTGGTATCAAATAAGAGAAGAAGAAAAGTACGTGTACTTTACAACAAGGCCACATAAAAAATTTATGTATGGAAACTATTATGTTATTTTTAAAAATCGTTCTTCTGCATTTAAGGAAAAGAAAACTTTTTTGTATTGATTTTACATAGCTGAGTATGACGTCAAAAACGAAATACGATATTGTTGTAGTCTCACGAGTTTAAAGTTCGCTATCTTTTACAAGTTCAAACACAATTACTAAATACTGACTGATCTGCAAACAAAAAGTGTTAAAGTTTTGAAACATGTTTTCAACATTTGATCATTACCTTCCTTCTGTAATGATTGGTTTTAACGATGTATTTTCTGATTGTTTTGTTGAATTTTGGTCTCTAACAAGGTTTCGGATTTCAGAGGGAAAATCTATTTAATAAAAACATTGAAGAAATTTTCTTTCTTTAAGTGTGCATTTATAATTTTTATATGTTAATTCAAAAGTAAGATTGAGCGAGCAAATAGTTTCTTTTAAAGACGATGTAAAGTCAAATAGGCTGCTGTTTTGTTGTAAACTAAGCCATGTAGTAACACCAACAGAATTAACTCCATCATGGTCCACGCCAACGTCACAAAATGTCTCATATGATTTCACGACTGGCGATCGGATTTCAGTTAAGTAGGGAAGAAGAAAGAAACTTCATCGACTTGAACACAAGAACTGAAGAAAAAATAACACAACAGAAAAATTGCAGTCGTATTGTATAACTAATTGTCCATAGACATTCTCACCTTCTTACCATTGGAATCAAATTATATATAAACTGAAGCACAAAAGAAACGTCACCTCACTATTTTAATTTTTTTTTCAAACTTAAAGATGTCACAGACATTTTAAAAATGTGGAAACATACCGACAAAAATCACCCTCGATCGACTTTCGCGAACATACACAAGAAAATGTTTTTTAGTGTGAAAATACCAACTTTGTATGAATTTTTGCAAACCGATATTTGGTATATGAACGGTGTGGGATTGTTGATTGTCAGTGGCTGAATCCGTTATCCTCAGCAGCGAGAAAGGGCGATATTGATGTATTTGGAGCAAGTCAGGTCCACGTTGCAAGAATTATGGCTTATTCAAGAAGAACAATCATCCGGCTTGTGAGTCGTTGCAGACAGACTGGTAGGACGTCTGATAGGCCGAGAGTAAAGACCCCCCGGGAAGAACGCCATTTACGGGTGCTTTACTTAAGAAACAGATTCCTACCAGTCAGCAGAATGACTGTATCCCGAAGATTACGAGCTTACCGACCACTCAAGGGGGTAGCCCAGAAAATAGCTTAAACACAAAGGGTGTTATTTGCAACAAATCTCTGGCAGATATCAAAGATACATTATGCCTAAGAAGCAAAGGTGCATATGGTATCAACTGTGCAAGTACCGCTCGGGGTGATGAATTTATAGTTAATGCAGGGCAATTTGTCTATAAGTCATACAGATGCAAATACATAAATCAGAACAATATCTCCAATGCTAAAAAGATCAAAGATGGAGGACATAAAGAAGAAGCAACATTTTATACACGCTCAAATGAACGATCATTCTCCTTTGAATCTGATTAATTACTTGTTTTGTGGATCACCTGCGAAGTAAAGTAGCAAAAAACATGCAGTCTTAATTTTAGGACAGACAAAGGCATTCCTCACCAATATTTCCAAGGCAGTGGAAACAACAAAAGATTGAAATCTAGGCGACAACATGATGTACAAAAGAAAGATGCGTTCATGAAATGCTTGGGTATTTGGAGGAAAGATAAGAAGATCACGCCATGCAGGCCCTAATAAAACAAATGTCTACCCATCTACATGAAACCTCAACTTCTTGATCACTATGGAGACAAAATTACATATGCTGCATCACAGCTCATCAAAAGTGACATAAGGAAAGTAAATGTTTCCACTGACTGCTATTTCGGTAAACATTAACTATGTTCCAAAGTCACTAATTCTGGTAATATCTCTTATCCCTGGCAAGGACACAGATCTGAAGATAGATTCCATTGGACAGATTATCATGCAAGTTACAAGGTCATTGAAACCGCCCATACCACTAGGACTGTCTATTCAGCTTCACCATCACTTTGCTTCAAGGTACCTCATCTACACCCTATCTAGTCATGGCTTTTGTAGCTCCTACTCGGAGGTACGAGTAAAGAAAAGTGTAACAATACTGCATATTCGAAGTGTATAGGTATTCCTCAGGTGACGCCTGAAAACTCCCTCCAGTTTGTTGCTGATGATGTTGATTACAACACAAGGACTTTGGACGAATTTTAATCTTTCCATTGAATAGGAATTAAAGCAACTGTGACATCAGCAACCAGATATATGCGCCCTATTCCCCGAGGACACATTACGCCTGAAGCTTTGTCAAAACTTGGGAAGATCAACCTGAGGCTCTACAGACCATCACTATCATCACCCGCAAACCTGAGGTATGAAAAGTTACAGAATTTCATTGCAAGGGACGACATATAGTCAATTGATTTTCTTTGAAAATCTGTTTGGCTCTTAAAACCACCTCGACCCGGCTGGCCAGGTGTAATTCAAACTGTACAAAAGGGTTCATACCCTGGTACATCATCGGTTGTATTTCTACCTATGATTGATTTGAATCCAAGTGACTCAACCTGTATTTATTCCACTCTGACATTTGTGACTGAACAGTCAAGTAAATATGGGAAAATTCCTAATCATTACGAACTTTAATACAAATGTTTGAGGTCTTAAGATGCTCTTTGAATGCAGTATGCAAATAATATAAATCCAATTTAATATTATAATTAATATATAAGCTTGCTTTAAAGCATACAATTGGTATGTTTTAAGTTAACACCTCTCCCCCAGCTCGAGTCCCCTAATTTGATAAAAATAAAGTTTGATATGTTGAAAAGGACTTCATTTGATAAAAAGTACTAACTTGTAAAGATGCTAATTTTCATTTATGCCTTGTCAATCGTTGAAAATGTTACTCGAGGGAGGAAACTACTTCTTTATGGCGATATCCTTCATCAGATAATATTTAGCATTGTACTTCTGTCATAGACATTAAGATTTCGTATTTTTCGTTTTTCCTGTGACAGCGTGTTGTTTCGAATTAAAGGTGTTAATAATGATCCTGTAGATGCAATCATCCTTCTGATAACACAAAACATATCTTAATGCGCTCTTGAACATTATGCGCCTCGTATTGATATTGTTAAACGAGAAATAATTAAGTATTAAGATATCACCAAATGTATCAGTTTATCGAATGGCACTGGCCAGGTGTCCTATTATAATAAGAGTATAATAATCAAGTCCGATATGCGAAATATCGTTTCTTTCGCTCATCTGTCTTGCATGAAATAGATTTTTGGCACTATCACTGTAGACCGCTTATTTAGATAATTCAAATTCATCATCATAAAACCGCTTCACAGTAAAGTGACAAATTTCATAATGTATCTAATATGTTTTTAAATAAGTTAGTGTATGTAACTCATTTGGTAGATTTCCCCTCAACATCCACAATACCGGGATGCCAGAGTTTTCTTACTAAAGACGTTAAAGGGGCGATAGCACGTGCTTTAAAGATTACTAGATCTCATGAAAAAGAAAAGTAGTTTGTCTTTATAATCAGAGGAGGAACTTTTTTCAAATTGATTTCCCTACTTCGATTACTTAAAAGGTGTTCGCACAAAAATGGCCGGTGGTTCGTGGTTTTTACTTGATAATTGATTATTTCCTTTATGACGTTTGATGGTCGGGTAGATTCACTTGATGTTTTATCCCTCTGAAGGTTTAGCATAAACAAATGTTTATTGGGGAAATGAATGATGAAATAGATCTGTTAAAACGTGAGACTACCCATTTAAAAGATTATATGTCCTGCTGCTGACTTGGTCTCCAGTATTATAAGGAAAAAATATAACAAATGGCGGTGCTCTGTGGATGCTGATTGCCGATGGCAATCTTTTTATTTTGTTTGACGTTTGTCGCAAGGTTTTCACTTGCCTGCATCTGATGTAATTGGCAATGTTTTGTTCATCAAATTACAAGTTGATCCAAACTGGTCGAAACTGTTTTCTTATAATGAGTGTCTGAATGTATCAAATGACATAAAGATCCAATGTCAATCTAACTTTTCGCTTCTTTTTTCCCAATAAGAATACAGTTCGAAAAGGTTGCATATTTATCAACAAACACTTTTAATGCATTTTCTTAAACGACTCTTAAATCAATATTTTGAACATTTACATTCTGGTAAACATAGCTATTTATGAGAAATCCATCGTAACTCGTATAACGTTTGTTTGTACACGGCTCGTTATAAGTACCTAAGCTCAATAAAACCATGAAAAAGACATAACGCGTGTAAATGTCTTATTTAACAAAATCCTGGGGCAAAACATTTCTTTTCTTCAAATGTTTCCTTAATCATGAAGCCGTGCTGTTGATACATTTCCTTGCCTTATGTGATTCAAGTAATTTGATAAAGAACAAAGAACTGTTTTATCTCATTATAAAACTTATTGTGATTCGACCCTCTGACAAACACGACAGATGAGGAACAGAGTGGTGTGGATGTGATACGAGCTGTTTACACCTTGAAAGTAGACATATTTTTATCATAACTGGCTTTACTGTACAGGGGAAAGATTCTCAACAAAAAGGCTTAGTAATTATTTTTCGGTGGTTGTAGAAAAACAATACAACTACGATTAATGAAGCGTTCAACTGTCAATATCCTAATCCTGTTCACATTCCTGTGCTTAAACATGATCAGTATCAATGTATTTTTCTCACAATATCAATATGAATAATTTTCCCTTTCATTGAATCAAAATTAGAAAAATGAATTAAAATGTTAGTTTCTGGACAGAAACTTTTGTACATTAGTATAATTTTCGGAAAGACGATATGAGTAAACAGCATTGATATCATCATTGCCCTTTACTCATTAGAACAATGTAAATACATGGACACTAACTTGTCAATTCAATTGAAAACTGCTAGCTAACATTTAGAGCTTATTTCTAGGCAGGTATGTTTTTTGTACCCCAAGGACATATTTTCAAATAAAACAATTTGAGCAAAATAAATTTAGCAGGAGAGATGTTAATTGAGTGAAAAGTCGACAGGAAACGAAAGAAAGTTAATCGACACTTTGAGGACCTTACAGAGACTTAAATGGAAGCACAGAACTCATCAATTGTTCATTTAAATAGATAAAAAAAATCAAATGTATGATCATATCCTGTCAAAAGATAGTAGCCGAAAGGAACGTAGTTTAAACCACTTCGTGATCAACGTATTGAAAAGATAGATATTTATTGTTCTCATATTATGCAAAATTATGCATTATGGGGCCACGTGAATGGACTAAAAATGATATGTGATGATGGTTGATAGCCTTGAGCTTTTCCAATGTCACTTTTTATATTTAATCAAGTTTGATTCCATAGCTGAGTACAATGAATATAAAATCTAGAGGATCCATACTGATATATATGGTAGAGGGTGTTGCCAGTGAGATGAGAGCTGTTTAAATCTTCGAAGTAAATATTTCAATCAATAAATGACTTTACTGTACTGAAAACTTTCACAAACATACTAATCACATATTTTGAGAAGCCGAAGCAATATTTTTATATAAAATATGTGAACATACGTAGTTTGGTCAGGAGAATGGTAATAACTCCGGGATTGGGGTGAAACGTCCTCGGATTTTTCTAACGTAATTATTTGTTATTAAGCAAGTATAATTCAATGCCGAGTACGCAGAATATCAAATCGAAATTCAAATATGTCCACACTGACATACGCAAATTAGAGAATGGTTTAAACGAAGAAAATATTAACAAAGAAAAATGATATCATCGAACGGATACTTCTAATATTCTTTTTCTATCGTATCTCTTAGATAGAAGATAAGTTTTATATTTTCAAGTTTTAACTGTAAGTATTTAAAAATATGTCTGTTATCCATCGTTAAATAAGCAAAGAAAATTTATAACAAAGAAAAATTTTACGGAAGAATTAAAATTTCAAATGACGTTCTTTATATTCCATTTCAATCGTTTTAATTCGACTTTATTTTCAATCCTCAAAAGATTCAAACGACGATATAACCTTTTTCATTGTTAGTTCAAAAACATTGGTTTACTTCAAAGGCAATGACATTATCGCAAGAGATAAATTGCCAAAATACGCCAAATGCAAGAGTTTGTTGTTTACACGGTTTGTCCTGGAAATTAACATCAGTTCAAGTTTGCAGAAAACAATGTACCTATCAAATGCAATGTACCCACGTGCACCTCAACAAGCTCTTTCAGCAGAATGAGCAAACAGGGAGAAGAAATTCAATAACTGTTTTAGAACTTTTCATTTAGGTAGATCAGGGATATATCTAAATCCGTTTGAATTGGAGTTTTGTTGCCTGATGTCAGAAAAATATGATGTCTTCGAAGTCCATTGGTCAATTCCTTTTTGTCCATCAGCATGTGCAGGGGACAAGTCACTTATACTTTTCCTATGACTGAGCTTGATTTTAAAATGGTAAGAGGGGATTCTTATTGGCTGTTGCACCATGGACGTTCTTGATCTTGTTTTAGTATCTAATTTTGTCATCCATGTATTAGCAAATCTTCCGTTCCCATCTCTGAAACATTATCTTAAGAACAACACCCCCCTTCTTTAATCCTTTGCCTCTTATGAGTCCAGATTTGAACCCCTTTGGACATGTATGGGACATCACTGGAATTTTTAAAAAGGACCTCATCCACCGTATCTTGCTGATTTGAAGGCTTTAAAGCAGAGGCTACATTCAGAAAACATCGTAATCTACCTGTATGTATGGAGGAGGAGAAGGTTTGACGCCGATTTTAGGAATCGTGGCTGGCGTATCCGTTACTGACACCTTGTTAGTGATCTGTCATCTTGATAGAAACATACAATTTCAAAGAGAAAGAAACTCAGTCGATCCCATAAACAAAAAAGTTTGTGGTGGATCAATTTTCGCCATTATGAATTACATGTTTAGAATAATAACCCAAATTATCACCTAGAACCGTTGTGTCTATTACTTATTATGTTCGGCTTTTATGACAGCGTAGTATAAGACTCATTCCTGACTTGGTGTGAAGTCAAGCTTGGAAAATAATTGCTTAATTAATTTCCACATGTATGGTTTTATAAAACAGGCTTTTACTTGTGTTCCAACCAGCAGCGTCATTTACATGCTAGGTTTGTGATTAGAAACACAAAAAAACGCATGACAGATTATCTGATAATCAAATTTAACAAGAAAATAACAATTTGATGGAATCGAATTAGAAAACATCTTCTGTTTACTCTCTCAGATTACAATGATGTTCAGGTTCCAAGGAGTGGCCTTCTGTTATCTGAAACTACAAATAAATTGCTTTTCTATTTTGACGATACAATTATCATCTGCTATTTGGATGACCTTTACAATACGAAGCAAATTTGCAAAAACCCTTTTATTACAAGGTAACTGAGCTCTAGTTTGTTTCCCAATTCTGTATGGTGATGAAATATTTTTAAAGAAAGTGAGCGAAATGACTGTGTTGACGTCAACATAATGTATCGGTTAAAATGTCAATTTCGTTTTCCTTTTGCTATTTTGGGAGGTTTTGTGATCATTTGCATTGTATGCCCGTACTGAAGAAAAATGTGTCAAGAAATTCCGCCTTCCGAATACTATCTTAATACAGGTAAAGTTAGGCGGTTTCGTCGTATTTAGTGTTATTTCAAGCCTATTTCTGCCTGAGTGATATTTTGAGTGAAAGTCTTGCGGCTATCAAAGACTATAACGCTTATCATTTTTGCACAAATGTACATGACAAAATTTGTCTTACAAAAGCGAAATTATAAAATCAAATCTGACGCATATCATAAGGATTTAGAGTGTCAAGACATTTTACTCATTTCATTAAGTGATAAAACATTTTGAAAAGTTAAAGTTTATTCCAAGAATAAAATATTTACATAAAGATATGAACGTGTAATTATATTATTGTTGGTCGTTGGTGCGTGTTAAATAATCTATGGGGACACGTAGCGTCAGCTATAGCCTATGTTATAATTGTCATATGTAAAGATTTTTGCAGAAGCAAAGTGTGAAGATACAGATGTGAAAGACATATTAACTATTTAACTGTACTGTACGTCATGTAACTGACATTGTCATCGCATGGAGGACTTGTATGGTTCTACTTGTCTGACTTAAAAAGAACTCCCTGAAATGCGCGGGCATCTTAATTAATTCGAAGCAATTAAGCACCCTTTATTTGAATGAAGATAACAGTGTACAAATGAACCACACAGGACTGGTGTCAATTTTGATACGATAATAATCAATGGTCAACTTCTCATTATGACGTATTTCAGTGTAACCACGACTTGTACCAATCTGACGGTGACGTCAATTACGTATTTCAGTGTAACCACGACTTGTACCAATCTGACGGTGACGTCAATTACGTAAGTAATGAGCTCAACGCCTTTTATCAAATGTGTTCAAAGACTTGTATTTCACTGTCAGGACTGTGCAAAATAAAACAGATTAAATTCTTAACTAAATTATTGGTAGATGGTTCAAATTTCTTCTCCAGACATAACTTACAATCAACACGTAATAGTAATTGTTCAACTTTTGCTAAGGACAATGGAACTTACTCTTTATGTTAATATTCAGAAAGTACAAAATATGTTCATTTTTGACCAGGACTCATGTTAACCCCTACCATGTCTGATGAAACATGGATTACACTAGTCAGAGATAGTTCGCTGTCATAACACCTAACATGTCTGATGAAACATGGATTACACTAGTCAGAGATAGTTCGCTGTCATAACACCTAACATGTCTGATGAAACATGGATTACACTAGTCAGAGATAGTTCGCTGTCATAACACCTAACATGTCTGATGAAACATGGATTACACTAGTCAGAGATAGTTCGCTGTCATAACACCTAACATGTCTGATGAAACATGGATTACACTAGTCAGAGATAGTTCGCTGTCATAACACCTGACATGTCTGATGAAACATGGATTACACTAGTCAGAGATAGTTCGCTGTCATAACACCTACCATGTCTGATGAAACATGGATTACACTAGTCAGAGATAGTTCGCTGTCATAACACCTACCATGTCTGATGAAACATGGATTACACTAGTCAGAGATAGTTCGCTGTCATAACACCTAACATGTCTGATGAAACATGGATTACACTAGTCAGAGATAGTTCGCTGTCATAACACCTAACATGTCTGATGAAACATGGATTACACTAGTCAGAGATAGTTCGCTGTCATAACACCTAACATGTCTGATGAAACATGGATTACACTAGTCAGAGATAGTTCGCTGTCATAACACCTAACATGTCTGATGAAACATGGATTACACTAGTCAGAGATAGTTCGCTGTCATAACACCTAACATGTCTGATGAAACATGGATTACACTAGTCAGAGATAGTTCGCTGTCATAACACCTAACATGTCTGATGAAACATGGATTACACTAGTCAGAGATAGTTCGCTGTCATAACACCTAACATGTCTGATGAAACATGGATTACACTAGTCAGAGATAGTTCGCTGTCATAACACCTAACATGTCTGATGAAACATGGATTACACTAGTCAGAGATAGTTCGCTGTCATAACACCTACCATGTCTGATGAAACATGGATTACTCTAGTCAGAGATAGTTCGCTGTCATAACACCTGACATGTCTGATGAAACATGGATTACACTAGTCAGAGATAGTTCGCTGTCATAACACCTACCATGTCTGATGAAACATGGATTACTCTAGTCAGAGATAGTTCGCTGTCATAACACCTGACATGTCTGATGAAACATGGATTACACTAGTCAGAGATAGTTCGCTGTCATAACACCTAACATGTCTGATGAAACATGGATTACACTAGTCAGAGATAGTTCGCTGTCATAACACCTGACATGTCTGATGAAACATGGATTACACTAGTCAGAGATAGTTCGCTGTCATAACACCTGACATGTCTGATGAAACATGGATTACACTAGTCAGAGATAGTTCGCTGTCATAACACCTAACATGTCTGATGAAACATGGATTACACTAGTCAGAGATAGTTCGCTGTCATCACACCTGACATGTCTGATGAAACATGGATTACACTAGTCAGAGATAGTTCGCTGTCATAACACCTAACATGTCTGATGAAACATGGATTACACTAGTCAGAGATAGTTCGCTGTCATAACACCTGACATGTCTGATGAAACATGGATTACACTAGTCAGAGATAGTTCGCTGTCATAACACCTACCATGTCTGATGAAACATGGATTACACTAGTCAGAGATAGTTCGCTGTCATAACACCTGACATGTCTGATGAAACATGGATTACACTAGTCAGAGATAGTTCGCTGTCATAACCCCTAACATGTCTGATGAAACATGGATTACTCTAGTCAGAGATCGTTCGCTGTCATAACACCTGACATGTCTGATGAAACATGGATTACACTAGTCAGAGATAGTTCGCTGTCATAACACCTACCATGTCTGATGAAACATGGATTACACTAGTCAGAGATAGTTCGCTGTCATAACACCTGACATGTCTGATGAAACATGGATTACACTAGTCAGAGATAGTTCGCTGTCATAACCCCTAACATGTCTGATGAAACATGGATTACACTAGTCAGAGATAGTTCGCTGTCATAACACCTGAATAAACCATCGAGGAACAAAAATGTAGATACAACTGATGACAACAAAAGGTCAAAAGGGACGATTTTCGAGTCAATAACGTTTATGTAAGTCTGTAGCACGCATTACAGCTCGACATCGAGCAATGAGGCGCTGATTCTGCTGCTGTTGGGGACAGTTCCATTCCTCCAGGATTGCTCTTCCGAGTTCCTTTTGGTGCTTGGTTGAACCACCACGTCAAGCAATGCTTTTTGGAAAATGTTCTAACATGTTCTATTGGATTAAGTTCCGGGGAACATGCAGGCAACTCCATCCGCTAAATTGTGCCATTCTTTGGAACATACAGATCAGTTTTCCCATCCGCGCTGATTCCATCCCATCCCATACCATGACTGAACTTCCTCCATACCTGTCATGTTCAGCAATTTACCATTATCAAATAACGCCCCCATCTTCTCAACATTTCGGCCCTCCCCCCCCCCCCCCCCCCCCTCCTCTCCCTGTCAGTAAAGTCGAGACAGTATTCAGTATAAAAAAAACAAGGCCTCCAGTCATGAGCAGTCCCATCTTTATGCTAAGCAGCCCAGCCCATTCTAGACGTGCACCACGGTGAGCGAGAGTTAAGGGGATTGGAATAAGTATGGAAACGATTCATAGCCCTGTTGATGACATTGTGGCTTACACCGAGTTCTTCACCAACGTTGTGGTGCCCCTGTTTGCAACATTCCCATTCCTTTAGACAATCCCTCAGTGGTCAAATTTCACCTAAGAATTCGTGGATTCACCATTTTGGCTAAATGAAATTTGAAATATGTTGCAAACTTCTACGGACATGTAGCAAAAGGCCTAACAATACAGAATGCAATGAGAACACTTACGTAGAATTTACTAATGCACGTGCGTTACTAATTCAGATATCACTGAATGACTGTGGGTTTGTCACACATGTCAATTCATATTTTCATATTTACATGAACATTAACCTGCTTTTATAAAAGATCATATACAAGTTGAACAATACACTATGATGTTACCTTAACCCATTTTTTAAGAACATTAAAATCTTTTGTATAGACTGTAATTTCGTATGTTGAACACAGTGTCAAAATACTATATGTCTTTGTTCAATAGTTTAACGTAATTTAACGACGATGCATCACCTTTGAATTGCTTCACCAATTGAAAAAGGACATTGTGATTGTTTTCAATTTTTACTGTTCTCAATGCTTTAATGTTTCTTTTTCTCCTGTAAAGAAATCCTTTTGCAATGAATATGTTGTAATATCCATAGAATTTGTATTTCTTTATCATACCAACTTCTAAAATGCCACTCAAGTGAGAATATCTCGGCTTCCTATATTAATTGTTCACGTCTGTCATATTGGAACATTGTTTATACATAGAAAAATAAAAACGGGTCGCCGATCCAAACAGTGCAAGTCACACGTAAATAGTACGGCACTCAAACACGAACACCGTCGAGAAGATGGTAATTATAATTCTTTTACGAACGCTTCGAATGCTCTCTTGCAGTTAGTTCTCTAAGAGTTTGGTCCCTTCTCACATCAAGAGTAATTCTACATTGCCAGTTATATTTTAACGTATGAAATCATTTTGGTATGTGATTAGAATGAATTGTCTGCCGAAAAAATTTCACACTCCCTCATTTAAAGTTGAAAATATATTTGTTTTTAAATATATTATTGCATAGTTCGTCACACACGATATTAATGTTCTATCCATTCAAAAAAGTTTAAAAGTATTTAAATCTCACAGTACAAAAAAATGAACTTTTTTTGAAAAAAAATAGTGGTCCGAACCTACTTTTTAAAGTTACACAACTATCTCAAATCTACAATAAATCATAACAAACAGTTACTTCCCTTTGGTCACTTGCTTCATTGAAATGTTTTTATACATTATAAAAGATGTAGAGGTGTTATATATTGTTCTTGATTTATGTTGTACTCGAATAACTTCGATATTAAGATTGTAAAGAGCCCTAAAAATATGTATTCCAAAACGCGCACCTGCGTCACGTGACTGCATTATTTACGTCCGCCATTTTGTCGGGGTCAGGGGTCGGATGGGCTGAGGGCGAACGGGCCAAGAAAATTAAAAAACACGGACTTTCACAGCTTCAACGCTTCTAACAACTGTTACTACTTGAAGCATGACACATCAACAACCCTAACAGCTGTTTTAGCCTTGACGAAATTTCAGTTTAAAATGTTTATGCATCGACTGTTCATATGGTCTACGTGTCACTAACAGTGTTTATGTCGACGAACTGTCAAACTTATTTCTGACGCAACTGTTTCGATTCTGGTCCGATACCGTGGCCTGGCCACCCGGAAGCAGCAGATATGTGGTTGAAGCTGTGTCTCCTGCTGATATACATCACCGTGCTGTTTATTTTGGCCCGTATGCTTGAAGCAATCAGCTGGTATGAGACCGGGGCCCTGTCAAAACGTCTGCTCGACCCTATGACTCTCTCAGTCCTCAAACTGAAGGCTCTCTTGGAACAGAGAGGGGTCAGCTTTGAGGGCGTGGTCCTCGAGAAATCCGACCTCACGGAACTTGTGGAGGGATCAGGTATATGTATAAACATGTATACTTAAACAAGAACAATCTGAAATTAAACTTTTGTATATCAGATATACCCTGATACTAAATTATGAACTGACACAAAAGTCATCTTCAAACTGTAATTTTTTAAGAATATTTCTCACTTAAACATTCCAAACATTGAATTAATGCATTAACTTTTATATCTATGAATATATATCATTGTAGAAGGTTTATAAAGATGTATAGAGATACTTATTTATACAGAGATTATGTATACTTATTTATATACTTAATTATATTTGACAATTTTGATGTCTAAATAACATGGAAGTGGTTTCAAGGGTCACGAATGAAATGTCATGATTAGTATTAGTTCAAAGCAGATGAAAAAGCAAAGGTTACAACAAATATGTTGCCAAATTTTTTCAAAATTGTGTCCTTTTTGAAAGACGTATTGATGTCAAAATATCTATCATTTCCCTCACTGTTACACATTTATCATAGTGTTTATCTAAGACTTCAGTTGCTATATGTTTTTTGAGATTATAAAAAAATCACATTCAGTTTACAATCATTGGAAATAAAGTACACTTAGAAATTAAAACCTTTTAACAAAATGTTATATATATATCACCTTTTTTGTTTGAATCATTTATATTCAATAGTGTGTATAGATATGGATTATGTCTCAAGGCCTCTAAGCCCAAAGTGTGATTTTGTTGTGATAAACACATTCCTGAGTGAATGTTGTCACTTTATACATATGATGAATACAAGATGATTTGTCTGAATAAGGTTCATGAACTCTATAATGGTTCTTTGTCTCTTGCTGGGTGATGACCTCGGCAGCTGAATTTTGATTCAGCTCTTGTCTTTTGTTTTCCTTATTTAGGAAGTGTATCAGTTTTGTATTGGATCTCCCATTTTGTTATGTTAGAATTATGAAAAAGTTTTGTAATTTCTATATGACAAATTTTATAAAAATCTGGACAGCTGGCAATTAAGGCTGTCAACGTGTGGAGGACTGTTGAGAACAAAGTCATTTATTTGAGTATTTAACATGATTAGATATTAAATACTTTATCCATCCTACTCATGATAGTATATATATTTTTTTACGTCTCAGGAACACTCTTCACATCAAGTTTTAACTCTGTTTGAATTTATTCAATATGTTTGATATGTAAATGTAAATACAAAATTTCATCATTTGTTCACAATAATGACCACAAGGTGAAGTTGAGTTCCCGAAGAAACCATCCCTTATCTACAACATATACACTTAAAACCGTTTGTTTCCATATTTTGATATGTGCTACTTTGTTGTGACATCCTGAATTGATGAGAGCAGTATTTGTTTGGATATTATGATTACAATGAAAGACATCCTCTGTGACAGGTCCAGTGACGCAGGACGATGTGGAAGCTGCGTCCGGAGAGGGAGAGGCCACCTCGGTTACCAACTTTACATCTGGCGCCCACTTCTTTGAGCAGGTGGAAGATGCCAAGGACAGTGTTTGGCTGGTGCAGATCTCCACCCACCACAGTCGTCCACTTCTCCTTGATGACCCTCGCTGGAAAACCATTCGCAAAAAGGTCTCCAGATTTGGTGTTAAAACTGGCATACTGGATTGTTCATTAGACTTCAGGTAATTAGTTATAGTACAACGAAGTTATTCACTCTGTGATCTGATCATGAAAATTGATTGGCCTTAGGCTTTCGGCAAGGAGAGAATGATTTTGAACGGTGAACATTATATTTCTTGATAATGAGTAAGCATCACATTTATTTTTTCTACTTTATCTTTCATTAGAGCAAATCTTACAAACTCAGCTTTCACAGTCAGTTAAAATTGTTTGTGTTCAAAGATATAAAAGTTTCCAAATAATGACCTTTTAGAACCAGTTCTGTGGAGGGCATCAGTCTTTACACAGACCGCGGCTCATTCTCTCCCAACAGAGGTAGCTCCGTCATAAATTCCTATACAACCTCTGTCATAATACGAAGGTTTCCTGGGCTTTAGGCAGTTCCCCCTACCGGCGCAACATTGCAACTTAAATTACCTGGCACTATTTCAGCCGATGAAAACACTGAATGCATGAATAACATATTTTTTTGTCACATAGGCCTATGCAATGATGCAGTCGCAAAATGAGGCGTATGTGTTCGGTAAAGACTACTCAGTGCAAGGTGCATATTCGAAAAAAGTTTAACTTTTGAAAAGCTTACGGAAATAACTTAGGCGATTTGAATGATACATTTTGAAACGGCGTCGCTGATTGCACAACTAACTTTGATTGCATCCAATCAGCATTCTACAGTTCGTGCAAGCAAAACCTTCAAATTAAGACAGAGGTTGTATAGAAATTTATGCTACCTCCGTTGGGAGAGAATGACTGTGGCTTAACGTTGCACATATTCTGGCACTAGTTTGGTACAAGAAAAACCTTTAGGGTAGCAGACCAATCACAATAAAGTGTTTTTAAAAGAAGGATAGCTGCGATCAAGTGTATTGAATGAATCACAGGAGTTACTTCCCCCTAGCTACTCATACTAAATGCTTTTATCTGAGGCATTGTGATTGGTTAGAAAATAAGAATAGGCTGCAGGCAGACAGAATAAGTTTGAATCTCAAGGAAGTCATTATTTTAAAACTTTTATTCCTTAGAACACGGTCGATTTTAATCAAAATGCAGTTTTCATAGCTAGCTTTTGTGGGTTGGAGGTTTGGCAAACCCTTGCTTATCAAATATTTCTCGATCCAATCCCACATATCTACTTTGAACACCTAGTTTGGATTCAACAAATTTCAAACCTTACATTGTTTATCTGCAGATACTGTCATAACAAAGGATGGGTGACCCCTCGTCTGATTCTAGCACTACCTGGAGCGTTTGAGACCAAAGCCAATGTCCATTTCCATACATACAACGGATCAACACGAGTGAGTCCCATCTACAACTGGATCCGAGAGAAGCTGGACGGTAAAGTGGAGAAGATCACCAGTCGGAAGTGTTTTGCGAGTGACTGGTACAACTTCACCAACCCTCTGCTGAACCCAGAGATCAGGACAGTGCTCTTCACCAACCAGAGAACAATCCCCATGTTCTACTCGGCTCTCAGTGTCAAGTTCCCGGGAAGGGTCAAGTTTGGCATGGTCGACACAGACTCCTCCGGCGGCAAGGATATCATGAAATATATGACAATGAGAAACAAGACCAAAGTCCCCATACCAACATACATGGTTATAACTTCAGAAAAAGATGTTATATATGGTGATAAGAATGGCGAAAGTCTTTCTTTTCCAGCAATGGAGAGTTATTTCAAGACGCTCTATCCGTGTCTAAATGATATCTTCATTGTCAGTTTCTTAATTACTAATGTGCTAACCATATTTGAACTCTGTCTTGTACAGGGGACGATTTATAAGAGACTGAAGAGATTTCTATGGTATTTCGTCAAGTGTAATATTATTTTAATAATGTTATGGTTGCCAATTGTGGGACTTTTTCAGTTGCCTTATTTGGATAAAATACCTCTTTGGTTACTAAAGGGGCTGAGGATGTTTTCTACAACCAACATGGCTGCTCATTTGAGAAAAGATCTTTCGTTCTTCACATTTCATTCAACCATATTAGCTTCTGTTTTCATTGCGTATACAGTTTTTGTTGGATTCATTGAATATAAACGGAAGGGCGGAGAAGAGGAAATCGAACAAGAGGAGAATTACTGGAACTTTACCGAGATGAGAACGCTAGAGCACCTGATCAGCCCGGTTGATCCATTCCGGAACATCACCCAGCCCACCTACCTGCTGGGAGTCCATCGCCTGTTCAACCCATACCGGCCTGTGCTCTCCCTCCAGTACATCCAGGATCTTCCCCGCTGGGCCTGTGCCCTGCCTGTGTACAGCAGTCTGGAGCTTGATTCCACTCACCAATGTCATTGTAAAAAAGATATGAATGCTGATGGACTGAATAAAAATGCTGGTGTGCAAAATATTGACAATTTCAAGGCAAATAACCCTGGAATATCGAAGGACCTACACAATGATAAAACTCACACCTCTTTTGAAAAGAATGATAACCCTAACCTAGATTCAGTCTGTAATAGTGGCATTCCTTCTGCAAACCCTGCTGAGAATGTAAGAAATGAAGATTTATCTACCACAACTTCACCTGAGAAGACTGCAGAATGTATGTGTAAATCCAAACCAGAGAAGTCCAGCTTTGACCCCAACATGCCCGAAGGTTTCCTCCCAAGTACCCAGTGTGTCATCTGCCTGGACGACTACAGGTTTGGAGTGACTCTGTGTGGCTTGCCCTGCTCTCACACGTTTCACGAGAGTTGTGTGGTCACCTGGCTCAACAGAGGGAGCCACTATTGCCCTGTGTGTCGCTGGCCGGCCTTCCGACTGAAGCAGTGTGATATGCAGCTTCTCTCTGAATAACCTTCCAGTAGCTACAAATTCTTTTGGTATCATCGCGGTGCATGTTTGTTGTGAAATGTCAAGACGAAGTGCTAGGATAATTTTGACCCTTTAATTCTCAAACAAAAATCTATACATATAGTAATTTGTTACTTTGAGCTTCCTCTATCTTCTATGTTATCCACCAGCAATTGTTGATAATATCTTGTCAACAATTCCTTTAAAAGACTTGAGTAATATTACACATGTCACGATTTATAAGTTATTTGTGGTAAAATTATTATTTTGTGATGTGTCAATATCTGTTACCTATACAATATGAGTTTTGTGGTTGTCTTGTAAAGAAAACCAGTAGGTCTCCACATTGAGTGTAATCCTCCATATATAAAGAGTACAGATGATGGCGGATTACGTGTGTATCTATCTCAGATCAATATCTTGTCTCATAATTTACCATAGCATCATAGCATTGTATAGGCAGGTCTAATTTATTTAGAGTATATTTACATTATTGCGTTGTTTTAAATACAAGATAAGTGAGCGTTTTTCTTCAAATCTGACAGAATATTAAAAATATCCATACCTTTATGGTTGAAGACAAGTTTGCATTGAATAAAATTTGAAATGAGGAACTGTCAACGAGCAAATCATATCCATTCTTAGAGAATTTCAATATTCTCTTTCCTCGATTTTATTGGAATTCCTATTTTCTGTGTGATCACTCATATCAACAAATGATCAGAAATGATTGTGTTCATGATATTTGTCATCCTGCTTTATCAGTGTATTTCGACCGACATACAGCTTCTTTCTCCAAATACTCTGATATCCTTTGGGGTAGGGAAGGAGCTATACTGGGATACAAATATGCTGATGCAGAAGGATGAATTTTTGTGTTTGTTTTGTTTTTATTTGTCTCCATATTCTAATTAATAAATTGAATTCTTTAGATTAACAATTTTATGAAGATGAATTCATTTGTTCAGACTTTTACATACAAGATCACAAAACATCTTATCTACATGTATCATTAGGAAATAAGTTTTCCTAAGTAATAATTACCTGAGGTACATGTCATAGTTCATTTCAAGAGTACTTAAATATCAGTTATCATGTATTCATTTTTCTCATAGGTCATAAGCTAAAGTAAAGTGAATAAAGCATTAGATCTGATAGAGTGGGCAATGGTAATGTTATATTTATATATTTCATCAATTAGCTAATATCATTATAAAGGCAGTTAGTTTTTTTCTCACTTATTTTGAAAGCAATTTCATTTTAGCCTGTTTAGGACCATTGAATGATTCAATATAAGGTATTTTATTGATCATAATATGAAAGTTTATTATTATTTCAATATTGAACAAGTTGTTAGTATCACTTTCTTTTTAAGTGTTTTTTCTGCAATTTAATCTCAGATTGTGCCTTTGGATTAGGATATGTTTTGTATAAATATTGTAAATCTAATCTTCAGAAAAGTTCCTTTTGAACTAAGGGCTGATGTGGCAAATATTACTAATACATAAATAATTTTTGATCAAATGGTAATCACTTTGATCATTAAAACATATTTTGCTATATTGATTAACCCTGTAAAACTGTGATAATATCTGTTAACTAGGTGTTTAGGATTGCTTCAATGTATATCCACTGAAGTACTCTTTTAAACATTGTTTTTGTTGAATATCATATTTCCTTATATAAACGCTAGAATTGATATCTCGGGGTAGTGAAGTTTAACACTAGCCAAGTCAATAATGATTTCCTGAACATCCTGCCAGTGTAAAATGCCTGCAAGGAATAATTTACAAACAGTGGCTTTTCCCATGTACCCTCTGTCACAGGGAGTCAAGGTTGTGTGATTCTTTCTAATTCCTGTTTTATAACTGAGCACTGTTCTGAATAATTATGTTGGGAGAGAATATTTTTCCTTTGAAACTGACAACCAGACAGTGATGTTACTTTTGGTATATTCACTTATATCAACTGTTTTTTTCAAACTTGAAACATAAAAATGATTAATTTTGTTAGAATCTTAGGTTATAAAACACCAAGTGAAATATTTAATCCAAAGATTTTTATCTATTTGAAAGATCATACCAAGTATTTATTAAAGGAATTATGGTGTGTATACAACAATGTGACCATTTGTCACTGTGTCAATGATGTGTCTGAGAAATGTACTAATGGTCCTGACAACTTCAGTAAATGTAGAAACTTCAAGAATGATGTACATTTCATATTGACTTGTTTCCCCCATGTGCCAGGTAGTTTCTGTGTCTGGTTTCTAATCCTGTTGATTATTCCTGACTGGTGCATGTTCCCTCATTATTTACCTTGTTGATAATAAAGGCTGTGCAAGTGTATTGTTTCTATGTTTTATATGCATTGCTAACTGCTGGAATATCACCTGAATGATTGGTGGAATATCACCTGAATGATTGGTGGAATATTGCCTGACTGATTGCTAGAATATCGCCTGAATTGTTGGTGGAATATCACCTGAATGATTGCTGGAATATCGCCTGAATGGTTGCTGGAATATCATCTGAATGATTGCTGGAATATCACCTGAATAATTGGTGGAATATCGCCTGAATGGTTGGTGGAATATTGCCTGAATGGTTGCTGGAATATCACCTGAATGATTGCTGGAATATTGCCTGAATGATTGCTGGAATACCACCTGAATGATTGCTGGAATACCACCTGAATGATTGCTGGAAAATTGCCTGAATGATTGCTGGAATATTGCCTGAATGATTGGTGAAATATTGCCTGAATGATTGCTGGAATATTGCCTGAATGATTGCTGGAATATTGCCTAAATGATTGCTGGAATATCACCTGAATGATTGCTGGAATATTGCCTTACTGATTGCTGGAATAGTACCTGAATGATTGATTGCTGGAATATTGCCTGAATGATTGCTGGAATATTACCTGAATGTGGAATGTTGCTTGAATGGCACCAAACAACTCCACTTATGGTCCAACTCTCTTTTACGGGTACAAAAAAAGGGAAATTTAAGAAATCTCAGAATCAAACCTTTGACATGCTTTACATGTTTGCTCCCAAGCTCAAGCTCCTGAAAGCTGAATTCTGGTGAAAATATTCCTTGGCAGTTCATTTGTATCAGACAGTTTTCAGTTTTCATTATTATGATTATTAACAACCAGATAGCATTGGACTGGGTGTTATTGGGAGGAAACATCCTTGGTTTTCTTTAAAATAAAGTCTGGTAAAATCTGATATTTGCTTTCCTTAATATGGATGTAGAGATTATAAAATGAACATTGAATTTTAACTGAAACCTGAAAACTAATTTTTTCATTATTTTTTTGCAGAATTTCAACCGTTATCAATAATTAACGAAGTATGTTGAAAGTACACTTTTTTATTCCCAGAGAGTCCTTTTTACAATCCAATAAACAAAAATGATTTAACAAAATAAAATACGACAAATTCAACATGTTAAAATCTGACAATGTTTGAGTCTTAAAAAGATTGAGTAGCTTCATCTCTCATTCATACAGAAAGGCATCACATACAATCCTTCAGTCCGACACAATTGTACATGATTACAACAACAACTTTGAAAACTATGTTTATTATATTTCAAACACATTTGATACTAAAAGATTCTAGAAATTTAACTTTACATTTAGCCATTAAAATTTGTTGGTTAATTGAAAAAAAGAGTAGCCCGAACCATGTTGACAGAAGGCCCAGTGGTTTCAGGGGCATACACCAGATATTCTTTTGGGAGGGGTACGCCCTGAGGGTGTCACAAGTACTACTGTTGAATTATTACTTTTGATCAAAGAATGTTAGTCCACAGCAAAATTATCTACTGAATTTTAGTTTCAACCCCAACAATTACCTTTTTTTATTTTTATCATCTATGATAATTACGACTCAACATTTACTATATTTTGAACTTTCTTGCTAGAAGGGTGCACCCCTTCACCCACCCTCTGGATCCGCCAATGGGTTTAACACTTACAATAGTTAAAGAGCAAAGGTGTACTTTATTGTAAAGCACCTGATGGGCAAGGCAACTCAATTTCTCTGTTAGCATTTCACTTTTAACTCTAGTATGTTATTATTCCACATATATATAAAAGTGAATGAGGTGAACCCACTTCAGCAAATGAGATAAAGATCTTCTACCAGGGCCTTTGCTTTGATTTAATAATGTTATTGTTATTATTGTCTTGGACCATTGCTAGGACACTCATGAACTACACTTTATAATTTGTTCAAATAGTACAAACAGACTAAATTCTGTTTTGTTTTGAAAATACCTGAAATAAAGGGATGAAATCATAGATAACAAATCACTAAAGCAATACTTAAAAAATACTACCAATAGGGCAAAGGATATAACATTGTTTCCAAACGATAGTCAATTTCACATTAGTAATAGTAAAACTGATAATTATCTTAGAGAGACATCAGTTTTGGACCATTGTATGCATTATTTTTGCTTTCTAAACAGTAAATTAGTCATAAATTATCACTGAGAGAACCACTACACCAGTGTGCTCCTTCAATGAAAGAATAGAACCATCAACATAGTACTAAAGTATCAATTAGTAACATAACATTCAAACTCTACATGTCTTCTCCATATGTTTCATCAGACTCCAGTCCCTCTTTAAGAATATCCAAGTTGAGTTCTGGCATCTCTAACGGGGGAAGGTCAAAGGGCATGAAATGATCCGGGGAAAATGCTGGTTCAGACATAACATTTCGTAAACTGTCTCTCTCCTTCAGCTTGATCTGTAGTTCACCATTTTCCTTCTTTGTCTGGTCCAACTCCTTCAGAAGCATCTTGACATGTTTCTGGAGATCTTCGTTCCGTGTCTGAAGTTCCTCAATCAACTCTGCATCTTCTTTGCCAGCAAATTTAACCTTATGCATGTCTTTCTTCGGCGAATCTGATTCCTGAGAGGTGCTGCGTTTATCCAGGAATGCTAAAAGTGTGTCTGTTTGGGTCATTGTATGGTACAGACTAGCCTCTTTGAAGTGGTCTGCAAAAAAGTTACCATCAACATCGTCAACACCGACAGTAAAAGAAATGTCATCGGTCTGACATGCCTTATTGGTCCTGTTTTCAAGACTCTTTTGAGCATTCTGAGCACGCTCTACTCTGGACTGTTTCTCCCGGATCAGTTCCTGTTGGCGGAGGTGGTGCTGATGCTGTAGCTTCAGCGATTCCAATGCGTGTTCAGATGATGTCTGCTGCATTGCATCCAGGATGTATTCTTAAAAACAAGCAACACTTTAATGAATTTTTCATTCTTCATGTATCTTTTGGTGTAAAATTCTCTCTGAAAAAAAGATACAAATAAAAATAATTGATAAATAAATCTTTTATGTAAAAAAATCTTTTTTAGACGTCCAGCCATATCAGCATATTTGTATCTTAAAAAGCTCTAATGATTATGATACCTTAATGTTAAACAAGAAACTAGTATTTGGCTTGAAAGATATAATGGTATTGAAGTTAGTCTGTAGATAAAAAAAAACGTTAATATTGTTTTGAAGCATTTGTAAACAACAGAGGAATATTCATAACAAACCAACCAGCAGCTCTCTTGTGACAGTCCAATGAATCTTCAAACTTCCCGCTCTTAACCAGGACATCAGCTCGACGACCCTGCTGGTGTGCCTGTGTCCGTAAAAGAAAAAAAAATTGTCATTAATATTTTGTCGGCCAGCAACTAAAGGCACTAATTAAAGGTAAAATGAATGATTTAATCAATAACATGAACTTAAAAAGCAACAATTAATTTTTCTGAAATGAAATAACTATTGTGGGTTTTGTTACCAAACAATGATTTTGTCATTTTTGCCAAGTGCCAGTTTTTTTTCGATAAGAATTTTCTTTCATCAGAATCGATTTCTTCTTGAGGAATTTCTGTGTTGACACATGCCTTGTTTCTTCCTTAACTGGCGTTTTTTAGGTTTTAGAATAAAGCCCATATATATAAGTATAAATAAGTATAACACAAAAAGTAGTAAGTTACCAAATTAAGAGGGGAATCCATCTCTATATAAGGAAACCAAACGTTTACAAACAACCCATCAGTGCAAACCGGATGTTGACCCCTTAACCGGATGTACTGTAACTGGCGAGTAATAATGTAAAAGTTGGACTCGTGAACACGGGAAAAAGTATCCTATACATGGAAAAAAATATTTAATGAGCATCAGATAAAGTATGATTATCAATGTGATTTATCGTTTTATCGTTAGCCACTTCATGCTTTATCAAGTTCTTTTGCAATGACTTGGTTCCGTAATCTTGCTTACAGTCTGTGTCTAAAAGGAGGTGTTAATTCCTGGATGAGATATATGTATGTCTATTGCTTTGAGACTGTGAGGCTTTGATGATCAATGTTGGTTGATCTTGACATTTAATGCTTGTATAGGGGTGATAACTGTTACTTATTCAATTAATTCTTTTACTATGTGTCTGAGATGTGTGTGATGTTAGGTGATCAACATGATCATATTAGGACATGAACCAAACTATATCTTATTAGGCCATGAGTAAGAGAACATGTATTTAATCATGTATGTGTGTGATATCTATACTGGTTCAACAACAGTTACATGACTTCTCCTATGAAGATAAGATTTTTGAGTACTCAGGTCTGAGTGAGTCTGTACTCTCAAGTAATTAAGTCCAATTATTATTTCTCGCGGAAGCCCCTCCCCCCACAGCTCTCTTTTGGATCCCCAACTATTACTAGTTTCTTAATCACTTCTTAAACTTATTGGATAGGAGTCTAAAAAACTAATGTCTCAAGTTTTTTTTGGAGCAAAAATGTATGTATACAGAACAAACGCCTGCACAACTTTTAGCATTCTCTCTCGGTAGGTCCGTCATAAATTTCTATACAACCTCTGTCTTAATTAGAAGGTTTCTCGGTCTTCCGGTACTTTCCCCTAGCGGGACAATATTGCAACTTAAACTACCTGGCTGTATTTCAGCCAATGAAAATAACAAATGCATGAATAACATGTTTGATGTCACACAGGCCTGTGCAATGAAACATTCGAAAAATGAGGCGTTTGTGTTCTGTAAAGACGACTCAAAGTGCAAGGTGCATATTCGAATAAAGTTTAGCTTTTGGGAAGCTTACATAAATAACTTAGGCAATTTGAATGATAACTTTTGAAACGGCGTCGCTGATTGCACAACTAGCTTTCATTGCATCCAATCAGCGTTCTACATTTTGTGCACGCAAAACCTTCGAATTAAGACAGAGGTTGTATAGAAATTTATGATGGAGCCACCTCTGTTGGGAGAGAATGAACTTTTAGTGGAAAAAGAATATTGACTTCCAAGTCTCTTATCCTTTTAATACTCCCAGTTGTGTCTTCAACCAATCTCCAAAAAACCTCTATGGTTTCATCTTCCCACAAATGGCCTATACTTACGCCAGCCCCAATTACTTGCTAAGATAGGCCTTGAAGCATTTCCCTAACTATTCTGTTCTTGTCATCAAGCCTCCTGCGACATATCCCGATATTAAATATAAATCATATGAGAATTGCAACTTTTTGCTGAAGAAGGCACAGCTGAGACTGCACTCAAAACACTAATTCTGACGTGTTGGCAGCAAGGTTTAAATTAGCCAGTGATAGAGACTGGTGCAATTTAAAGCAATGCAGGGGAATATCCTCTGGTCTGGTTTGATGCTTCATATTCAAAACTTATCAAATCATTTCACTTAATCTTTGCAGAGAAATGAAAAGAAAAAGACAAGAGTTTGTAAATAAATAATTTTATTCATTTGTTGAAAGTTATATTCAGTATTAGGAATTTGCTAATCTAAACCATATTTCTAATTGGGACAAAAACTGTCTGACCTCGGCACTTAGATATCAAACATATTCTCTTATTCCACTCTTCTTTCATTATTCAAACGTATCGGACAAATGTGTTACTTGTAGTGGTGTAACGATAGTAACGATGTTTGCATCGTCTACTACGCGATACGAGTGCATCGATACAAAACATGTTTAGACAATATATCAGGATATTTATATCGTGACGGTCCACAGTACATTGATGTATCGCCATAAGAGACAATATATCCCGATACTGTTAACATAATTTGTTTCAAACAAATAACTATAAAAGCTAAAAAGGTTTTTCTTCTATTTCAGAGATAACAGTGATTAGAACAGAAACAGAAAGAGAATTATATGATATTTCTGATATTTTATATGTAATTTTAAAGCCACTCTAATTTTGTGATTTTCCTTCATGTAATATCTATGACAATTTGGTATCTAAGAAATAACGTTATTGTTCTATGTCCTATCTATAGTTCTTTCACAAACTGTAGAGAATCGGGATACGTATTGTATCGCAACTACTGTATTGTGATGGTAATCGTCTCGCATGTTCCTTGGCAATAATTCCATGATACTAGTATATCGTCTCCCCTAATAAAACTAGAATCGGGATATATCGTCACGCCACTAAGGCCAAGATACACAGGTCTAGTTACTTGTATTAGAAAGTTGAAAAAATCACATTTGGTCAAGCGTAGATGAAAAGTTACAAAAAAGTTTTCTGCAGGCAAAGATTTTGATTTAAACAACACATAAGCAACACATTTATACACCTGTCTAGTTCACTATAAATCTGTCAATGACTTCTTTTAGAACAAACAAGTAGTAGTTGATCGTTTCTTTTAATATCCTGCTCCCAACACTGTCAGTAGGACTCCTTCTTAAAGGGACTGTTTTATTGGGAATCGGACATTATGGGGGTTTCCATCATCTGAATGGATGATTAAATGCTGCATTCTTCAGGGAAATAAAGATTATTCATGAAAAAGAAAAATATTTGTTACCAAATACAGGACAATCTTTATTAATCAATACAAGAATTTCTGAAACAAACCTACAATGTTTTTTTAGTGCCGATGATTGTTCACACAAGAATGGCTGCATGCAGGTTTTGCTAGATACATGGAACCTTTTTACGACTTTAGATAATCAGGTTGAGTAAATAGATGTTTTACCCTCTGAAAAAAATTTATAATGCATAAAGTAATGCACAATTGGGAAAATTTGAACAAAAAACCTGCTATAGTGCCTATTCATTATCTAACTTTGAAAAGAATCTCTTGAAATTGGTAACCTCTTTTTAGCTTTTAGTAAGGTCCAGTTTGATTAAGTATGAACATGTGCTACAGTGCTCAAAGATAAATATATCTTTATTTAACCTGGCAACTTTGTGTCCGCTACATCTGGTTTATGGACAGTCTTCATACTTCCTGTATCCAATCTGGAACTTAGCTGCTCATTTGATAGTTTGAACATAAAGTACATATATCAAGAGTAGAGTTGTTCCATTCATAAATTCATTCTTTTGTAACTGAATCAATTTCTTTGATAAATGGAAAAGAATGTAGACCATATCTGAAAGAATTAACAAAACAGGTTAAAACAAGAACAAAACAGTTAACAGTCAAATAAAGAGCAAAGTAATACAACTTTGTATTAAAAAATAATAAAACAAATGAACAAGTTGATAAAAATATAACCATGAACATGTACAATGGCATTTATCATCGATTTGCTGACGAGACACTAAAACCACACATATTGATCAACAGTACACAGAACTTGAAGAGGAGGAGATGTACTTATATCATTATTTGTTTGACTTTACAAGAGTGGTAACAAAAATAAAACAAACAAGTGTTTGCCACTAACATGGCAATGTCCCCCGCCCTTATGTGATATTTGGCATAATTAATATTATCACGTTAACAATGTATTACAGTGGTCAAAGTGTCATGGTGACCATGAAAATGAGGTCAGGGTCACCAATGTCGACTGGCGTGTGAGTCTTCCGCCATTGAAACCTGTCACCAAATATGAACACTCTAGGTCCTAAGCTTTAAGAGATACTGCGTTAACAATGTATTACACAGTGGTCAAAGTGTCGTGGTGACCTTGAAAATGAGGTCAAGGTCATCAAAGTCGACTGCCATCTGAGTCTTCCGCCATTGAAGGCTGTCAACAAATATGAACACTAGGTGCACGTTAACAATGTATTAGAAATTGGTCAAAGTGTCGTAGTGACCTTGAAAATGACGTCAAGGTCATCAAAGTCGACTGGCGACTGAGTCTTTTTTCCATTGAAAGCTGTCACCAAATATGAACACTCTAGGTGCTAAGCTTCACGAGTTTATCGTTGTGACCTTGAAAATGACGTCAAGGTCACCAAAGTCGACTGGCGTCTGAGTCTTCCTTCATTTAAAGCTGTCAGCAAATATGAACACTCTAGCTGCTAAGCTTCATGAGTTATCGCGTTAACAAGAATGTGGACATACTTTGTGTCGTGGTGACCTTGAAAATGACGTCAAGGTCACCAAAGTTGACTGGCGTCTGCGTCTTCCTCCATTGAAAGCTGTCACCAAATATGTACACTCTAGGTGCTAAGCTTCATGAGTTATCGAGTTAACAAGAATCTGGAGGTACTTTGTGTCGTGGTGACCTTGAAAATGACGTCAAGGTCACAAAAGTCGACTGGCGACTGAGTCTTTCTCCATTTAAAGTTGTCACCAAATATGAACACTCTAGGCGCTAAGCTTCAAGAGTTTGTCGTTGTGACCTTGAAAATGACGTCAAGGTCACCAAAGTCGACTGGCGTCTGAGTCTTCCTTCATTGAAAGCTGTCACCAAATATGAACACTCTAGGTGCTAAGCTTCATGAGTTATCGCGTTAACAAGAATCTGGACGTACTTTGTGTCATGGTGACCTTGAAAATGACGTCAAGGTCACCAAATTTGACTGGCGTCTGAGTCTTCCTCCATTGAAAGCTGTCACCAAATATGAACACTCTAGGTGCTAAGCTTCATGAGTTATCGCGTTAACAAGAATCCGGACGTATGTACGTACGTACGTCCGTACGTACGTACAGACGCCGCTGAATTCATAGTCCCCCGTTCCGCGTTGCGGCGGGGGACAATTAATTGAGTGAACAATTTGATGAAATTATAACCATGGACATTTACAATTGCTTTAAATCATGAATCAGCTGACAAGACTTAAAGAAACCAGATGTCTTGATCAAACAGAAGATAAAAAATTATAGAAAAATAGTAGTTCTCTAACCGTTTTTTGTTTGATTTGTAACAAAAATCATTAAACAGATATAATAATCCCCTCATTCTGAAGAAAAACTGGCCCATGACTAAATCTTAAAATTAAAAAAAAGGTTTTGACAAGATTCTTTCCTGGCAAGATGGTAGTCAGGACCTTGCTGGACGGAAGGAAAAGTGAAATGCAAATTCCAAAATTGTTTTAAAAGATAATATCATATGATGAAGTTTGATGTGATCTGGATGGAGGGTAAATCTAAATGAATCTGAATCAAGAGATGTAACGACATCAAACATGAACTGTTTATTGATACAGAACTACAAAAACCTTTCAGGTCAACAGTTTTGTTGAATGTGCAATACTGGCAAATTCATACACTTGTTTACAAATAAATTTCCTCATGAAATATGTTTAAATCATTTATTCTGAGATTCGAACTTTTCATCTCATTTTCTTGTAAATGGGAACATACATAACATCGACTGATCGAGAGACACTAGATCACTGAGTGCATGTAAGAGTCATGTGCTTCTATCGTCCGAACATTTCAGAAAAAAAGCCAAAACATGACAATTCTTTTGTTTTTGAAAACTTTGAAATAATAAAGTGGGTCATCATCAAATTTTTTCTGAAATTATTAACCTCTCACTTGTTAACAAATTGAGTTCCAAATACCTCAAAGGTGGTTTTATTTTCAGTAGTATATATATTAGTTTCTGTTATTTCAATCATCAATCTGAACGGTGATCATTTGGTTGATGACTGAGGTGTTATCTACACCAAAATGTTGTTATTTTTGCATCAAAAAGAGTTGTAAACCAAAAGAACTTGTTCTCTTTTCATCTTACCAACTTCTCAATGCTTGTCTTCAAGTACTTCAATGACTTAATGATATGTATGATATTGATAGTAGAGTAGAAATAGCTGCTGTTCCATATAATCAATTATCTAACCCTAACCTGGTTATATATTACCTTAACAACATTTGTACTAGTATATCATAATCTTTGGGCACTCACGCATCACTTTACATGTGCATGTATACATAGTTTTTATATTGCCATGAAAAATATAAAAAAAAAAAAAAGTAAGTCTTGTGCAATTATTGCTAAATCGAATTTTTCAATTGTCCATGATGAATATGTATCTTAAAATACAAGTCTTTTGCTTTTCTTTTAACTGGAAGTCCTTCTAAACTGTATTCCCTACTGCCTATCACCCTTGAAAAAATGTGCCCACGAAACATTTTTGTTAAACATTTACCTAGCTTCGGGTACTTTGTTGAGACAGGAAGGTTCCGAGATGTTCTGATGAATAGCACAAACATACATACATACATATATACATATATAAAAACTCTGACTCCTTCTTTGGGTATGTTATGATATGATACACCGATCAACTAATTAGTCATGTTAATACAAGAAATTATATATAGTTGATAGCAAAAAGAATCTAATCAAAACATCTATATCTAACTCATAGGATATCAAAATTATTTTGTATGTACATTTGCTTTGATCCATCAATTAAAATCAATTTGAATCAATACAAAAATTGCTGTGAGTGAGATATTAACATACATACATTGCAGATTCTGCAACGTACCTCACTAATTGAAAGTAAAACAATTGATTCGAAGTGCGTGATGGAAGACTGTTGATTTAGCAAAACAACCAGGAGGAGTAGAAAATATTATTTCTCTGTAATTTACTTTCCATACTTTTGAAATTGTAAGTTAAAAACTATCCAATGTAAATAAATAAGAGATGATGTCAAAACTGATTTTTCAGTGTCAATGTAATTGATACTTATATGAATAAAATACTGGTGAAATAATTTCCAAATATTTATATAAGATAAGTACAGGATATGGGACAATTATAATTGTAATTGCGGTACAGACAGATGGATCTGTTTCAACTAGATAACCCTGGTATTTATCCCCGGTCTGGACTGAGTTGTGTACAGGTGTTGCCATGGTGATCAGCAAGGATCCTCTCATCAATAAAAAAGCATTCTTGGGTTTTTTTTCAAAAGTGTTCAAATCTAACAGATCCTCATGACTGATGACACATGTTTGTACCAGGAAAGGATGCCATGGAAAAACCCAAAGTGGAGAGACCAAGGGGAATGCGCCATCACGGTTTCCTTCATTAGTATCCAGATGAATATGACAGTTGTCGTCCTGGATAATGTTCCAGCTAAGACTGGCAGTCCTCACTCCACCTATCAGCCTGTGATTCCCTTCGCTGCCAGTTCGTCCCTGACTCTCCTCAGGTAATCTGTGTCCGGGTAGCCGTAGCTGAAATACAGCAGGTCAAGGGTTAAAGGGAACATTTGTTTTATCATTAGATTTTTTTTTATCTTTGCTAAGTGCTAAGATATTATGAGTTGATTTATTAGTCTTTGAAGTGCATTTAGAACTGGCATACATGAGAAAACAATTTCATAATAAGAAAGTTGATATCCAGAATTTTGTATTTTCTTAGCTGATTTATTTTCAAGACCTCCATCTCAAAATGCAAAACACATCAATGTCAGTCTGATTAAAATTACCATGTCCCGAGGAATAAAAATTTTGAATTATTGACTTTATCAAGATTCAAACTCGTTCTGTCTATGGCTTTCCTCTCCACTAAGTCTGACTGCAGCTAACTGTTTTTATTGAACGAACATACTTTAGAATCAAGTAAAATGGGCTGTTAATGTTATAATTCTCATTCTCTAACATTTTGTTGAAGAAACTAAACCCCATCCTCCCCCTCCCCATTAAACATGAATCCTGTTCTGTTCATTAGAATCCTTACTTCTCTGGTCCTCCAGTAAGACTAGTCTTGTGGTGAATATCATTCCACGTGATCACCCCCTGATGCCCTGTGGTGCGGGACTCTCCGATGGTGAAGGTCAAACCGGCCTTGAAGGCTTTCTCCAAGAGTCTGAGAACTTCCCGACCTTCTGAGTTATTGGGAAGGTAAGCAGTCCTCTTGATGCCTGCATACCTCTTGCCTGGATTTGGGTGGTTGTCCTGCAAGAGAACCATCCCAGAAATCATCATTTTGTCCTTGCCTAATCAAATAAGAATCTTGATGTCTGCAAACTCCAAACATTGGTGTTACTTTACATTGTGATATTGACTTCTGAAATACAAATGTAATAGCTTGTGACACCCTTTGATAAGCATGGAAATGACTAAACATTGTATTCCAAAAAGTTATAAAAAGAGAATGTCATGTTTATAAAGAGTTGAAAGCTTGGTTGTGATGCCTACAGCTTTTGAGAAAACTAACCAAATTGATGGAATAATAAAAATTTACTATGGTCTACATCAAAGCAGGGATATAAGAATAATACTTACTCTTTTTCTATGGGAAGATATTGGCTGGTTTACAAAGATAATGCTGTTAAACTTCTTAGAATGTCGTACTAGTTAAGTATATTTTTTATAAGATAAGGATAAGAAATTGTACATGTACTTTGACTTACCTCCTGAAATCCTCCAGGAAAGTAATACTCTACAGAAATAGCCCCGCGAGCTCCCTTGTATCCGGGCACCTGTACATCAGTCAAGGTCTGGTGAGACATCCTCCCCCCTCTGGGCTGGTTGCCAGTCACGCTTCCATACAGCTTTCCACACACCGGACAGGCTGGTCTTTGCTTGAAGGCTTGTCTGATGCAGCCTTTACAGAAAACATGGCCACAGTTCTCAAGTTCACAAGAATCCTGGATTGGATCCATACAGATTGGACATTTGTCAACATCTTCCACAATCTTCCTTGGAACTGGTAACGGTCGTCCCTCTCTGTTTCTGTTCACATCTGCTGGTAAACTATGAAAGTCTTCGTCTCCATGGTAAGTGTGACTTAGTGTGATATTTTGTGTATCTCTAGTATAAGGCTCATTGTACGTACCACCAAGATAAGAAGTTGCTTTCATTGGTCCAGGCTTGGATCTTAGAGCTCCAATTGTTGTAATTGGTCTTGTCTTAAGGTCGGTTGCTGATCTGCCAAAATATTTCATTTGCTTTGGGGAATGAGTTGTTTTTTGACTCTCTAGTGTGAGTGAGGCAGTAGCTGATGCTGGTCTTGTTTTTTCAGAGGAGCTTGATCTTGTTGTGTTGAAGCTCCCGGATCTCCTCCTGGGAGTTGGTTTCAAAGACCTTGGTTCATCATCGTTTTTCTGAAGGTCTCCTGGTCTCAAGCTGCTGAACTCTGACCTTTCAGAATCTTTAGCTGTTGTTCTTGTAAGAGATGATGACCTTTTCACAGAAGCGGAGTTTCTTGTGGATTTCACCTCACTTCTTGGAGATCTGTGTGACAGAGATGTTTGTAAATGGACTGAATTGAAATAGGACAAAAGACAGAAAATCTTGATACCTCAAAATCTGCCCATTTCAAAAACATTTCCAGCCATGAAGATTTTAACAGTTATTGACATATTAAGAGATGGTTACAATCGCTCTTTGTACCTGGAGTTAAGCACTCAGAATAGTTTTACAGGAATCAATGTATCACTAAAAGGGTTAATCAGTTCATACTGCAAGGTACAAAACAATTTTACTCAGTCTGTCTAAAATCACAGCTTAAAGATTGTAGTAGAGAGGACAATAGAATAAGTTTGAAATCCCACTAGAGTTCATTGCTAAAACCATTTATTTCTACAAACACAGTCGATTTTAATCACACTGTAATTTTCCTCATCTTATTCCAATTAATTAATCTGTAGGGGTTAAATGGTTCACTACTACAGTAGTTGAACCGTGGTATTTAACGTTCGGTTTGGTGCACAGTACATTAACATGGATTTTCGGTTCATACCACATAATTAATTTGTGTCCAAAATATCATTTTAATAACTTAAAAAAAAATAATATTTATTCAAAAAGTCAATGATCAAAATAAAATCTATTTATTATCATAAAACGTCTTCAAGTTTCGAAGTGGTAACGATAGCTGTAGCCATTTTCTGGGAAGTAAACATTCGGAACGATTAAATTTGATCTTTAACTCACAACGAATGTATTTGAATGATGTGACTTTTCAAGATCTCGTTCAAAGAAATATGGCGACTATTGGTTTCATACCCAACAGAAAACCTACCAAGCCGAGGGTCCTATACACACCGAACCGAAGCTCAAGCATACCATTTCATCCCTATAATATGGTAAAGAAAATAATTAGATCCTACTGAAAGGCTCTCAAGGAAAGATACCGACCTGGGAGAGTTTGACTTTCTCTCCAACCTGGACATGGCCTTGTCGACGAGGACCTTGAAGCCTTGCTCCAAGTGCTGTTTGATCATGACGATGGCCGTCTGCACCATCTCCAGGTCTGTGTTCACTAGGTGGATCTCACGGAGCATCGTGTCGTCCTGGTAAGACTTGGCGTACATGACAACCGCGTCTAGAAAGGACTCCACACACAGGTCAAGTGGGGCTCCGTACACACCTGGAGAAGATGAGGCAAAAGTGAACACAGCTAACATACCCTGCCTTTAATTTGACTGACTCCCAAGAACATTAATTACTCTGAAACCTTAAGCAATGATGTCAAACAATGTGGATAATATAAAATATTCACTTTAATTTCCAATAAACATGTTTCCCCCTTCCACATTGTGATAAGGGAGAGACACTGTCCCTGTGGTCTCTTGTATAATTCTTGCTGTCACTAAATTAACATTTTATAATCCAAATTAATAAATTCAGATATACACAACATTTTGATATCTTCTAAAGATGGAGGGGCAAATAATATAAAAGGTGAGAAATCCGTTTAAAAACTTAATAATCTTCTCTACTCTTTTCCGCTGCATTGAATCAAAAAGTCTTATGTCAATTTTGTTAATTGTGCTTCAGTCATGGAAAATGTTTATTTTGTTAATGTTTGGCATTTTAAACTTATTAAAATCTAATTATTTTAGATATTTAAAAATACTTACCCCACTTCTTATATTGCATATTACCTATACTTCCAATAAAACGATTGGAAAACGTGTTGGAAGTAGTCATCCTGTCTTCGTTCTGCAAGACGGGGAATATGACAACGACAACACGGCCTCGTAACCGGAAGGTGACGATCCAATCCGTCACGTGACTATGTCTACAAAATCACATTCCATATGAAGGTCCAACGATGGCCACCTGAGGGGAGGAAGTGAGACATCGCTGGGCGGGCTTAATCCCAGAAGTGGGGTAATTATTTTTAGATATCTAAAATAATTAGATTTTAATAAAATTTTAATACTTACCCCACTTCTTATATTGCATGTTAATCCGACAGAGAAGGATGACGGGCAGGCCGGCGAACAGACCACCCGTTAGGAAAAAACACACACGGACGAACGTTAGAAGTCCCCTGCAAGGGAGAAACACAACATAAGTCCAAAGAGCACTTAGGGGAACGCCACGACGAACCGTGGGAAAGCCCTAAGGCAGAGAACACTGAGGTCTAATTACCTAGTGCCTGGTTGGCCGGGTCAGCTGTTGAGCCAAAGCCTGAATCTCATGAGGGTTGTTAGCCGTCGGGTGAGGTTCTCCTCCTGCGTCATACGCCGCCAGAATAGTCTGCCTTAGCCACAAGGAGATGGTATTCCTGCTAACCTCGCCCTTTCCGGAAGCTGAGAAAGGAATAAACAACCTCTTCCGGGATTTCCTCCTGGAAGTGGCACGGTTGATGTACGCCTTGAGAGCTCTAACCGGACACATGGACAGCTCCTCCACCTCAGAGGGATGCACCACCGATGACAACGGCGAAATGATGAATTTCCTGTCCGGCTGTCCTGGGAGCTGGTTCTTGGTGACGAAATTCCACAGAAGTCCCAGATGAACTGCCACATGTCGCACCTGTTCGAAGCGAACCCTTGTCACGTCCAACGCGTGCACCTCACTGACCCTGGCTGCAGTAGCCAAGGACAGGAGAAAAGCCGTCTTCCGAGTCACATCCTCAAAGGACGCTTCAGCCAACGGCTCATAGGGTGGACCTCTCAAGTGGCGCAACACCAAGTTGAGGTCCCAAGCCGGAGGACGAAACTTCAACTTCTGATCCTCCAGCTTAAAAGACTTCAGCATGGCGATAAGCTCCGGCGTCTTTGAAAACCTAACATCCTGCTTGACGGCCAGAACCGAGTTCAACGCTGAAAGATAAGTGGAGATGGTTCCTCTGTTAAGATGTTTCTTCCTCCAAAGATACAGCAAAAACTCTGCCACAAACTGTGGAGAAGCTCTAACTGGATCTTGAGATCTCTCCTCACAGAAACGCACGAACGAGAGCCACTTGTCATCATAGAGGGATCTCGTGGAAACTCTGTGGGCCCGGGAAATGGTGCTTGCCACCCGGGACGAATAGCCCTTTGCCTTTAAAGTCTTCTGCAGATGATCCATACGGAGAGATGAAACTGTCCTGGGTCGGGGTGAGGAAACCGACTGTGCGGATGGACCAGCAGATGGGGCCACAGAGGGAGTGGACTTGGTGCCCTTACGACGAGGCCGCGCAACTCTGGATACCACGACCTCGTTGGCCAATAAGGCGCGACCAAAATCAGATTAATCTTCTTCGTCGTCTTAATCTTGGCGACGACCTTGGGCAGAAGAATGGGTGGAGGAAACGCATACGCGTCCAGACCCTCCCACGACATCGATAGAGCGTCCACTGCCCACGCCGCTGGATCCGGTAACGGGGACACGTAAACCAGAAGTTGCGCGTTGAGCTTTGTAGCGAAGAGGTCTATCATCGGCCGATGATAAGTCTGGCATAGGAGTTTGAACGCTTCGACGTGAAGCATCCACTCCATCGGCGAAGGTTTGTCTGGTCTGGACAGGGCGTCGGCCAGCACGTTCCTGCAACCTGGTATGTGCCGGGCCCTGTTCCTGATGTTGTTGCTGTCTAACAGATGAAACAACTGGAACGTCTGGTCCAGAAGTCTCTGTGAAGACATTGTTCCCTGGTTGGCATTCAGCGACACTACTGTGGAATTGTCGGACGCCACTAGCAGCCGCGATCCGCGCAGGACCGGAAGCCAGTGCGTTACTGCTAGAATGACAGCCTGCAGCTCTAGGTTGTTGCTGTGTCAGGACTTTTGGACTCCCGACCAAAGGCCAGCTGCCGACTGCTCGTCCATGTGACCATTGGTAGCTTGTAGCCGGTCTTTAAAACTTCTGTCACGGAGGGGTCCTCTAGGATTGTCCAATTGGGCCAGAAGACTCCTAATCTCCCGCCTACGGGGATATCTGAGATTGGGACGACTGGAGGCGGGAGTGTCCAGCCGTGATTGTCCTCCTTTTCAACGCCGCCTGTACACAGGCTTCTGCTTCTGTTTCCCCGGGGTGCGGGGGAACTTCTGCGACCTGCGCTGATTTCGTGGCGTAAGCGGCTGAAGAAGCTGATCCTCGGGTACTCCAATTCTTGCCCCCCCTGCCACGGAGGGCTCCACGGACTGACTTAAGGTGGCCGGAGTAAGTGCGGGCCGAAGAGGACGCAGCTGGGAGGTTGGCAACCACCATCTTGGTGGCCTGAAAGGTGAAGTCCGCTTGTGAGACAGCTGACTGCTCCCGATGTACCTCCGGGATCCTGTTTGCGAACAACACGGATGACGAGAGAGGGGCCCGGATGAGAGTCTTCTTAAACTCTTCACTCCACGTACAAGGAGTCAGCAATCCATTTCTCCGTATCAACGTCGTGTGCGCTAAGGCCGCTCTCACGTGGTCAACCACTGTAGACAAGGTATTAGCCTGCCACCTGAACAAGGTTGCCAAGTGATTTAAACGAGAAAGGTTCACTTCCTTGAGATCTTGCGTGAGGGCCTCAGTAGATGAAGCTAGAGCCGAAAGAGGCTTAAGGGTACGGCGTAGCTCCGTGTCAATGTTGAGGAGCTTGGCGTCCTGCACCTTGTAGAGGGTGGGCGACGTATCCGAGAGACGCTGCACAGAGTCGTTCTGCACCGCACCCCTCCAACGAGTGGACCTTGAACCCTGCTGTAGTATTCCTTGCCAACCTGAAGGACGGGTTGAGAGAGAGTCGAGCAAAGTCCTCGTCGAGGTTGTCTTACGCGTCCTTGACAAGTGGATGAGGTGGTATGAGCAGCTCAGGCTCGTCCCAAATAGCAGTCCTCTTGTCAACACCAGGTCCTGGAGAAGGGCATGTTACCAGTCGATCAGCGATCCAGGCATATACCCCGGACAACTCTAGATGGGTCTCCTCTTCCTCGGACACATCTTCCAAATACTCTTCGTAATCAGGCACAAACTCGTGCTCCTCCCGGAAGGTGGGTGAGCCAGACCGCACTCGGGAGGACTCAATCGTGGAAGACACACGCCTGAGGGGCGACCTCAAACGAGCGATGAGCGCCGGGGTGAACGTCGAGGGGAGCGCCTAGGGGAGCGCCTAGGGGAGCGCCTAGGAGAACGTCGAGGGGAAACTCTAGGAGCAAGAGGCGTCCTGTGAGGCGAGGGGCGCCTAGGAGATAGCAACAGCGACCAACGCGGAGGCGTCCGACGCGGCGAGGAGCGCCAAGGTGGGGAGCGTCGAGGCGAAGAGCGCCGAGGTGAGGGGCGCCTTGGTGAAGGGCTCCGACTTCGGGGCGGGGTCCGACGGATCGTCGATCATCGTGGAGACGTCCGCAGGGCAGGAGAGCGCCTTGAACGTCCAGTAGGCCAGTCTCCAGCGAACGATGACGTTCCGCACGTGGTCCAGTCACTGTGCTTGCCGGAGATGAGTACACCAGAGCGTCGGTGGGAGGTGGAGGCGACCGGGAGTGTTCTGTCGACGTCCGAGGAGGGGTCCGACGACATAGGCGGCGATCGTCCGGTGACTGTTGCTGTCCTCCGCGGGCCGTTCTGGTCCGTCTCACTAGGTGTCTGGTCCAGCAGCGCCTTCTCCCGGGCCAGCTCATGCGCCCACACGGCCTTGGACACCAAAGACTGGATCAACTCGATGCTCGGGGCGCCCGGGTTGACGGTCTTCTCAAAGTCTTCCCTCGAAATGGACGGCTGTCTAGGAGGAGGGGTCCGTAAAGGCGTCGGCTCCCTTGGAGGCGGAGCCTGATGCACTTCCGGCGTAGGGACGACCTTGTCCTCACCCTTGGGAGGGGATGCCACAGGCACAGAGGAGTCCATGACGGAGTTAAGTGTCCTCCTCGCTCGCTGAGTAAACCTCTTCCTCCTGGTCGCTGAGAAACGCTTAAAGTCCAGAGGGGACAAGGGCCGACAGTAGACACACTGAGCGTCCACCTCACAGGCCGTGGCCACACAGTCCGGACACAGCGGGTGAGGATCCTTGGAGGACTTGAGCAGTTTGCAAGCTCTGCAAAAAACCCGAGTCATTCACCTGTGGGTCAAAAAGAACCATATAATAAGCATATCAAGCAACCGGCTTACAGCCTGCAAACACACATGCTTATTATGAAAGTAAAACATATTTATGTGAAAAAAAAAAAAATATACACATAAATTATTTGCACAAAAAAAACAATATTGAATCATACATAAGCATGAAAAAACACAGCGCAATACGATGCAAAGTAAGACACAAAATATAATTTTTCCAAAAATATTTACTTACTTTGTCAAACATATTACTCTAAAAACAAGAGTAAGAACACACATTACAAATTGTCGCAAAAAAACAAGCAAATATATGCAAAAATCCAAACATATAAAGCATACATGAAACGGGCCACCGTAATGTGAATAAACAGGTGTAGTACCGCAGCAAATCTCGCGCAAAACCTTGTTGCCGAGAAAAGTGGTAAGACATCGAAAAAAAAAAAAATTAATAACAATAGCAACAGTGAAAGACCATTTCTCAGTGCTAAAAAGTTATTGAGTTTGGAAAAATATTTTAGGAAGAAAAATTTTGCAAAACACGCAGAACCACGTGCGAGTCTGACACCAAACAGACCGCCATTTTGTTTGGTGACACGTAGACAGAACGAAGATATTTCGTGGTGAAAAGTGAAATTCTTATGGATAAAGCATGCGTGAAAGGTTCAAAAATGGATATTGGATACCATAAAGCCGCCACAACCGATTAAGGAAGGGAAAAAACATGCGAGACGTGACGAGCACGATCCTAATAGAATTCCAAGCGAAGCGAAGCGAGGTAGGTAACCCCTGCATTATTCACATCAGGCACAAAATAAGGATAACAAAGCGAACATACCGTGCAGCAAAGATACTTTTTAGTCAAATCACAAAGAATAAGTACAACATAATTAGTTCAACTCAAAAAACACGTCCAATCGCGATAGCGATAAATATGGAATGTGATTTTGTCAACGTGGTCACGTGACGGATTGGATCATCACCTTCCGGTTACGAGGCCGTGTTGTCGTTGTCATATTCCCCGTCTTGCAGAACGAAGACAGGATGACTACTACCAACATGTTTTCCAATCGTTTTATCGGAAGTATAGGTAATATGCAATATAAGAAGTGGGGTAAGTATTATAAATTCATCCTCTCAGAGAGCAGGCAACTATCTCCAGCTAGGACCACACTTACAGTTCAGGGAATATGAAAATAGCTGAACGTTGATCAGACAAGCTGGAATTTAGTTTTAGTCAAGTTTTGGTGGTCAATAGGTTAAGCTGTTTGTACCGTCAGTGTTGGCTATAGTAGTCTGACTCTGAGAGAGATGGTTCTAATCAAGCAAGACCAAAGTAGATGTGAGCTGACAGAAGAAACACATTTATACTAACCTGAACTGATGAAGGGAAATGCAATAGACCTGATCCGCAGTTTTGCACGACCATACTGAAGACACCTCAAGAAGGTACAGGTGAGGAGGTTGCCACATTTAGCTTCCAGCGTGTCCACATATACTGGTCCAACAGTGTGCAAGATATAGCTTGTTCCAAAACCAATCAGATTTCCTGAGGTTGTGTGCATCACTTCACTGACATTTAAAGGACCATTAAGGCGGATATACTGATCACATTCCCGCGTCAAACTCCTTCCACAAGCTCTTTCAATAGCTCCAGCGACACCAGCATAATGCTGCAGTTCTGAATTAGCTGCATTGACAATTCCATCAGTTCCCATCTTCACAATGTTACCATAGTGAACCTTTACTACTATTCCCCCTGGAAGATCAAATTCAAAGTTCTTTGTCTCATCTTCAAAATCTGATGTCCTCGAGGGTCTCATTGGTTGAGTGGTGTCTGCAATTTTAATTCCCAAACCAGATTTATTTTCACTTTCTTGGTACTGTCCACGATCATAAGACATGGCATGAGTTTCTTCATTTCTTTTCTTCAGCAGTTCATCAGACCCTCGCTCATCACGGCCCAGGTTGTCCGGTTTCCTCGTTGTGTCCTTCACCAACTTCTCCATAGCTGCAAGTTCCTCCTTTGGAACTTTATCCAAATCTCTCAGCATTGAAGCATCTTCTCTAAAGGTGCTGGTAAATGATGAATATTCAAAATCTCTGTCTCTTCGATGATTAAATTCAGCATCAGAAAAACCAAGATTGTTCCCTCCAACAGCAACAGATACTCTTTGAGGCCTCTCTTTTGTTGCTGTAAGCTCTCGATCAACTATTGATTTCGAAAGGCTGGATTGATCTAGGTCTGACGGCAAACTAGCAAACTTATTGAAGGTCTCTGAAGCATCTACCTCTCGGTTGTAATCTTTTACAGATGTCCCTTGACTCAGTGAGAACCCTGTAACTCCAGAAATTTCACCATTAGTGATATGTTCATATCCTTTACCAGGTTTGGCAGCACTCGCAACAATACCTGCAGCAACTGTCTTCCTTTCTGAAGCACGAGGGGATCCAACCTTACCATAATTGGTATATTGTCCTGATTTACTTGAAGCTAATGAAGGATCATGTCCATTACGGGTGTTGGCTAAACAAAACTGCTCTTCTATTTCTTGACTGAGGATATTGACTGCAAGTTCAATATCAAATTGACCTCCTTCCAGTGAGAATTTGCCATTACTTTCTTTAACTTTCACTCTGCCTTTTGTTTGCTTCTGCAGTTTTGATTTTGTGTCAGCGTCACACATGAGCGCCCCAGCATTACCCTCTAGCTCAACTGTCACTTTGGAAATTAGCTGAAGTAAGAACAAAATACATTCAAAGTTAATCATGAGAGCTTTGAGCAAGTTAATCATCTTTTGATTTCACTGAAAATCACTCTACAAAAGCTTGATTATAGCAAAAATGTGGATCAACAGAGTGATGTAATGATTCACCGAAAGCTTGATGTTTGCATTGTCTACTACATGATACAAGTGCATCATTACAAAACAAATTTTCACCAAGTTATTATTCTATTGTAGAGATTAATCATTGCAAAACATAAAATACATTATTTCCTATATCTTATCCGCAATTTCACAGACTTACTGATTTTGTGATTTCCCTGCATGTAATGTTTGTGACAATTCAGTAGCTAAGAAATAACATAACTTTTTCATGTACTTTCTACTTTTCTTTCATAGACTGTAGAGAATCGGTATATGTATTGTATCGCAACCATGCCGTTATGATGATAATCGTCTCACAGGGTCCTTGCCAATACTGATATACTGTCTAGCCTAATCACTACTAAAATTAGCCCCAAAGGCCATGATTCACAGGTCTATAACATATGGCATATGCAGATGTTTCCAGGAATTAACATTACTATTACGACTAAACCAGCAGATAGAGAGGAATAAGATGGCCCTTACGTTTCACTCTCTTTTCAGCTAGTGCATATTTTAAATAAACATTAACATTTATTATCTGTACATAATTTGATAGTTATTTTTTAACATAAATTGCATGACACATTTTTATAAGATATCTCAGGATCATTATTTACAGAAATCAGATTATATATAAATAATGCTGTTTTTCTAATAAAGGCATCCCTCACAACAGGTGCCCACAGTGCCCTGGTTAGAATCTCACATGTATACCTTGTGTGGAAGGGGGGTAACTCTGAATGTCAGTCCACTCTGTTTCTCACAGAGAACCTTTGTTGTACCTTGAACAAAAAAGGTAAACACATTAAAACAAGTATTGCACTATGATGTTTTTGTCTGATAAGAGTAAAAAATGTTACAGAAAATTTAACTGTATGATAAGATTTAGCATCCCTTTCTAAAAACTTGAAAAAAAATAAATTTAGATAACATTTCAATACTTTTGCATTCTTCCATTATTAAGTGCTTGTATATGGATTTCAAAGAACACATTAAGTGATACTGAGCAAAGAAATTTTCTTTTAAGTAAACTGATGGTACTTTTAGTACCTGTCTTTTAACAAAAATCATTACAAAAATACTGAACTTCCAAAGTTCAAAACAAAACACTACTTATATATATTTAAAATTCATTACTATATTACTATCAGAAATGATATTACTCTAACATTACCCCTAACAGCAAAGGTTGCAAAAGTATTTTGAAGATAAGCTGAGTAGAGTTAGTGTTCACATACTTGTTGTATCTTTAAAGAGAACAACTGCTTCATTGTTGTGTAGAGGATAGTAAATCTCTTCAACTTGAAGTCCGAACCCATTCAAGGTTTCAACGATATGTTTAGAGCTTATGCTGCCCCTGATCTCGGACAGTCGTACGCCCTCCATCCTGAAACTTGAAACATTTCTCATACATGATTTGACTGGTCATCAAGTTACTGCAAAGTTTCATAAGTAACACGCTCAAATTATGATTGGATCAACATTCTGAATAAGATGCTTAAAATATATATATTATGACCCTAAATTAAAATCTCCATCACCAATACACTCAAGTATGGCTGTAAGTCTTAAATACCATGTTCAAAGCATTAAAGCAAAATAAGGTGTGTATGATATGGAAAAGTTAATGATTCACCCTAACAGCAAAAACTTGAGATTTTTACATAGAAAAGTAAATGAGTAAAGCTTTTTTGGAACAACTCTTCAATCCCTGCCCCTGGGTTTTAGAAGTTCCACTGCTCAGATAGCAAGAAGTACCATTGACATCAACCTACGACTAGCTTAGCACTAATTAAGAGAACTAACACAATGTTACCATAGTGACAACGTCACAAGAACCTGAATGTTTGCTATTCTTGAGCCAAAGTGCAATCATATCATCAGTTTTCCTTTTCTAATTGTGGAGCACACTGGTGTAGTGGTTAGCCTACCACCCCATTGGCCCGGTGTAGCAGGCCATTTCTTCCCCAGTCTAAACTTTACCCGGGGAGAAAATAGCCTAGGCCAAACTTTCCCCGGGGAAGGTTTGGCCTAGGCTATTTTCTCCCCGGGGAGAGTTTAGACTAGGCCAAACTTCCCCCCCCCTGGGCTCTATCTTCCCCGGGGAAGAAATCCTGTTCTTGTATCTATAATGTGTAGACATTAACTTATATTGACAACTTCTCTGCCTTTCTCGTCTAAATAGTTTAACTTTCTATTCGGGGAAAGTCTGGCCTAGCTAGGCTATTTCTTCCCCACCCTTGTTATTTATTTTCAGGGCCTCGTTTCACAAAACCTTAAGGTGATCGTAAGTCCTTAAGGTAACCTTAGTGCAATGTTAAAGCATGGGAGTTAAGGTTAACCTTAGTTAAGGTTACTTTGTGAAAGGAGGCCCAGGGAGTAAATTCTGGCCTAGCTAGGCTATTTTTTACCCCACCCTCAGTCTTCATATATAAGGAGGGAGAGTCTGGCCTAGCTAGGCTTTTTCTTCCTCACCCTTGTTATTTATCTTCAGGGGGGAAGTTCTGGCCTAGCTAGGCTATTTCTTCCTCACTCTTGTTGGTTTTTTTCAGGGGGGAAGTTCTGGCCTAGCTAGGCTATATCTTCCCCAACCTCAGTCTTTATTCATAGCAGGGAGAATCTGGCCAAACTAGGCTATTTCTTCCCCACCCTCAGTCTTTATTTATAGGAGGGAAAGTCTGGCCTAGCTAGGCTTTTTCTCCTCACCCTTGTTTACATTTTCAGGGGTGAAAGTCCGGCCTAGCTAGGCTATTTCTTCCTCATCCTTGTTATTTATCTTCAGGGGGGAAGTTCTGGCCTAGCTAGGCTATTTCTTCCCCACTCTTGTTATTCATTTTCAGGGGGGAAGTTCTGGCCTAGCTAGGCTATTTCTTCCTCATCCTTGTTATTTATCTTCAGGGGGGAAGTTCTGGCCTAGCTAGGCTATTTTTTCCCCACCCTTGTTAGTTATTTTCAGGGGGGAACTTCTGGCCTAGCTAGGCTATTTCTTCCCCACCCTCAGTCTTTATTTATAGGAGGGAGAGCGGATGTCTTCCATTGTGAACATGGAGGAACATTAAAAGTTGGGAATGGTATATTTACCAGTTCAATGACGAAACATATCATGATCAGCTTCTCAACTCATTTTTGGATGAGAATTTACAAGTTAGAAAAGCTAATTAGTGAGAGAAGGCCTTAAATCCTGTTAGTGCAATGTTGTTGCTCTGTGGTGTACATCCTTAATCTCCATACCAAAAGTGGGGAAGAAATAGCCCAGGTAGGCCAGTTTCTAACTCTACATAAATACCAAGGGTGGGGAAGAAATAGTCCAGCTAGGCCAGAGTCACCCCACTCTATATAAATAACAAGGGTGGGGAAGAAATAGCCCAGCTAGGCTAGAGTCGCCCCACTCTAAATAAATACCAAAAGTTGGGAAGAAATAGCCCAGGTAGGCCAGTTTCAAACTCTACATAAATACCAAGGGTGGGGAAGAAATAGCCCAGCTAGGCCAGAGTTTCCCCACTCTAAATAAATGCCAAGGGTGGGGAAGAAATAGCCCAGCTAGGCCAGAGTCGCCCCACTTTAAATAAATACCAAGGGTGGGGAAGAAATAGCCCAGCTAGGCCAGAGTTTCCCCACTCTAAATAAATACCAAGGGTGGGGAAGAAATAGCCTAGCTTAACCAGAATTTCCCCCTTTAGATAAACACCCACCTGTATATAGTTCTCACAATATAGAATGAAAACAAGTAATTTTGTGAAAGTAGCCTAGTTAGACCACAATGTTATCAGTTGAAAATATGGATGAAAGGCAAAAATGTTGACAATATAAGTGAATACACTATAGATAAAAGAAGAAAGGATTTGTAAGTATTAGTTAGGGTCCAAATTGCTATGAGTGAAGCAATAGAAAAAGGTGTAGGTAAAATCAAGGGTGGGGAAGGTTTGGCCTAGGCTAGAGTTTCCCCGGGGAAGATTGAGCCCAGGGGGGGAAAGTCTGGCCTAGGCCAAAGTTTCCCCGGGGAAAGATTGTCCTAGGCCAAACCTTCCCCGGGGAAAGTCTGGCCAGGGGGAAAGTTTGGCCTGTTACACCGGGTTCGAATCCCTGTGGAGGCACCAGACATTTGTAAGTAGGGCCATGTCATCTGTTGTTTCCCTGGGCAAGACACTTAATCCACATTGCACTCAGTCCACCCAGCTGTACAATTGGGTACTTGAATTACGAGAAATTATGGACCGACACTGTCGAGCTTATTAAGCTGGATCGGCGTACTATTCTCTCAGGCTAACAATACAATTTGTGCGCTTTGAGCATGCTCTGTCATGGATAATAGCGCGGTACAAGAAAGCTATTATGATTATTTATTATTATGGCAGAAATGTCATGCTCATCTCATTACTCTCTTCTTTCACACTTTTTGGGTTTCTAATCTTTTCACCAATTGGGCCTATTTATCTACCATAGACAATAAAACAAAATACTAATTGCTAGACTCATGGCTCCAGTAAGAACATAAAGTAACATGCCAATACAATTTCTATCTAATCTGGCTCCAGGTAAATCGGTTGCTTTCATGTGTAATCAGAGAATACATCTAAATTGTAGTTAAACCTTGCAGAATGGGGGCGGGTCTTCTGACATGATTGAGTAAGTTTTTCTCTATTTACTGAAGGATTAGAAATGAAATAATGTACCATGTGCACCACCATTAAGAAAGCTTCATCAGCTATTGTTGACATTAGTAACCAATCAAAGAGAAACTAAATTCATCGAGACAGTCAATCTGCACTGATCACGGCGTAAAGTATTCTTGTCCAACTCGACCCAAACTATTTGACAACCATTCTAACCTTGAACTAACTTCACATAAAACTGAAAATGCATCACCTGGTTACATATGCTGAACGATTGGTGCGATATACAGCGAAATCTGCGTGTTACGGCCTGTCAAACATTTCCCCACCATATTCCTAATGAAAGCGAAACTTCAGCCAAGAACAATGGTCGATTTCAAAACAACCTCAGCGCCACATTTCCATTAGAGTTATCTGCCCCTTGACCATGACAGGTGCTCGTTTAAGGGCGCTTCGTTTGGTCGGGGACACTACTCTGGACAGTTTGACTTATTTCCTAAGCTCTTCGTATTCATTAAAGTCGCGAGTATTGAATTGATAAGTAGGATTTTTTTCATTTAATTATTATGCTGCATTTTCAGTTACCTTTATAAGTATTAATAGATAATTTTAAGATTAAAAAGATTTGATTATATTTCAACAATTTAAAAAAAGTAATCTTTTACCCTCTTGATATTTCAAACACACGAAAATACAATGATAAAGAAGCAAAGTCTTTATTTTTCGTATGTTACTAATGGAGCAATTAACTACAGTAAGAGTTAAAGTGACCAGAAAAGATATCCCTTTATACTTCTCCTGATCAACTGAATATCCATATTTGAATTTTATAACACGGCAGATGCGAATAATGATATTATAGCAACTTGCATAAAGGAAATAAATACTAATAAAATCACATTTAAACATCTTACAGATTGAAACATTTTGTAATCAATAAAACAATATTCCATAAGAGGATCGTTAATTAAAGTTGATAAGTTACAATCTGAAATCTTTTCTACGCAGGAGAATAATTATGATACATAATTTAAACGATGATTTGCTGCTCTACATTCGAACCAAATCACGCCATTCTCTCAAGACACGAGCTGAAGTTTTGCTTGGTTAATCCATAGAAAAGAAAGAAAAGCGCGTAGGAAGACTTGAAACAAATTGACGATCGAAATGGGATACGAATTACGTACCACGATAATAGTCAGCCTGTGCAAATGAATCGATATTTGACTTTGTAGATCGAATCAGGATGGCTACGGAGGTTACCAGTTCACTCAATCGAATCGTTGCAGTTATTTTTTACTCTTGAAGTTATCACTATGTAATCTATGTTTTATGCTCATTTAAATGTAACAAAAACTTACTAACGGACAATTAAGTATTATCTTATCTTATCTTAGTACGCAGTCTGTATTCTTCACGAAACGGGTGGTACCTGGAGCTCGGCTTCATGACATGTGCATACAGCACCTGCAGATCGCTAATGTACTCGCTCCGAATAGAAGTTGAAAGCAATAAGGCAAATACCACCATGCACAACAATATTTCGTGTGTACAATGAATACACGGATCATGCATATCTCGATATTACGAACGATCTACACTCAGGTAAACTACCCCGTAAGTTACGTTTTCAGGTTATTTAGTTGATTTTATAAGACCGGAAGTATTTAATGCAACCTCAGCCGATTTTGACTGTTCTCATTTTTCCATTTGTACACAGCCGACTTTAGATTTATTTAATTTTTTTCTTTATTTCAGTACGTGTGGCCTCCGGCCCATATACAGGATACAGTGAGCAGGTTGGAAAATCTTATAACAATTGTCGTCTTAGACGCAATGCATGGTGGGTATATAGCTGTAGAGCTTTTATAACATTCACTTTACAAGATGCCATTAAATTGATGAAGCTAGTTTTTAATTTATATGAGGTACAAATAAATGGTGAATATTTAAATCTAAGTTTCCTAAATGCTGGACACATCATAACAAAATGAAATTCATCTTCAACCATATTTAAATCACATACTTTACACAACCTCATTGTTTTGATAACATTACAGTATCGCCCAAGTTCAACTTGCAATCTGGCCATGCCAATACGCAGTTTTGTCATATCACGACGGTAAAGAGAGCATTAGTTAAGTATATTTCTAGTTGTAAATTTAATTTAAAAGATGAATAACATTCATATCTACTACTGCATTGCAAGGTAGAATTCCATTCCTGAGTTAAGACATCAGTAACCTGTTGCTTGAATTCTGCCAAAAACAATTCAACACTGCCAACACCTTGAAATATCCAGACGTAGCCTAACCCATAACTATACAAGACATGCATAATCGAAGAAGCCCATTTATGACGATTATCATTATCTAAAGAATATCTCATTTCATATGCCTTCAACGGATATCGATGAGCAGGCATGCGAATAACTCTAAACCAAAATTTAATGCACCTCACCTTTATTTCATCATACATTATACTATAAGCCGACTTCGGTCTTCCTTACTTTCTCATTATTGATTACAGGTCAATTGTAAAGGATAATAAGTATTTCATTACATCGTAAGAAAGATAGGGTTGGTGCCCATATCCAAATATATGCCTTAAAATAGCCAATTTGAACCGTGAAAGCGTGCTATAGTGCCTTTAAAGTTATTTTCAAATCACACCTTTGATAAGTTCATAATTTTCATCAGTACCTTATGTTCGGTTTTGTTTGATCTCGATCAAGATGGTCTATCTTATCGACTATTTCCCGTTTCTGTCCTGCTCTGACACCGTTTTGATCCATCACAAATGCAACATGTGAACTTCCTGATCGACACTTCTCTGAAGCTATCCAGACGCCCAGAGTGCTAGTATAGTGCTGGCAACCTTTCAGCACTCGTCCGAGGAGCAACCCAGAACACGTTTTTTTACAGTCCGGAAGACAACAGGGCAAGCTCCTGTGCACCAGTTCTGGTATCAACTCTTAATGATGGTGGATCATGATCAACTCTTAATGATGGTGTTCACATGATCAACTCTTTATGATGGTAGATCATTTCATCAACTCTCAATTATGGTGGATCACATGATCAAATCTTAATGGATCTTATGATTAACTCTCAATCATGGTTGATCATATTATTAAATTTTAAAGATGGTGGTTCACATGATTAAGTCTTAATGATGGTGAATTATAGGATTGACTCTTTATGATGGTGGATCATAATTTATGATAAAAGTTTAATGATCGTGGTTAATATGATGATGTTTCTACCAAACGAACAATGTTATATAATGAATGTATAGAACACTTCATTCTGAAACATAATGAGTCTGAAGACGCCATCTCTCTCTTTGTACATTCATTATTAGGAATTACTTGATTTGTGTTTGATCTGCAAGTACCAAATGTCTTTAGCATGGTATTTCCATAGAAGGAAGAACTGTATATTAACTGAACTTGTATCTTCAAAAGTCACGAGTCATCCTTAATCATGAAATATTCAGAGATAAGAAATGATGACTGAAACTACGCAGAACACTGAAAACCGGATATTGTGGTGGTGATTGCAGCTACCTCGTGTCTTATTAGAGTATGATTAATTCAGCAACCCTAGCCCTAGAACTAGTTCCTTTAAAACAAACTTGACCCTCTGCCAGTTGTGTTTCTATTTCTGTTCCGCTTGCTCACCCGAGCCATTGCCTGTGCCGCACGCACCAGTTCTACACACCCACCTGTACGAAGCTTCCGTGTTCATGGCAAATAGCAGTGTGTGTGTGTGTGTGTGTGTCTAACCGTGGTTACTTTTACTGCATGTTGTTGCATAATGGATCCTCGAAAAGTTGTAACCACATCTAGGATAGTCTATTCTAGGATCTGCTTCATCTGTTACAAGGCACTCGAATGTTTCCAAAGAAAAGGTCGTTTTAGAAACATTAATTGTCCTTCTTGTCTTTGTCTTTTTATGATTTTGGTAAACTAAATCGAAGTCATGAAAAATGTAGATATTTGAAAATGCAGACCGAGTTGAAAAATGAGTAAAAAAAAGGAAACTTAAACATAATATTTCGTAGAATCTAAAATAGTTGTCACAATTAATAGATGGTTTTAACTTTGTATGAATGTCCGTATCTTAAAAAGACTATTGACGACATCCGGAATATCTTTGCTATTGGAGCATAACAGAGAGATGAGATTTGTAATAGTCTGAGGTTTTTATCGATACACAGACAGACTATCAATCCTAGACCTTCACACATACATATACCTCTAACACCAGAACATGAGAAGACAAAATTCTTTGTTTGCAAAAATAATGCTCCTGCTGTACTATATCTCCCGTCTGTTATCTCCGCCACTCTTCGAGTTCCTTACTAAGCTAATGACATAAACGGGCTCAGTGGGGAATGCGATACAAGCACGCGGAAAGGAATCTGCACACATGTGTAATCAGTTCATATCTTAGCTCCATTGTTTTTGTCCGTCGTTTAGTGCACTATGTTTTGCCATTCTTTGCCTTTTTATCAAACGTGTTATTTTCAGAACATATACATTCAATTCTTGAATGCAATGTTTTTGTATTATGTTCATATTTATAGTTTTTCATCTCACAAAACAGGCGCCATTTAGTTAGAAAATGACGCGTTGTTTCTTAAGGTAAAATGTACATATTCCTGATGAATATTTGGTCACTCTCGCTCATGTTTGTATAGATAATCGAATTGAGGCAGACGCACTCTTAACCATCCTAAAAATAACCAACAATGTTTCAAACCCCTGATTATCGAAAGCATTCGTTAGGGTTAGGGTTAGGGTAAGGGTTAGGATTAGAGTTAGGGTTAGGGTTATGTGATGCGAACATCGACCTCAGCTCAGTCCACTGATGTTGAAGTAATAAACTGCTAGGGCACTCTTCTTTTGAAATGACAAGTATGAAATGAGTGGAAAAGGTACGCTAGCAAACAGCAGTTCTTGAAAAAAAACTGTCAAATTGCTTTAAGTATGAAGACAAATTAACACTCTTCAGAGTTCTAACGATGCAATAAAATATTTCCTGAACATTTGACGAGGAATCAATAATACAAAAATGAAGATAGTAGAAGTCACCTAGGGAGAGATTAGCACACAATGAGAACTAGTGATTCTTGAAACGGATGAACTAGGAATATGTGAAGCTTTCACAAATATCATAATCTCTTAACGAGTGACAAAGGATGAACTATCCTTGTTAAGGTATATTGGTGAGTTTATCAATGTTTTGTACGTATTAGGAAAGTTTTTGTTTACCGTAGCGGCTGTTGTATTTGGACTTCAGATTGTGTGCAAAATAGGAATTTTGACGAAATCGTTGATCTTGCAGATTTAATGCAACGTTGCATTAATCCGGCATGTCTCGTAAATAGAATTACTTCCCTGAATAAGAATAAATTTCACAAATAACTTAAATGTTTGGATTAAAGGATTTCAGATCGTTAATTATATCGAGAGTTATGCTTTATCTGGCAGTGTGCATGATTTATATACAAAATATTGGTGTGCCTTTTTAGTGCCTTGAACCGCATCCGAGACACTACGACTATGAAATATAGATTCATGACTGGACCAGAGACCACATCACTGTTTAATGAAGATCTATGAATGGAGTTTACCAGAGACCACATCACTGTTTAATGAAGATCTGTGAATGGAGTACCCACACCAGATACCAAACCACTGTGTGAGACCACACAACCTTTATTGAACTAGACCAAACTAGAGACCATTTAACTATTTTTGCATTAGACCAAATAAGCTACAACACAACCGTTATTAAATTAGAATAAACTAGAGATTACGCAACCATTTTTCAGACTGGACCAACCTATATACTACACAACAACTTGAACTAGATCAAATTAGAGACCACACAACTCCTGTCAAATGAAGATCTATGAAAGGAGTGAAACACTCCACACCATAAAAGCATGGAGTTTTATGAACGGAGTGGATCCTATACAAGAAAGCCATCACCAGATCCAAAGTCAGATGGAGAGAAACGAGTGTGTATGACGTCACTGCTCAGGTAGCAGGCTGTATAGGATCCCAGGTGTGTTGTTTACACCTGGCGGGCACCTTGCTTTACTTACCTCAGAAGCTGCTATAAATATCCAGGAGATCTATGGGAATGTTGATAACGTAGCAGAGTCGGAGGTGAAGATCCGGTCTGTGGCAGAATACAGGGTGTGTGGGACTGGATTTATGTTCATGTGTATTTGTTTACATGAAATGGGTTTAAACGAGGATTTTGACAATAATAGCTGAGGACCTTTTATCTGTTGAAATATATATGTAATCCTTTCAGAAATAGATATACGTTTGTGTTATTTCAAGTCAAGGATGTAAAGGTTTTTCAGATATGGTGTTCGCTTCATCTAGTAAATCTAACAAAACAATTTCACGCTAAAAAAAGGTTTAAAGAGAGTGAAGTAATACAAAATAAATCATATCATATTAATCAAAGGTTATTGTAGAAGGCGATAGCATCAGCATGTTTGTTCTATGTTCTTGGATTCCTGATTCCTTGAGATGTGTCTATGAAGAGTAAGGACGGTTTTATAAACATTAAACTCCCTGTTCTGTATAGAAGACGTCTCAATAAACATTAAAACTACATTGTCAGGACGTCCATTTGTTTGACAACACTAATGTATCTGTTTCGTAGTTCATATGAGCATAAAGAAGGTTTTCATTCATTTACTATTGTTATTTGCCATTTTTTAACCAAATTCAATACATGTCTGTTATAGTATAAGTCTGATCAAATAGTGGATATTTTACATTTCTCGTCAAATACCATTTATATCTCATCGAGTGAGGTAGAATTTTTTACTTTACATAATAAATACATGTACATGGTATTCGAGCATAAATGTCAAATGTTCTATTTATTATTGTTTCTCAAATGTCTTTAATGACCTCGACGTTATGAATTGAGAGGCAAGATCGCCTCGCTATCGCGGTCATCTTATGACGTCATATAATTGTTTCTTGACGTCACGGATGACGTCATATGATTGTAGCGTTATTTTACTGATTAGACTAGCATTGTTTTTTTACTCAGTGAAATACGGATTTTATTTTCAACGTCAAATGGCATATTGCACCATTTAAAACATAATAAAAGATTAAACTCTATATAATGCCATTGTGTAAAAGGAGATTGTAGAATTAACAAACGTTACTCTGTCGAAATATGGTCGACGTGTCAGATCAGAGTGATTCATAGCGTGAATAACCACCGCCTCACGAATGACGAGTTTTATCGATCACATCCAGCAATAACGTATTCAAGTAAAAGTACATGACCTTTCTCATTCTCCAATTATCATGTCAGAAGCATTGAAATGACAAAGCAATGTATTTATATTTACATCCAAAGGTGGTTACAACAGAAGATAGATAACGGGTTCTCAAGCACCTACATTGTAGTCATTGCAACAATCATATCGTCAGCATCAACTTAACGATGCATTCCTTGCTTATTGACAATTGCTTTGGTATTTTAAAGTTTTTTCACATTCGTTTAGAAACAGAGTATATGTGGCAGAGTTAATATTTCGAGTTGTAAATATTTTTGTGAATAAACATATGTACTGAATATATGGGTTTGTCGTATTTTGATGAGTAATACATTCACATTAAATAAACTGTATCTAAACCATCTTAATCATTATTTCATATTCAACATTTTATTTCATTAACCATAGCTCTTTAAACATCAAACTTATCTCAGGTCAGCATTACTAACTTGCACTGCATGCTTTTCCCCACTGCAATCTCTCCCCAAGCGTATCCCATGCTTAGGTCAATGCAAGTTCTATTGTTCTAGGTTAACCCAAGCATAGCATTAGTTTTAAAGGTTAGGTGATTTCAATTTCTTTGTCAGTCTCATAAGCTTTGTCAGACACGTCGTTGGATATGCGATTTTGTGTTGTATCCTGATTTATCAACCTACCTCGCGTATAATCGTATATTTGAAACAGGCTTTTCAAGATCGTATCAAATGGTTACATTGTAAGTCCCCGGGATGTGCGTTGAACGTCCCCGGCCAGAAGCAATCAAAGGGCGAAAAGTTGCGGAATACAAGATGCCGTATCCCACATGATACCATCAAAATATACGGTATCTCGCAGGACCCAGCAACTCGGATTCCCTCCCTTTTCATCCCTTGAATGCCTTTGACACGGAAAAAATAACAAATCATGTAATTGGTTTCAATCTGTTTTAATGACATATGAAGTCAGTTAAAGTTGAAGGTCAGAGAAATATTCTTTGACGATTCGCTGCTCGCGGCTAACTCATCAGTCACAGTGGTCTCTGCTGCAGTCGGGGTCCCCTCATTGCCACACACAATTGGGTCTGTTGTGGTCACGTCTGTCGCCCCTACAGTCACCGTGGCGGATACCTTTCGTCTCTTTCCTGCTATGATACTGCTTACGACAGCCTTTTGATCCTCCGACGTCCGTTTGTACACGCGAACTGCCTCACTTCGGTGGCCTGAAAATACATCTTCTATGAATAATTTGTTTCATTGCATAAATGTTCATAATACACTTTAGAAGTACCCCATTTTAGTTAACATTTATACTTTTAATGTTACGTTAAATATATTAATTAAAAGAGCCTGCTTTGAATTAGAGGATAGGAAAGTATACTGTTATCAAGCAATATGAAATATGTTGTAGGTTTTACAATTTACATACCAGTTTGTTCGCAGATGATTTGTTTATCTACGTTCTGTTCGTACAAGCGGGTTGCAGCAGTCGCCCTGAGAGAGTGGTTAAATTGTCGGTCAAGCAACTCTTGGACAACGAAAGGTTTTCAGCAACTGGTCTGTTACGCCTCTCCTCTTGCCATCTCTTCAGTATGCCAAGGGCCCACTCATTTTTCATTAAAGTGCGTTTAGACATTCCGGACCTAAACTTCTCAGCAAGTTCTTTCTCGCTTAAATGTTTTCCAAATCTGTAATTAAAGTCATCCTCTTCACACTCTTTTCGAAATTTTGACTGAGTCAAAAATAGTTCGTTTTCTGACTCAGACATGTTTACCCGTTGACGGTCTCTCTTCAAATGAACCGCTTGCAACTACATGTGCTTTCAAATTCCGCGTGCATTGCACGAGCTTCTCGTGACAGTCAGTCAGTTTAGGTCACGTGATGACCACACTCTCGCTATACTGTGAATCCCAACGGTATCTATTATAAGGCGCGTGTTGTTTATGTATATGCGTATTTTACATTGATTTTGTCTGTTTTGATTCACTTAGACGGTTGATAAGTTAAAGAAACCCCTCTTACTCGGACTTACCAGAGATTGTGTACCCTGAGAGTCGGTTACATCCCTCGGCCCTCCGGGCCTCAGGATGGTAACCTCCTCTCAGGGTACACAATCTCTGGTAAGTCCTCGTAAACGGGGTTTCTCCATAACATATTCATAGGATCGAGATCAAGGAGATCTGGATTGTGTTAATGATTCATATAGCTAATAAATTCAGACTTTGTGATGTAAACGATATGCTGCATTCTGATTGGATCAGACATGGTCATGTGATCGGTATACATTTCAATGAACCCAAAGTTGAGGGTTATACAAAATAACCTTCAGTAAATGCAGGTTATACGATATCGTGCCGGAACTATTTTCTAAAGTGACAGCTGACAGCTGATAGCCAAAACACGCTGTACTGTCACCTAGATTCTGGACAGTATAAATACGCGAGTGTTATTTGTTAACTTTGATCTATTTAAATTAAAATTTACATTTTCCACTTTTTTCCAAAAATATAATCATTGTTAGTTTTTTGATACACAAAATGTATTATTTGTAGAATACAAAAGTGTCATTTTTACCGAGTCTTTGGAACTATTTTGTTTATGCGTCTGAATACGGGTAGAGATCCGTCTTGGTGTAACCGGTACGTAGGTCAGTGCGACAAGCAGCTATAGAATTGCATTTCGAATGCATTTTCGCTTTAAATACAACGTTTGAATTTATAAGAAATGAATTTCATCATATGGTTGTCCACACGGTTATAACCTGTTTGAAACTTGTAAGATAAACTTTTGTATAACCGGCGTCGCAAGCTTGCCGGTTATACAAGTTTATCTTACAAGTTTCAAACAGGTTATAACCGTGTGGACAACCATATGATGAAATTCATTTCTTAAAGGTTAGTAATCTTTAGTCCTGTGTATATATTTGGTGTTGTATTTATATGCATTTCTTAGTTGGTAGTGATATCAGCTATAGTTTATAATATGGTTAGTTCCATCATTTATTATCTATCATGTGTAAATATTATATATAGTGATAATTCACAGTATAATGAGTTATGATAGTTATGTGGTTCTAGTCTATAACTCCCAGTATAGTCAGTTGTGTGAGATATACATTTATTTCAATAAATGTACTGTATATATCATTAATTACATCAAGGTAGATTATAATGTTGCTTTTACTTTTGCTTGAAGTTCGCGGTACAGTGAGCTGTACAAGTGTAATATTAATATTATCTCACAGTACAGTGAGCTGTACAAGTGTAATATTAATATTTATCTCACAGTACAGTGAGATCGTTAAAGTACTTTATCACCTTATCCTAAATCATAGTGTTACCGTAGTTATCCAAATCATTTAAGTTAACGTTAAGTAATTAGTTTAGATTTTCATAACTATCATTACCATAAGTGAATGTATGTTGGCAAGTGTGATTGGTTAAGATATGGTTGTATGTAGCTTTTACCGTATTTATTCTTTAACCCTTTGTTGTAAATAGTGTAATCTGCATACATCATTATTTATCCTGCAGATGACGTAGACATCGGCGATAGACCAGCTTGCTTGGTATGCAGCAGTTCAGGTCATACCAACCTGGTAAGTTGTGGTCTTAATTATTGCCATATTTGTCTAAATGTATTACCTAATGTCTAATTCAATGTTCATCACATGTTTAATATTATTATTATAATACACGTTAGGTAATACAAAGAACACATGTGAAGTTATCATGTATCATTTATTACTTTACATCCTAAGCATATTTGCTATAATGGTATGTAACGATTGTCATTGTAATCTATTGGCAACGTTAGTTATCATTCACTTATATGCATATCTATGTGTAACGACATATAAAAAGCTTTAAGATTCTTTATCTATCATGTAGTAATGGTTTGTTCATCTTTAAATACCATATTGTATATTCAGACTATGCAAGTACGATTAGATGTATTTATATTTGCACAATGTGATGTATATCATTTATTGATTGTAAACTTATGTTGTTATTTTAATATGTTTCTGGCTTTCTTTATTGCATACTCCTTTAATAAAACCATGATCACCTCACACCCCAGTGGCTTTGTGGTCCTTTTCTAACACTACCACTCTCAACGCTACTACATATACCTGATGACACAACGTCTGTTAATCTCGACTTCATGACTTAGAGGAAACATTGAATGACGAAAGTGTGATAGTGATTTAAAAGAGTGCATTTACAATCAGAAGTTCTACATACACATACAATACAACAAAATCAAAACATAGTAAAACTAGATATTCAATTCTATTAAACAGTAAACGGGACGAATCTACAAAACCTGACACCAAAAGTTCCTGCACTATTAGATCTTGGACCAATTGTTCCCATGCTGATTAATCATTAAATTTGTTGCTTGAAAAGAAACAATCGCTGTAATCTAACTTAAATTAGATTTAGCTGCTTCTTTTTTAAAGCAAAAACGAATGAGTAATTTCTTCCCCTTGTCAATTCCGTTCATATGAGCTTAAGTTTATCTAATGCAGATCATGATTTGATTGATATTTGTGTTTGCTGACAATTAAGAAAAATATATTCAAATCAATAACTTTACACATGTAGGTTTTTTTCAGTGTTAAGTAAAATGTGTTTTAAGTTTAACAGGAAGTAGTCCAGGCAAATGTCATGTCGCCTACCCGGATACAACGCACATGTTGTAAATCTTTTGTACACTCTTTCTGTTGACTTGATCTCAAGTACTTAATTACATCGCATTGGGCGTATACCAGTTCATACCATCAACGAACAGACTAATGTACAAGATGGGGTTGTTCAGCTCGACCGCGGTGTTGGCTATTTCTCTTCTAATATCAGCGAGTTATGGAATTATTCCCTATGGGTTTCAAGGTAATAATTGTTCAAGATGTTATCTTTTCCGCATTTCATTTCACAACTTAATGATATTGTGTAATGAAGTTAAAAAGTTTTGACGAATCTCTTCACTACTGTTGTAAACTTATACGTTTCACCTTGTATTCTTCAAATTGTATGTATCACTTGTTGTACCTTTGTAATGTTATTTAAAAGTTTTTGATAGTCTTCTTATATGATCGTTTAAAACAAATAAACACATTCCATTTATTGATCAAACAAAACGAAGATGTATAAGCAAATATCAAAACCAGAGAGTTTCCTAGAATTCATCTATCTTCAACAGGATTACCACGTTTTTGGCATTCATATAAAATTATTTCATGAATGCAATCTCATTGTTAAAGAAACAATTCAACTATCTTCTCATGACTAAATACTAATGTTTGTAGCACACTTTAAAATGCTTTCTTTTTATAAATTTGTGGATTCAGGAAAATAAGCCTCCAATGTAATAAACACACTGGCAAATTTATTTCAGAGAGCACGCCTATTGGGTTCTCTCTGGGTGATGACGTCACAATGACGTGTCCTGTGACGCTGTGTACCGGGGAAGAGTATAAGAAGGTGGAGTGGACGTTCTGGTCTTGTGGACGATACCATTTCAAGAACTACTGTTTTAATCGCTTCACTTGGGAGGAGGGGACAATCACCCAGTTTGGAACTATGGACGGCATGACGCCGTACGTTCCGAGTAACGGAAGTGAGCGCACAACATTAACTGTGAAGAACGCTACGTGTGCAAAAGCGGCTTATTATCACTGCCACGTGGTCGGTACTGGGGGGACGGACAAAGAACATGGACTTGACGTACATCTCTTTTCAGGTAGGCTGTACTTGGTTTGGTTATACCAAGCCTAAACATTTTTATTGTACATATCGTGCAAACGTTTATGCAAATCGAAAGAAAATCATAAGCACAAATGTAATGCTCTATTTGCTCTCTTAAAACGAAACAACCTTATAACATCTTTAAATCAATATATTGTTTTGCAAATGGTAATGTAACTCAGTTTATCTTGATGGTGATTTACATTTACGAAAAAGGAAAGATATTTTTAGCTAAAATCAATAATGTCGTGTTCACTCCGAACTCCTTGCTACATATTTCATCATCTTTAGATTCCTCCGCCAAGGCCAAGTTGATCCCTGATCCCATCGTTGTCGGGGACGAGGTTGGGCCGATGGAATTCACCTGCGTTGATGAAGCCTTTGTACCAGGCAGCTTCATTAGGATGTACTACGTCTACTGGAGCTGGAGAGCTGCCTTTACCGAGGCACCGACTACCTGCACAGTGGAGTACCTGCCTGGCAGGTGCTCCGAGGTTGCTACCTGTAGGGCCAGCTTTGATAAGAGGAATTTGAGAAACCATGGAACTATACCCAATTCTGTCCATTGTAAAATCACGCGGCCGAATGGGAAGAGGGTGGAAACGAGGAAGGATGTCATGATAAAGAAACGTTAAATTGTTTAATGTCGCCTGTCCTTGATAACCTCTTATACGTTAAACAGACGTTAACCATTTTGTAAAGTAATAAAACATTTTAACGATTTGGTAAAATTATCTATATTTAATTTTTAAAATGTGTAACCATACGAAGAGCTGGTTATTTGGGCTATGAAACTATTGGGTTTATAGTGTTTATAGTGCTACAAATGTTTATGACTCCTGATATATTTGGTAAGTTACTTACGGTTGTAGGGGTGAAACATGTCGTTAAACAACGGAGTGATGATCGTCGCATGAAACATCCCAGACACGTTACTGATGATTTTGTAACTTTACATAAACAAAAGTTTGTTTCATTGTTACGAAATTATTTATAATGATGTATGGTTATGTCACAGAAATAATAATTATACTAAGCAGATATGCAGAGAGTAGGCACGCATTCCGACTAAGGCCAATTAAACTGTCACAAGGGTTTATCTAGACATGATTTACATAAGCCCATAGTGTTTGATGCTATTATAAACACGTTCCAAATCAATATGGTAAGCGTAGGTTGTGTCCTTACGTGCAAAAGAAACGTTCGAAAATGGATATATTATTACTTTCCTTAAAATAGTCATTAGAAGTTTGTTTTACCTTGAACACGCCTCCAAAACACTCAGTAACAGGAGATCTGAAAGTGACGCACACGTTGCACATTTTCAATTGAAATGTTTTCTTATACATCAAAACTTCCTAAATGTGTTAAAAAAATTTACCCATGTGATTTTTTTTATAAAATACGACCGAAACTGTTCTTTGTCATCACCTACGGAACCCCCTCGAACGTCGCACATATATAGGAGAAAACAGTAGGAACATTCTCATTAGGCCCTACAGGAAGAATTGAGACGGAAAATACATCACGTGAAAAAGGTATTTGTGCATTCAATATTACATCGTATTCAAACATTCATTAACGACAGAGGTGGACATTTACGATAAAATGAATTCTACTGCCATTACGAGCATTACATGTTGCGATGTTTGTGTGCAGATTTGAGGCCGAAAAAATCAAGTCGAACAATAAACTTCGTTTTCAATATTAAACAAAAACATACCATTTCTCGTGTATTTGATTTTTTAGAGTTGACAACTGGATGGCGACGTTTCTTTGGCACGTCAGTTTATCATCGAGATTCATCTATATATATCTTGAATTGGGTCGTTTCTACTTACTTACTTTTTGATAAATCATATGATTAATACAAACATGAAATGAAATAAATGCTAACCATGAAAATAAATTGTATGCCGTTCGAGTAATATGTCTATTGTTTTTCTGAAGCGCATGCAGGGAAGAAAACCAAAGAAGAAAATGATCCCACACATAGACAAACTTTGAACAAACTAGAAATAACTAGATGTTGACATTTACTGGTGTCTTGACACAAGGTAGCGTGTTTAGGAAGCCAGACTGGCCATACTATCAGTAACAGATACACGTGTGACGCACGGTGTGCAATATATATGATAGAGAAGGCGATCTGTGTTTGCTCACAATCTGTAATCGTTAAACTTTCATCATGATTTATACAGTTAATGTGTCAGATTTCAACTCTAATTATAGCATTTTAAGGTGGAGAAATTTGTGGATTTATCAGAATAATGATAAAATATCACGAATCCTTGGTGTAAACAATCTAACACACTTTGATTTAGTTTTTAATTCGAATTTGTGAATAATTTGTAAAACTATCAACACAAGGTTTGTGTAACATTTCATGTCATTCGTATATTGTATGTTGTCCATTTGACTATCCTTTAACGAATCATAAAAGTTCTATATACTTCACTAACAGAAAAAACACATTCCTATATTCTAAATTAATCATAATCGTTGGCACGTTCATACGTGATCATCAATTAATTTTCGATCTAAATATTAAACCGTGTCCTAGAAAAAAAGGATAAAACTGAGGATATAAAAAGATTCACTAGTTTATTCATTCCACCATAATAGCAGTTTGCCGGTACACTGTTGCATGAGGAAGTGTGGTAAGCCTGATATTGTTCTGTCTGGGAGTACTGTTACTTTCTCTTTGCATATTTTACAGACTCTCAGAAATTGAAATATTTTGATATTCATACATGTAAGTAATATTTTAATCAGCTATTGTCAAGTTCATACTTTCGAATCATAATGTTTGAACTTTTATCTCATTCAGAATATTATTGATTCATTCAACTGAAGTGTGTATCGAATTGAGAACTGTACCATTTTGTCATTACCATACACTGCTTTTAGCTTGGAATGATCAACATTAAGATAACACTTGCATAACCGAATAATTAATTTTGTAAATATCCAAGTTGAAAATAACACTAATCAACTACACAGCATTTCTACCCTATGTACAACAATTAACGTCCAAAATCTGCAATCAACTGGTTTATGCAACATTCTCTAGATTATGAAACTATGAAATATGTAAAAATGTACACATGTTCTGTTATTTAACAATACTCTTAACCCCTTTACATATTCAAGAATAAGATATGTGTTCTATTTTTTCAAATATTCGGCTTTATTTCCAACTGTATGGAATCCTCAAAACAAATGTCTTATACAGAAAAAAACTGTTGCTCAGGAAATTTTTCTAAATAAAATAATATTACACACAGGTCCTTTTAAACTCAAACGAGGAGATTTCATTTCTAGTTGAGGTATTTAACATTTTCCCACACCACCCATTTTCTTGTCCATTGGCTATGACGCGAAGGGACTGACATCACGCATCTACTTTCATTCACGTGGGGGTAATGAACATTGCTTGTGAAATTGGCGTCATTTACTTGTGCTTTTAAAAAAACAAGAATTATTTCGAGATGCATGATGATTTTTATATCCGTCAAGAATTTGTTACTGCGAACGTCAATACCCTCGTCATTCATCGGACCTTATCTTAACAAAGATACACATGAACGTGAAGAATAACATAATCTAGATACAATCCATCAGTTTCCAAAGACTAGGTTTGAACCTAATCAGCAAAAACACATTGCATGGTCAAGGTTCTCTCTTCTGTTGTTGCGAGACCACACGTTCTACTAAAACCTTTCTGTGTAAGTCTACAGTTCTGAATAAGTCAAGGTAATCAAACAGAAGGGATATACAGAAATAATGAAACACATTGCCTAATCTCGTGAACAGTTCGATAACAGCTGACGTGTTTAAATAGTTAACAATTACAACCATCGTCCTGCATCAGTATTGAGCTAACTAGCTATAGACCACTTGCCTGTCATGTCTAACCGTTATCCTGGTTTAAGTATCTTTGTACCGAGTCACAGTGAAACCGTTAGTTGCATATTTTTACACAAACAATATTGAAGACTTTATATGAATTTACCAGATACTATATGCTGTGTAAGTCTAAAGTTCTCTTTTAACGCCAAGGTAATCGACCTGAGAGGAATTTTTAAAAATACCATTGAAACACATGGCCTAATCTGGTGAACAGTTTGATAACAGCTGACGGGTTCCATAACACGTACCTATCGGTCGTCTCTGAATCTAGGACTTGACCATTCACAGGAGGAAACATTTACCAGTGACACAGTTTGATGTAATATGGACATTCAACCAGCGTTATACATGACTCTCACTTAAATGTATGTACTATGACTGACACATATAATTCGTCATTCCTCATTGTAATGTGATCGTTCCTCTCCGGTATAACTACTGTATAATTGTTATCATTCAAGTGTTGTCGATTCTTCCAATTTTTCCAATAAGAAAACCATATTCAAACTAAGAGCGAGTCTGCTTTCTTCTTATCGTTTAGATATTCTTTTCCCATTGAGAATATCAGCAATGCAAATCAACATTAATTGACAACCTGTAATCAATGAAAAGTCAATATTATGATATCAATTAGGAATTGAATAATAAGATTTAGATTCAGATTACTCTAACAAAAAATAACGCGAAAAAAACAGAATGATTTGTTCAAACAATCAGTTCATGGAGTATCTGCTTTTTGCAGATCGATGTGTTGGAATAGTATGTTCTCCACAAAGGATAAGAACCGTAGCCAACTTTGATTTGACAACCTTCACGTTCTACAGATATTTGCGAAGCTCTGTATGTACAGCTGCAAGGCAAAAGTTTGTTCACATACCTGAATATGCAAGTGCAAATATCATGTAATTTGAGATGCTTTTGAGGTGTCGTAGCGTTGCGAAAAAGAAACGTATAATATTGAATTTCCAATACATATATGCAGATCAATTCTTCTTGAAGGCAAAGGTTTATCATACCCCATGATTACCCATAACAGTTTTGGCAGGTCACTGAAGTGACCAGGGTCAAAATTCCGAAAACACTAATTTTTATTTTAATGATTTTACATTCTTGTGCTGTGAGGGTACACAGTTAACGCTGTCGGTTTGACGCCAGTACGAGAGCTTAGCAATGTAAATGCATAACAGAATCAGTCAAAATAACTAAGGTTAATTATAAAGATATAATACAGCTGCATACCGAAAGTTTGTTCATATACCACTGAATCCTAGTGCAAATATCATGTAATTTGAGTTTGTTTCAACTTTAATACAATAACTTCAGCAAGACTGACAATGGATCACCCACTGTCCATGTGTGAAATAGCCATTCTTGAACTCCTTTTGGCATCGTCTGGTCACTCGTGCAAAAATTTGAATTTTGGCATACTAATATAGACGAAAGGGGTCACATTTTCGAAATTTCGATTTCGTTAAATGTCGAGTAAAATGTTCCATATCGACTCTCTGAGATTAAAACCAACATAATCACATTGACTTTATGCTAAGGAACAAACGTGACTAATGTTTAAAGAAGTTGATAACTTATAAAGAATTTTATGGAGAAAAATAAAAATGAATGTTTTCGGAATTTTGACCCCTGGTCACTTCAATGACCTGCCAAAACTGTAAAACGATAAACCTTTGCCTTCAAGAAGAATTGATCTGCATATATTTAATGAAAATTCAATATCATACGTTTCTTTTTCGCAACGCTACGATATTTCAAAGGCATCTCAAATTACATGATATTTGCACTAGTATAATTAGGTATGTGAACAAACTTTTGGCATGCAGCTGTAGTATCAGAAGACTGATGGATGAGTTTCTATATTTCCATCATCAAGAATGATTAATAACTTCAAGAAGCGAAATGTATTTTTTTAAACAGCACTGCCATTTCAGCTGCAGTGTTGTTATTATGTCATAGGCCACATGAAATTATATCTTTAGGCCATAATAATTCTTGCTGATGTTGAATCTTGGAGATGTCATTTTGTCGCTAATGTCAGAACAATATGTGATGCTTAATGCAAAACGTACTCAAAATTATATAAGCAACATGCTGCAAAGTTTAAATCTGGGCTCAAAACAATTCCATCAGTCTATTATTCAAACCAATTCTTTCAAATACTCGCTTCAATTACTATCCATCGATCGGATTCTAGTTCGGCTACACAGAGAAAGTGGAAAAAAAATTTCTCGTGAATGTGACATCTTGTTCTCCGAGCACATTTTGGCGACAAGTGTTCGCCTATTTGCGTGGTTATCTGTTGTAAGATTGTTTCGTTAACGTTGTTGCGTGTCCAGCTGCAGCTGCACTGTGAAAGAGTGCAGAACATGATATCACGCTTTATCTATCATTGTGTATCTTATGTCATGAAAAATATAAAGGTATAATCTTACATTTGATTATTTTAAAAAATACCCTTGGACTTTGAACCAGTTGTAAGTCTTTTATGTCCTTTTGAGTAGTTGTTCTCATATCTATATCCAACGCAACGCAGCTATGTTATCTACCATGACTGCCGGTATTGTGTAACTTTAAAAACATTGTTTTATATACTGAGCCCATGACTCGCACTATTTGTGCAAATTTGTGAAGAAGAAACTTGCAAGATGCTGCTTGGTAGCTGTGCTGCTGTGTTTATCGCTTCTCTTTTCATGCCCAAGACCTGTGGGTATCCACAACCACCTCATTTGGATGGTAAGCAGTTTTGTTGGTTTAGGGTTTTTAAAAAATTTTAATCAGAAATTAGTTCCACTGTATACGTTTAGTAAACTTTACAGCGATATCGAATGCTTTAGTGAATTAAGAGCTGCAATGACGTCACCAATTCGCTTATTAAGTAAATACACCTTTGAAAGAGGTCAATTTCAATATGGAGAAAAGAACACACATAAAATAATATGATAAATAGAATATCTGCTTTCACAATTTTGTGTTTCTCTTCGAAATGTCATTTAAAAACTAAAGGTAAATAGATAAACGTTGAATATTGCCGTTTAAACACTGACATCCAAGATATACCATTTTGGCGCTACTAATGATTTTGGACAGCTGATTTTTAGATTTTGTAATCAACAATGACGTCATAGCAAGGTACTCCTCCTCAACCACAACTTTCGTATTTTCTAAATTAATTAGAAGAGAAACTGAAAGATGCCATTTCCGTTTAGTCCAGCGATCTTTATGGTCCAGAGATCATGTTTACCTATCTCTCTTTTTGGCAAAATATTTGATTTGACTCTCACGTTAAGAAGACTTTCACATTTGCCAGTCGCAGATTCATTATAAACTTTTCCTCCTCATTTCCTTACCCTTTGTTTTGGTCAAAGCGTTTGCAAATGCATTTTAAACAGAACATTCTAATGCAAATATAGTCTCGGAATCACTCCTGAAAAGAAGGCTAGGCGCTCCGCTAAACATTTCATGCTCTTTATTATGGAACAACATTGCTGATTTTTGGGGAAATGTTTTATAATTTTCCTACAGTTCGTGAATCGAAAGAAAGGGACTTTTGTGACTTAAAATTCTCCCAGAAGATGAAGATTCAATGCACAGATATCCTGAAACCAAAAATAAAAATGCATTATTATCTAGGGCCACATCGATTGGGCTTTACGCTTGGTGATGACGTGACATTGACGTGTCCCGTGACGCTGTCTCCGGGGGAAGAGTACAAGAAAGTATGGTGGACATTTTATTCTGAAGGAAGATACAGTTTCACCATCGGTTCTATGCGTATGTTTAGGTGGGAGATGGGGAGGATCGAGGGCGATCTGACTGGTCACGTGCCCGACAACGGAGCTGGGAAGACAACATTGACTCTGAAGGTCGCCATGTGTCACATGTCGGGCTTTTATGACTGTCTCGTGGTTGGAACTAAGGGGACGGACATGACTAGCAGACTTGATGTCTACCTGTTTAAAAGTTAGTCATGTTCTTAATTGAACTTTTTCTATTTTGAATATAATAACTCAAAACTCATGAAAGTTAAGTTATGAAAACTGTCAGTTTGAAAATACAAATCTTAAGCTAATTGCGTTTTCGCTGTACTTTGAAGTCGCAAACACAAATTGATATTCATAATTCATCTCAAATCAAATCAAATCAAATTCAATCAACTAGATTTTCGAATATCATCTTCACCAGATTCGTCCGCGAAAGCCAAGTTGACTCCCGATCCCATCGTGGCCGAGGACGGAGAGGGACCGATGGAGTTCACCTGCGTTGACGAAGCCTTTGTGCCTGGCAGCTTCATCAGGATGTATTCTTTCTATCCAAGCTTTAGAGGTTTATACACAGAAGTAGCGACTAACTGTACAGTAGAGTACTTACCTGGCAAGTGCTCCGAAGTTGCTACCTGTAGGGCCAGCTTTTCTAGGGCATCATTGATAATAGGCGGCTCTATTAATTGTGAGATCATGCGGCCTGATGGGAGGAATGTTCGAACAAACAAGGCAATCAAGATCAAGGCATGAACAACTGCTTAGCGCTTAAAAAACCACCTTGATAATTGTATACATTTGTGATGATTTGGAAATGAAATCGAAATTTAATAATAGTTTTTGAATGCTACGAATTGTCTATGGTATCTTGCCAGACGATAATAGTTTGTGGTTCTTGTAGGGCTGTGTCATTCCAAACGAACATGAACAAATTTATGAGGTGACTAACCACCAAATAATGAAACTATTTCTTAACAATAGTTATGAGGCAAACTGTTATGTGCACAAGAGCAAATGTGACAATATGTAACTAGTAATGGGCAAAACGTCGTTTGAGTCGTTCTGAATAAAAAGTGGTGTTTGGTAACGCTACAGAAACACTTGTGATTTTTTACGCTGTAAGGAACACGTTAAAAGAGGTTCAACTAATTGTGAGTTATCGAAGTTCGTCTAATCACAAACCAATAAGCATGGTAACCTTTTTTGATTTTTTTCTGTCGATTGCTTAATTTTTTCGCACAAATTTTTTTAGATAATATTATATACATATTCAAGTGCCCTTATTTGTCTTTGAGTCGCCCAGGTTTTCAGTCCTTGACCTATTGTTTTTCTGAAGCGCATGCAGGGACGCAATCCAAAGAAGAAAATGATCCCACACATAGACAAACATTGAACCAACTAGAAATAACTAGATGTTGACATTTACTGGTGTCTTGACACATGGTAGCGTGTTTACATGTTTAGGAAGCCAGACTGGCCATACTATCAGTAACAGATACACGTGTGACGCAGGGTGCGTAATATATATGATAGAGAAGGCGATCTGTGTTTGCTCACAATCTGTAATCGTTAAACTTTCATCATGATTTATACAGTTAATGTGTCAGATTTCAACTCTAATTATAACATTTTAAGGTGGAGAAATTTGTGGAGTTATCAGAACAATGTTTAAACACTTTGTCATACACCGCTTCTAGATTGGCATGAACAGGATTAAGATTCCCCTCTTAAGACAGTTGGCATTTGGAATGCGTGAATGAGTTTAAGTTTAACCTATCTTCTACAATATTTCCGTTATTAAACACATATATTAAGATCATTCAAATAAGAGTGGACAGATCAGTGAGAAAGGGATCGAGAAGATGAAAACAAAAGATGGAATTGGCATGAATAACCGAAAATAGATTGTAATGTAAATATCAAAGTTGACAATAACATTGCTTAACTACATACCATTTTCCCGCTGTGTACAACAATTCACTTCCAAATTCTGTAATCGCAATATTCTTGTTGATTTTGAACTACCAAATACATACATATGTTTTGCAGTTCGCCAATGCTCATATCCTGTTTACACATTCAAGAATTACATACGTTATTGTAGATATTTTCTACAATTACAAAGAGGTCTTTGTGAACTTTAACTTTTAGCTTGATCGATAAGGTGTTAAAGGATCTTCCACAAGACCCGTTTTCTCGTCGTTAGATTATGATAATATTTGTTCTGCATCACTCCGGGCTTACTAGTCCACTTGCCTTTCAAGTATATGCTGCTTTAAGTATCTTTGTACCGATAATCTTAGTGAAACCGTTAGTTGCATATCTTTATGCAAACAATATTGTTTAAATCAACTAACAATATACTTATATATGCTGTGTAAGTCTACAGTTCTCTATTCAAGCCAAGGTAATCGACCAGAGAGGAATTATAAAAAATACTATTGAAACACATGGCCTAATCTGGTGAAGAGTTTGATAACAGCTGACGTGTTCCATAACATGGCTCCATCTCCAGCAGCATTTTATCGTTCATCTCTGAATCTAGGACTTGACCATTCACATGAAGAAACATTTACCAGTGACACAGTTGGATTTGACATCGACATCATAAGCAATGTTTAGGACTGTGACGTATGTGTGTGTCCTATTATTGACGTAAAACAATTTGGGGAACACGTGTTAAAGTGACACACAGTATGTGGCTTAAAAGAGTCAGAAAATCAACATTCATGAGTGTATGTTTCACAAATATATTTCATTACTGCAATGCATTCCATCAAAAATTGCAAACACATCCTAACCGATGAAAATGAACGCATCATAGCTATGCTTTAAGAAATATTCATGTTGTATATATTTCATACAGACATGATTACCATTTGGATACATTTACTTTGATAACCACGTAATCAATTACATGATACCACACAAACAGTCAAATACACCACAATAAGTAAATACATTTTTAATTCGTGGATATGAAAAATACTATAAGGCAAAGCATACCCTGTGGATGTCACGGGAGTGTTACTACTCGTGCAGGCGGTCAAGCCTCTGCATGCTCGGACAGGATAGTTGTACCTGAGTCAAGCAAATAATATACATGAAAATATTACAAAGTGTAAAATTACTGAAATAGTTCAGTCACTATAATTGACTCATACAATATAAGGAAATGCTTTCTTCAATGTGTAATTTAACTTGTCTTGGTGTGCACATCAGGTGAGGGTGCTTGGGTGATCACAACAGTGGCTACACTGACAGAAAGATGGAATAACCTTAATTCCCTATTAAAAGCTAATGGACTGATTAAATCCAGTTAGTGAAACAAGCTTGACAATTAAAGTACTATACTTACTTACAAAAGTTCATTTCCAATCCAATGAACCTCTGTTGGGTACAAATGTACATTAACAAATATATTAAATTGAATAAAAAATAACAAAACACACATTAAAATAAATGCTTTCAATAACAGAACACACATTAAAATAAATGCTTTCAATTCACCCTATTACATGAAGTTCAAACATCCTTCCTTAAATCTTAATTATAACTAAAATGACAAACTTATGATATGCTATTGTTTTCAATGATAAACGGCGATGTAAATTGTCCAAATTTACCACTTTACATAAATCTTAAATGAGTGTCTATACACTACCAATAAATATTTGTTCTTTGTGTCCGCTGTAAATAAGTTTCCTAAATTACGTTTGAGTCGTTGCAAGCGCCATTCTATATTTTAGATAGTAAATCACTACCTGTTTATTGTCACTATTTTCAGCAACACCCTACTTCTCGATAAACACAAATGACAAGGTTTGGAATATTTGAGTCACCATACTCTGTGCCCCTTTAAATAGATCATCACCTCAGGATTGTACAGCAGGAATTCCGTCCTAAATTGCCAACCTAACATCCACCCAAGTCCACATGACCTGCTGACTAACTTCATCCCTGTGATTCCACTATTGATCTACTGACCTACATCACTTCGGGTCTAATTACAACATTGATCTGCTGACCTACTTCATCCCTATTGTGATTACACTATTGATCTACTGACTTACTTCATCCCTGTTCGTTTTGACGTTTTTGAATTATTGAAACTCACATCAAACGCACTTGGAGCAGTATAGCTGCAGCAAGCTTAGGTGCATGCGCATGAGCATAGTGTTAGCAACGGAACCGTCAAAAAGAAGAAGGTTGTGTAAAACTTTTCAACCGATTACGAAATAGAATTTATGTCACATGTCATTTGAAGGCCGTTTTGAACACTTTACAAAATCTATAATGGTATATGTTCTGGTACGTTGAAGCATAGAAACATACTTTCAACTACTGATACAGTTATTATGCAATGACAGATTTCGATTGTACATTAAAATAAATTTTTCAGATATCGTAGATATAATAGCATTCATTAAATATGTTTTTTTTCTAAATGATTCTCACGTCACTCAGATCTTGTCACTGTGCAGTTTCTTATTCTAGAGGAAGGGTCACTTCCATAATGCATATACCTATTAACGTAACACACTAAAGCAGAGAGACTTTATGTAAAATACTTTAAACCCTTTAGGAACCATATGCACCAGAGCGTACGTTTTGCTAGGTATATATACGCACATACTTCATTATTTGCGAAGATTTGCAACAGAATGCGGACATCTTTTAACACGAACTGCAATACTGGCATCAAAGCACTAAGAATGACACTTCCTTCAGAGAAGATACTATGTTGGATTAAAACAAACCGACGGTTAAAAACATAACGTGTAATCTATTCATTTGTTAAAACAAAACTGAACGGAATGTCAGGACGACGTATCCCCCTCCTTTAACTCGTTGTTACTAACAACATTAAGATACATAGAATGAATAACGTTTGTGTTTTTCGAAGGTATGAATTACTAAAAAGGAGGAAAAGAAAAGTTCACCTTTACACAGAGCTCCAAGACCAGTACATATCTTTTATATTTTTAACTAATTGAGGTAGATATGTCTACATTGTTTAGGTATGTTTACATGTAAACTTCTCTTTGAGCAGATTTACATCTCGATAAGACTGCTTATAACAACACGCTCGTAAAATCACAATTTTTAGACATGAAGACATGTGACATGTAAATGTATGGATGAATATATTTCATTTTGAAAATATCTTCTAGATAAGGATAAAGGGCTGGAGGGCTCTAACAAGTTAAGAGCTTACAGGCGTTTGAAACACAAATATTATCCAGAACCATATGTTACGTTTAATATGCCCAGCGGTTACCGCGCAACTATGTCCAAATTTAGACGGGATGTAGCCCCGGTACGATTAGAAACTGGGCGATATGATAACCTACCAGTAAATGAAAGGACGCGTTTTAATTGCAGTAACGATATGGAAGACGAGCTACAGATACTGTTTCATTGTAGTATTCATAAGGACAATAGAGAAAACCATTTTAATTTTTCATCTACTCATGTTGTTAATTTTTATATTTTAACGGACTGGGATGAACCTTTTATTTGTCAAGGTGATGACATGTTTTAATATTTTTGCCGAAACCTGCTTATTAATACTATCCAGAAGGAAACGATTTTTTTATTTTGAGCCAAATGCATTTATATGTCCTATACATTCCGTTTTTGCCTCTTATAACTCATATTGAGAGGTTCTGTACTCTTTTATCCGTGATTTATGACTCTATGTATTTAATATCTTGCAGTATAGAAGTGAGACGTAAATAAACAATTGTCTCTCTGTCTGTGACAGTGATGCCTATTGTGCTAACTATGTTTGTGCAATAATCTGTAACCTTTGATTAATTAACCTTTAAATAAAAACTGAAATGTGTTATTATCTAAACCTTATAATATTCCTTTCTTCATAAAATGTATTGCTTGAAAATGTTTCTAACTTAGTTTACAAAAGATATATTTCAAAATATTCACCTGGATTGTAATACAGTGTTGGTTAAACCACGACGCGACCAACTAAGACTTTAGATGTTGCATTCCCACATTTTGCATCTTTTGTTCTGACGTGCGCATGCATATCGTGTTTCAAATTAAAGCTGACACGTTCAGTTATAGATTTTGCGGTGTTATCCGACGCTTGTGTTGGCTGACCTGAAGCGTAGTTCCAATCCAATCCAATTGAATGAAGTTTCGGGAAAGTTTTAAATGCATAATCGTATTGAAAGATAACAATAATTGGAAGACAATACCACAATGGATACGAGGCGTAGTTTCCTAATGTCGCATGTTGATCGTTGTATCATGGGCAAGATATTACCCAAATTACATTAAATTCATATTTATAGAAATTAGAAAAATGTATGATTAATTTACTAAAAATATCAAAATTACAATAACAATTCAAATATACAATTTATCATTATTCATAAGATACATAGTCACAATCTTTTACAAGTAGACCATATTTCTCATAATCACCTTTTCACCTAAGGATACAAAATGTCAGAGTAAAATCTTCATTCTAAAAAGTAGACATCTTGTCTATCTAAGACAATTGTCTTTAATTAATAATCCGTTTACAAGCGTTGACACTGACAGTGATTTTAGTAGATAAAGCCTTAGGCTAATTAAGCTAATCCACTTAAGAACTTAATTGACCTCATCTAATTAATCTTCAAGCTTTCCAGACATGTCAATTTATAAGTCCAATGAAAACAATAACTGGCTAGAATATTAGTGACACTGTTAACGAGATTAAAAATCTAACCAATGAGAGATCACCTTCATTTACCTATATAAACCAAGATAGAAATTTAATCTTTAGTTAGAGTTAGAGTTAGTGAGAGTTTGGATATCTCAACTCAAGACTCCAGGGGCTGAGTCTGTATGCATATATAGATTGTCATGCCCCTGGAGGGATCATCCAGCTGTAGGTGGAAGCAGACGTAAAACTCCAATTCAACAACAACAAGGATCTTCAGTCAGAGTTGGGATCCCATTTGAGACACATCTCATGTCAACTCTAGGGGCTGACCAGTGAATATTTACATTGTCATGCCCCTGGAGGGATTATCTAGCTGACTCCTGTCTGATCAGATGTTCTCCTCGGAACTCCGAGGTTGGATCCTATAGCATCAAGCTAATTCCCTGGGATAAGTCTAGAATGGTGTCAACCTGTGAGATGGTAATGCCTATCGTTCTGCAGGTTGGCGCCTTCTTTGACAGTTGCACAAAAAGTTAACAGGAATTTGGTCTTCATTTTTTTCTAAAGGTTTTTTAATATCTCTGTGAGAATCTATGCAAAATGCTGCAAATATAGTTTTGAAATTCATTCCATAAATCGACATATATAGTCGTGACTCCATACTGCAGAAGAATTCCTTTCTGTTTCTCAAGCTACTTCAATTTGCAGGTGTCAGGTACCAATGCCTGCTCGAGTCTATCAATAAAAATACGGATTTGACAAATTGTGCCTATTGTCGACGGAAAGGAACCAACTACCATCGTCTTGATGTTAACGTTTGACGAAGATGTACATGATATATAGCTAGAGATTATGCCAAGTCTGTTGAATATGGACACTTATCTCACATTTATCGAAACGCACATGTGTGCATGGTACATCATAAAAGTGTTTGTTTAAGATCAAACAATGTCCTAAGATATGAAAACCAACAAACTCTTCAGTATTTTCAAGTTTATCATCTTACAAATATTCGTCTTTGCAAAACCGTAAAATTTCATGATTTAGCACAAGAGCAACGATCGATTAGTAAAGGCCAATGCCGTCAGTTACATATCTACACTGATAACTGAAAATATCAAAACCATAACATAAAGTGCTCCTAAAAATGGTCGCCAGAAAACGATCTCTTATTTTAGAACATAGAAAAATCAATACTCTTCCAGTACAAAATGTAAGTCAACTGCAAGGATGGTTCAAAACATTGCGGTTCGGCTTCAAGGGTTGTGATATTCTTTAGTTCACTTTGAAAATGTGATTTAAGAAAAGCTGATCTTTTCTCAAGCCACACATGTACAAATGACGACAATGCATATGTCAATACATACTTATCACACGTACAAATGACCACAATGCATATGTCCATATATACTTATCAAATGTACAAATAACCACAATGCATATGTCCATACATACTTATCACATGCAGAAATGACCACAATGCATATGTTCATACATACTTATCTCATTACTCATATACAAAGATCTCATTCACAAATGTCGCGTTTCCACACGCCTTCTCTACGAATAACTCTTTTATACATTTTTAAAGTGCTTTAAAAGTCACTTATTCAACACATATCCTTATATATAATATCATAATATATCTCATTTACAAATATGTCTTTATACGAATGATTTTTTTAGAAATAACTAAAATTAAAGTGACACATTGAGAAAAGTCTCTTTTGGAAATGTCATGCCCCTTATACAATTGTCTATTTTCTATGTGTCTCCTAAAAATATGTCTCATTTACATATGTTGCAGTTAGACATATATCATGTACAAATATCTTATTCACACACGTCATGACCCAAGATTTTGAGTTCGTAACAGTGGTTTGTTCTCGCTGAATATTTACACTTTTAGGCATCAAGCCGAAAGACGTTTTATAATTATATTCCTAGAAAACTGATGTTCATATCTTGTATGTCTCATAAACCATGTCGTAAAACTTCGATCAGAGTACAATCTGTTAAACAGGTTTATTTCTAACCCAAAATAGTGTACATATACAGAGAATGTCACCTAAATGTCATCTCATATAATATATTAACTTGAAATGACTAGATTTAACTATTGATAACGACGGTTGCCATATAAGATATCATAGGACACGAGAGTGAGCTTCCATACTTTTCTCATCCAAAATTAGTTTCCAGATTTTAGGTGGGAATGTGATTTTTTTAACACAGCATTACCATTTTAGCCACAGTGCAGTAAGGTCATTACATTAATGACGTCACAAAGCAATTTCTCAGTCTATGGCAGAAAGAGAATGACACTGAACAAAAAAGATGTTTTTGAATGGGAATGCGTTTTATAAGCATTCAAGGATCACACAATAGTGCAAAGTAATAAAGTGTTGACAGCTAGTCAGTGATGGCAGCTGAGGTTGAAGTTTAAGTTTTTTGCACTTGCAGGTGATAAATGTAGCTCTATAACAATAGATCCCTGTAGCACGCCGTTGTGATTAATCTTGTAGTAACCTTTCAAAACACGAAAAAAATGGGTCACGTCAATAGAAAGGTAGTGAGAATTTTTTGTCATATATGATTTAAAAATCGACGTTTCTGCAAATGGTCAAATACAATACACAAACGAATTTCAACGTGACAATAAAAAGTAAAAACCGAATTTTATAATGTTCTTTCTGATGCTGCTCTAAAAAGACAGTGTCATTTAACCTGTACGACTTGAATGGTTTTCTTTTCCAATTACACTAACCACGCTTATAACATTTTCAAATGAATACGCCCAAGAGATGATAAGAAGATGTCAATATTTAACCTGGAACCACACGACAAACCGTTAAATCAATCAGAAACGTCTCTCACCGGTATCTCTGTGAAGATGAGAGCATAATTCCTGCCGAATGTTAACTTAATTTAGCCACGATGCTCTCAATATCATACACATGTGATCATATAATATTGAGAAACTTATAACTGGAATAAATAGGCTTTGCTATAAACTGTTGTTTGAAAAGCATCACTGTATTGGGTTCCTTAGCACTGCATAACAATCCTGTAGTTCCTAGGCGGCATGTTAAGGTCCGGGAATATCTACCATCTACCCTTACTTATTGTAAATTCGTTTATAAGTCACCAAAACCTTCATAGAAATCTATATCTATTAAATAAGGAAACTGAGAAGTCTTCCGTAAGTGCGAATAAGGTAAGGTCTTGTTATTCAGTGTATCAACCATAACACTGCAACAGTAACTGGTGATGAGTCCATTGATCTATGTGACAATCGTCTGAGTCCTCCAGCAATATGTTCAGGCATGTGAACTACGCTTCAGGAATGTACGATCCTTTATTCTTAGGAAGATAAATAAAACAGGATGGCTGATGAATAGATAGACATGTCTGATATGAGTATTGAAAAGGGACTGCATTGGTACCAGTGCCACAGACGGGGGAAACAAAACACGACGAAAAGACATCCCTGATCTGATTAAACGTTTCAAATCATACCTAAAAATACAACTTAGGGAAGTGTTCGTTTGAAGTATCCCAGAAGTTTAGAAGTGATTTCTTTTACCATATGAAGATGAAATTATACAAATGATTGGCATTGTAGAGATATTTAATTTGAAAGGTCATCGTATTTTGTATTATCCTCAGCAAAAGGTGCTCGTTAAAAGGGACCGTGAATTAAATAATGATGTTTTCTGTGCCAGTAATATCGGTCAATCTGGTCATTGATTGTGTCCGAGAACTCGGTCAAGAATTCTGGGATGTGAAATAGACACCTGCTGTGTTAATACATTACATCCGGGCTATCAGATCCACTCAATCAATTGGTCATACTCGTTTCCAAAGCAATAACACCAGGCTGTTGTCTGTGTACAGCGTTTCGCGGTCAACTTGGTCCCTTGGTCAATGGATGACGTGAGGGAACCGGGTTGAAGAGAACAATGTTGCGTCTGTTCTCCATATCAATCAGTTTGAATACCAACACTTCCAACTCAAGACTAACTTCGGGAGCGTTTTTTTTAATTATTAGTAATACTGATCTAAAAAGACAAAGTAATTAAGCGTTATTCGTGACGTCATTGGTAAGATTTGAAAACGGTAGACCATAGAAATTGTTCCTGTGTAAAGCAATCTTTTATAAATTCCATTCAATACAATCGAGGTTAGTACCCAATCCCATTTTATTATAAAAATCGTATAGAATAACTTCCGTTAGATATTATTCAATACATGTTTGGTATTGACTTGAACCCTTTATGGAATTCATTTGGATTAATGCATTAACGTAATTAACAATCATCTTAAAACAGGTGCTCCTTGAGATTTGATGTGTGTGTAAAGAAGAAAATACTTCTTGTACATAAGACTGTTGTAATAAATCACATATGACAGTTACGTATAGTTCTCCCATGTTTATACTGAAAAGACCATTTCATTCCATTCGATTGAATTGTTTTTCCTAACATTTTCTAATCCTTATTTCAGCTGGCACCTTTGAATTCACTTATTTTACTCTTTTCAGGGCTACAGGAAATATGTAAAGCGATACAAAGTACATAACAAAAAACTTATTTCAGTCGCAAGTTAATAACTTGTTTACCGAATGAAAATAAAGAAATTTAGGTTTATAAGCAGTATGTCATCTCAGTCCACACAGCTGACTCAGTCTTCAGATCCAACTCATAACCAATGTGACTATGTCAGTTGAAATAACTATTAGATGAGTAACCCCAAAGCACCTCCCTACCGGACCTTTTAGTAAGTAAGTGCATTGACAGTACAATCGTGGAAACGCTGAAGCTATACATGCCACGAGATACTTCTACCAGTATTCTCCCACTTACCATCCTCCTCAACTCTCTCTTCCAATATCTTCCCGGAACAAAAGCATGCACCCTAACATGTCATAATACAAAAAAGATGCGAAGAGTAAAGGGCTTAAATAAGCTACATAAAGTTTTGCCATTATATATCAATATCTTTGAATACGTCCTGACACAGTCATCTGAAAAAACGACAATAGCTGCATCCAACGTTGGACTATAAAATGCTATGTTTACGACACTGGTATCTAAGCACTAATGTGGTGAACATGGTATGTCATGGGTACGAATATGATATTCTGTTTATTACCAAACCCGCGAGATCAAAGTAAATTATCAAAATCAACCTCAAAGCATAGACGCTTTACCGCCGTCGTCACATTTGGAACGCAATGTCGTAAGCCAACTATGAAAAATATGAACCTCAATATGAGTGCCATCGTAGGTTATAAAAATACTAATTGCCAATTTTAAAGCAGAAAATTCAAAAGTGATAATTACCCGAAAATTTAAATAACCCTTTTGAGCCCTCCAGGCAGTTGTATAGCACTGCTATATGGATTTCAGTTTATATCTGAAGGTTAACTAAATAGCTTTGGAAACTATCAAACTCATATGTCAATCCACATATTTGAATTATGTGTATAATCGTCTCCAGTGGCTTTATTTAGACTCTGTGTACACAGCAACAGGAGATAAAATTCCAGGTGCTCGACAGGGTTGGTAAGGAGTTAACACTGCTTATCGTGTATGTATAGTCCTTAACATGAGGTGTTCATACAGGTAAACACCGGGTATATCTACCCTGACCTTGTACGCATTGTTCTATACATAACCAATGATGTTATAACTTAATTATGTCAATTCGAATTTGATCTACAAGATATTTTTTCATATTTGCAATTGAAGAAAGAGCGCTGCAAAAAGAGGTCTTCAATGTATCTTGAACGGTTGTTTTTATATTGGGCAGTGGTGAGTGGAGTTGTGCGACATTCTCTACCAATGAAAACATGGATCTTGCTAGTTTATCTGTATATCTGACATCGACATGAATCGAATGAAACCCTGACCAACAAAATAATATAGATTGTGGCAATTTGCAACTCACGTAAACCCGATGTTGGTTTGATAAGTAGAAGTGTCAACCTTTAACCTCACATGCAGACAACGACACTATATGTACAATGTTTAGGTTTTTGGTATTTACATGAGAGTGATTGCTTTAGTTGCGATATGATATATTTTATGGCCTCCAAACTGTTAAAAGTTATCCCAAACATTTCCCAATTTTCAGATCAGATGAAAATATCATTGGAGGGAAAGCATTTCATACATTTCACACCTAAGGCAACGTCATAGGCTAACTGTGACTTCAAAGCATTGTTTATGACGTGACGTCACAATGCAAAAGTGATATTTTGCCCTAGGGCATCATATATGAAAAATATGAAGCCCACTATAATTGCTCTCGTAGGTAATAAATTACATTCTTAGGAAGGATTCAGGTGCTTTCTGCTGATATTTATATCAAACAATTAACAGGATATTAGTTTTACCCTGATAACGATTTCTTATGTTATGAAAAAGAAATTTGATCCAAGTTTTCTAAAAACAATGTCAATCATCAAACTTTGGGTTCTAGTTCTACTCCTATATGTAACTACTTGTAGATTTCAGTCCACACAACTGACCCAGCTCTCATGTTCAACGCGACTATTGACATAATCGACCAGGAACTCTTCAAGACCAGTGTCATGTCTTCAACTTGCTGTTACTCCTTATAAGTGTTGCACATTTTGTAAGGAGCCTTAGATGAAGGGTTCAAAACCAAATGGTCATTTAGTTATCGTAAGCTATGAACACAGTCTGATTGACTGAAGTTAAATGGTTTTCCTTTATTTGATTGACTTGTAGGGTTTAATGTTTCTTTGTAAGCTGCATACAAATTATTTGATTTAATTTTACAACTACATTTACAAGAACATGTAGTGTGTTCCGTTAAACGGCAAACACTTTTAGTTAGTTCCTAAGACGACTAATATAGATTATTGTCAATACCTATGATATATTTTATATTTAATAATCAAACTACTTGTCTCCATGAACCGTAACTCAGACAATCAGTCAGTATGTATCTGGGAATCGAACTAAAATAATAATGCTCCAGAATGTTGTTTTAACACGTGTTTATTATTGAAATGTGGATTGTATGAGACAGGCGAGGTCACGTTGAGTCAATACGTATGTAAGGTTGTCCTACATTGCATGAAACGGTTATCGTAGGACACATTGCGCACATTATGATACTTACCGAACATTGTACCATTACATTACCATTGTATATGTATTTATTTTTCATTTCCTCTATATGTAACTTGAACGTTCATTTCTTCCCGTGTAAAAGAAGACGTTTATATAATGAATTTGATAATATTTATTCTTTTAGAACATATTCTCAATAACTTGTCTATCCTGATCATTCAAAGAAGCAAGTGGTATGGTTAACGACTTTGTTATTGATGTACCACGACGGTTCTTGGCTACTTCATCATATCCGAATAAGGGGTATCAAAGTGGCAATGAACCGTCGTGGTACATCAGTAAAGAAGTTGTTATCAATTATATTTACCCTGTACGATCTCAGATAGGAATTATCCTGTTTCATACAAAAGCTTCCTAAATATCGAGAAGCATGTTACTCGTATCAGCTGTAACTATCCCAAAGGTGACTAAACACGAGATGTGTCCCAAACATTTCCGGACTGACTATCAAAATCAAAGAAACATTCAAATTTTCATAACTTATTTTTCGACATAATCTCGCTTGACCTCAATGCAATTGCTCCAGCGTTTTTGTAACATCTGAACCCATAATCCCGTGCTGCACTGACTGCAATATGGGCGGTGTGAACGGGAGCATTGTCTTCCAACAGTCACACACCCTTGCGCAGTTTACCCCTTCGTTTCTTTTTGATTTTCTCGTAAATATCGTAGTTCATTTGCGTAATAAGTGCCATTGATTGTAGAACCTTTCTTTGAATAATCAATCATTATTACACCCAGAAAACGGATGTCATGACCTTCCGACTGGAGGAACAAGATTTGAACTTTTTAGGGGTGGGTGATGTGCTGTCTTTCCTTTGCATACTTTGGCTTTTTGTCTCAGTATCAAAATGATGAACCCAGGTTTCATCTTGAGTAACGACATCTTAGATATTACAAAGAAGTTAAATCGTTGTTACATATTGAATATTATGTATCTTCTATTAATCATTTAGCTATCCGAAGAACTATTTGTTTATTAAGATTACATGCACTTCCCCTGAGATGTAATATTCGGGGTGTTAATGTGAATAGAATCTGTAAAATTTGTGACTGTGGCCTGATTGAAAATGAAATTCACTTTTTGTTTAAATGTGACGCATATTCTTCAATTAGAGAAAATTATTTTACATCTTGTAGACAGCGTAACGCAATAAAAGATTATCTTAAATTAATTAGCAACAAATTTAGTAATTCATTATTTAAATGTGCAAAATATATTAAGGAAGCTCTTGCTCTTAGAAAGCGTGCTATGTCTTCTGTAATCACTTAACTACTGTTTTAAACTTTTATGTGCTACTCTTATTTTGTGAATTATATTCCAATTGTACATGGGCCAATGGCCTACAAAACCGAAATAAAATGAATTGAATTGAACGACATGAGCGAACAATGATTCTGGGTCTGCTCAATACTCGTCAAGAAGTTCCTGACTGACCATGACACGTTTTCGCAGACTGACGACCAGGACGGGGCTCGTCTTAAATCAGGTTTAAAATCAGCACACCAATGTTTAATGGTACTAAATGAAGGAGCAGAGTCACCTAATGTTTGTAACATATTCCCATGAATTTTCTTTAGATTGTTTTTTTTTAAAACTCAGATATTTGATAACAGCACTCACTTTTCTTTCGGTAAAAGATGTGAGGGTAACTTTGAATGACAGGCTATAATATGCATTAGAATGGTATGCATCTTGTGATTTTCATGCCATTCACACGTCAATGAATGTTCTTCATGCACGCACAGTATGGTTGCGTTTCAGGCATGTTTTCATATTCAAGCCGGAAATTTTTGGGACAACCCTCCTATAGAGAGTGTAAGTTTTGGATCAGACTGTGATTTAGAGTCTTGCCTTATTTGTGAGTGTTGGTTCAAAAACTGAAAGAGACCCGTCTCTTTGTACTTTTGCACTTTATACAACAATGTTACAACGAACAATAATATCTTTAACAAAATTATTTCTGTTTTTACTTTTATACAATTGACTAAACACCAATGGTTAATGTTATGTATGTTTAGATGATTTGTGGAAACGTTACGCTACCTGGGACCTGCAACGTGGCGTTGCTCGCATTGCTTACAGTCTGGGGCACTTTAGTGGATCTATTTATCATCTAAATATTTTGATAACAAACATTTCTTGTACTTGTTTAGTTTCTCGTTTTATATGATAAAGCGATACACGGATGATGGATAATCTAATTATGTCAATATTATCTTCCAGAATGCAAATGATGGAATACCACTAGATATCTTGGAATGCTATCTTATTTAGATTTCTATTCAGCTTTAAAATAGCATGACAAAAAGCACCATAACATATTTCAAATATAATCTCCAATCACAACTCCATTAGAATGTCGTTCACTGCCTGAGACGTGAAGAAGAATGTCATTCATTCATATCTCACAATTGAAAATTGGATTTTAGAAATATTAGAAACTTCCAATGAGTTTCAAATGTTTAGTTTACAAATAACTCTTACAGTACCGTTTCATTAACATTTGTCTTGTGTTTATGACTTTTGTACATATAAGACATATATTTCGAAATAATTATTTTAAAAACTTGTCTCATTTACAATATATTCCTTTTAAGCCATTCTTTCAAAGTCAAAGTCAAAGTAAAAAGATGTTAACGTTTATTGTATGAAAGGCATCCCTATACATAAGAGTTACATGCAATGAAGTTAGTTCAATCACAAAGTATAGCTACAACGTAGATTTTAAGAGGTTATATCTCAGAGACATGACACAGGTTACATACTGGGAAAGCTTAAGAATCCTAGTATTCACATCAGAAGAACAAATTGTTTAAAAGCTATGATTGGGATATACGCAATGTTTACGCAAATCTTCGTATGGTTGACAAACAAACAAAAAGTGTACTTCGTTGTCAATGCCATTCTGTCATTAAAGATTAACCACATTAAAACATATGTCATTTATATAATGTCTCTTTAACAACATGCCCCATTAACAGATTCTAATATTCAAATGACTTATAAAACATTTCTCCAGTTCAAATTTATCATTTGGAAATTCTCAAAATGGCACCTTGACGGACGAATGAATTATATAGTAAATGTTTAGACTTATAGTCAATATGGACAGATGTAAGGATCCTTGGTTACACTGCTGAATGTTTCGATGCTCTGCACTCTATCATCCCTGTGACTTTTCATCAGGAGAATTTGTACCAGAAGTACCGTCAGTCTTGTCACGATACAATAACCAAATGTAAAAGCTTGATACGTGAAGGGTTTATATCAATACTTTCTTTTAAGAGGTTCTTTTCAGCGCATGCAAAGGTGAGGTAGAATTCATACTCGAGCAAAGGGTGGTGTAACAAGTTTTCTGACAGGTCCAATCGAAGTAGCAGTTTGATTTGCTTCCTCAAATCAAGGACGGGAAATTTCAGTACAGATTTTCCTGATGAGCGGTCGTATGAGTGATACAGTGAACAATATCAGAACATGAAGCTCTGGGCGATCGAGGACGAATGGAAGGTAAAACGAGACGAAGGAGAAACAACAAATGCCGAGAAAGTCAGTGAATCTTTACAAACAAGAACTTGTGATGCATATAATATTGCTTTGGTTTTCTTGTGTAAACCAATCTACTGATTTTGTTTTTCAATAAATCAACAGTACCAGTGTACAAATAAGTGTTAGTGAGTCTATATATCGAACAAAGGACTGGTCTGAGTTCTCTAGACGAATGTTCCAGACAGATCAACTACACCTCGAGGACGCGGTGTTCGATAACTTTCCTGAGGTCGGGCAGTAAAACATGATATCAGATGTATATAGAACATAATAAGTGCTAAAAGGGAAATCGGTGAATAGGTGTTGTACTGCTATCAGTGACAACAAACAGCTGACATGGTCAAGCTATATCCTTCGCTAATGGCACAATGTTTTTAGGTATTATACAGTGTATATCGATATAAGATTTTTCTATGACTGTATTAAAATAAATGATTCTTTGATATTATTTTGTTGAATAATATTTCATTTGCAATGTTTTAAAGGGTAAAAGATTAAACCTTTCAATCAAAAACAAAATAAAATTAACATATTTTTGACAAACTCACGAAGTTTAAAAGCAATATTTTCAACAATGTTTGTGATCATAGTACACATTCAAATAACAATAGAAGAACTAGCTTGGACTTAAATTTCTGGGTCGTTTCAGTCCTTTTATGATGTCAGTTATTTTTGCCACAAAAATGTCGGAAATAAACTTTTTTCAAGTCAACCTTCATGTATTTCTGGTTCTCTGTAATGAATTTGACCTTTGACGAGTAAAATAAACCTCTCTATGATCCTGATATGACTCAATCACATTTCCCCAAAAAAACATTGCTTTTTGCCCGAAAACTAAACGTTTAACACAAATATTTTCAAAATGTTAGATAATGACACACGTAAAGATGTAGTCAGCATCTCATACCAACTTAAATCAAAATTAGATGATTAGTTTATTAGTTTTGAACCTTACAGAACTTGTCGAAACTTTGTAACAGAGACATCACATTTTAACGAATATAGCCAAATTTATGTAATAGATACTGACCATTACTTACCTTCATGTATGATTATGAATCTTTATACCAGATTTTATTAAATTCAGATGATTACATTATACATTGTATTACCTACCGCAACTTTGTTGTTACGGGGGATAAAGGAACAGAATTCAGATTGAAATAAACATACATATCTTAATCAGTATTCAATAAAAACAGTTATGATAAATGAGAAAGCTATGACATGAAAACTTTTTGGGAGGACATTATTTGGTTTATTAATGTGCTTTTGGGTTGTGTTTTGTAAACGAGTTGCACCCCTTCTCTTGAAATGGCTTTCATTTGGTATGAGGGCTAGTTGATCAACACTTACCAAGACTCACGTGTCAGACAAAAATATTCAGAGTTTCAGTGAGAGTTCGAATCATCGTATTATGTATACTTCGTAATGAAAATATAATCTAGACAAATAAAAAAAATGATATTCGTCTTCAATTTCACTTGAAGTACAAAGTCTTCCTTTTTAACATTTCTATATCTACCAATTCCGATTAATAAATGGTGTAAAGAGCATCGAAATCGTACTAGTGATCTCCCGACTCTCTTTATATCAATACATGACAAGTAGGTTTCTTTGAATAAGTCGGTTTTAGATTGTGAATAGTAAAACGTTTAACTGACCAATGGTATATTACTATGTCTATCCAAGTACTATAAAATTAGGTAGTGTAATGACCACTAAAATCAAGTTGCATTACAAAAATATGGGTATACAAATCTAAAATGCTATGAATTATAGAATATATGTCATATTATTTTAATGCAAAATATTAACTCATGTAAATCCCAACTATTTGCGTAAATGCATTATAGGCCTAAGGCCTCTTCAGTACGGAAATAAAGATTGATTGAAGTGTCCTCTGATATGAGCAAACTGTACTTTAGTCATTGCAGCGTGGCACTGTGACTTGCATTCACGGTTGTATCTGAAGGTAAACTCATCAAATTTGGTTCTTTTTAATCTTATATGTCATTCCACGTATTTACATGATAGCTATTTTTATCTTCAGCGATCTTATTTAGCCTACATGTTTGCCAAGTACACAGCAACGGAGATAAAATGCCATGTTATCGGCCTCGTGGGTTCGAAGTGAATATTGTTTATCTTGTATGTGTATTGTTTTTAATATCAGGTGTAGATATAGGATATCACCGGGTACAGTTACTCTGACCCCTTACTTAATATCATAAAGTTATATATGATATACAGAGCTGTTAATATCTTAAATTGATAATGTCATATGTATCATTTGTAAGCTAATCTGCGATGTTTTTCAAATAGTTGCATTGGCCAATCCTCAAAAGTTTAACCCCTTCCCTGCCCCTTCAAAAAAGGTACAAATAAACCATTTAAGGTTTTTCTTTAGGTAAATAGTTCGTGAATGAATTAATGTGCCCCACCAAATGTAGCTACGGCCCTTTATACGTCCATAAATCGAGTGAGACACTGACCCGATATGATTGTGTTTTGTGAATGTAAAATCGGTGACGTCGTGTTTGCTCTCGCTTCATGTCTTTGATTCTCAAACTACCTCGAGTATAATGCCTCATTCCAAAAAGTCTTTTGAAGATTATTTCACATGGCTACCTTTGCTTTCACTAGGATTTCACGTTTTCCTTGACGTAGTAAATTGTTTACTTGTTTAATAAACATTTCGTCTTACATTGTAGACATTGACACGTATTATTACAATATAGAAAAGGCCTCTTTTTATTTAAGATAAGAATGTTTCTCGTGTTAGCACATACAAGGGTTAGCGTGATTACTGTTGCTAAAGTATATATTTCCTGCTTTACATATTACACACGTATATTGAACTAACGATTAGATCACGGTAGCAATATAATTGGCAGGAAAACAAATCATGTATATCATACAGGTCTTGCAGAACCTTACCAAGCATTCACGATCAGGATCATTCCGGAGATATTCAACATATTACCATCCTTGATCCTATCCTTCTCCATGGAACTGTTCATGAAAGGTTTCTGATGTATTGACCATCAATACTTTGGGTCCAGTTCATCTCCTTGGTGTATCTATCTGTAGATTTTAGTCCACACAGTTACCCTGCCCATTTCATAAACAACGTGAGTAATGACATAATTATAATCAACCAGGTCTTGAAGGCAAGTACGTTATCGCCAACACGCTGTTATTCCTGACAATTATTTCACTTCTAATCAGAAGTCGTAGAGGAAGAATTCAGAACTAAGTAGGGAATTCGTTTATTTTGAGTTATATAAATGCTGATTTATCTTTTATTGGTTTCCTTGTTGGTGAATAATCTGTTATTGATTGACTACTTGAACAGTTTATGTTTACTGTGTAGTCCATATCAATGATTCCTAAGTTCGAATCCTCATGTCAAGTACTACATTTTGTTGATTTGCAAAGATTCTGATAAAGGTAACTTGTTATGTTGAAGTCCTCCTGACAGATTAAACTGCAAGATGTTGATCTATTCATATGTATTTGAATATAATTGATAGTAATGATAATAATTTAATTGTTAATAATGATCGTGTTATGTCTCTATGAACGAGAAGTTAGGCACAGTCGGAATTTATCGAGGAATAAACCTACTATAACGATATTACGGGGTGTTGTTTTGATAATTGTGGCAAGCATACATTACTTACACATACGAGGGGATATTAAAAAGTTTCAATTAACATATCAAAGGTACAAACTTCATTTTGTTCTCATATTTTTAAGACTTCTCTACAGTCACCATCCAGAGATACACTTTTTTCCAATCGCTTCTTGACCTTGCGCAGACCGTCTGAATAGAAGACCCCTGATTTCATGGAAAACCAAGCATCCACCTCTCGAATGATGTCATTGGTATCCTCAAAACAACGTCCACGAAGTAGTATTTTTTTCAAGAAGAAGTCACTTGGTGCAAGATCGGGCGAATAGGGGGGATGCGGTAAGATTTCAAAGTCAGATCGCCGTGCCTCTACAGCTGCTGCTTGACAAGTGTGGGCTTGGGCATTGTTAGCTAACAGGCATACACCTTTGGTGATCATACCGCGGCGCTTCTATTTAATGGCATTTCGTAACCTGCTCAGCAGGCTGCAGTAATAAGCTCCAGTAATGGTCTGACCCTTAGCTAGATAATCCGTCAAGATGACTCCACGACAATCCCAAAAAACAGACACCATGACTTCTCCTGCAGATTTTTGCACCACGGCCTTTTTGGGAGTTGGTGAGGAAGCATGCTTCCACTCTTTTGTCTCAGGATCATATTGATAGACCCAGCATTCATCCATGGTAACAAGACGTTTGAAGAAATCCTCTTCTTCTTGTTCTAGAGGCTCCAATGCCTGCCGTGACATGTCCCTTCGATTATGTTTTTGCAATGGAGTCAGTAAGCGAGGAACCCAGCATGCTGACACTTTGGACATATGCAACTGGTTATGGAGTATGTTCCATGCACTGCCATAACTCAAACCTGTTTCATGCATTATCATTTGTAGAGATACGCGGCGATCTTCTTGAACCAGCGTCTCAACCTTCTTGATGACATCCATATCATCAGTAAGAGAGGGGCGTCCACTTCTTGGCTCATCTGCGAGGGACATGTGGCCTGTTTGGAAATTCCTTTTCCATCTCAAAACAGTATCATAGGATTGGCTGTCATTGTCAAAGACAGATTTCATCTGATCATGAATTTGACGTGCAGTATAGCTCTTCAAATGTAAAACACTGCGCGCCTCAATTTTCGCCATAATAGGGGGTACTGTGATATTTGGTCAACAGACGTAAAACTTGCTGTCGCGAAAAAGACTATTGTTGACCCAGGAACTAGACAAGGATCACTTATGCTACAGTAACCATTTGGTCCGTATCCACCAGTACATTCTTTGTGAAACTTGAAACTTTTTTATATTTCCACGTAGATTTTTCCATTATTGATATGTAGATCGTGTGATGGTAGAAAGTACGTTGAGCCAGTAACTAGGTCAGGGTGTCCTACATTTCAGTAAGTGGTCTCCCCTTTACCTTTATATACACACCTTGAAGAAAGTATTGCACCACCAAATTCCGTGATTTTTTCAAATGCATTTCCAGAACGGAATGGGTCCAGTTGCGTCTCTCAGCGTCTTGTGCAGTAAAATAGGGGACATTTTGCTGTAACCATTTGTGGTCAGTGGGGTGAGATTCTCTATCTATATTTCTTAGTTCATACTAACCATGTGATAAGAAACTAAAGTATGCTTTCTTCTTAAACTTTGCTTAAACTAAATTAACATTGTTATACCTTTATTTTGTCCCTATACCGAACAAATTGGCATTTAAACGACATTTTCAGCAAAAGTCAGTACTTCTAAATAAAATGAAAACATTCATCAAGTTTTGCGTATATGATTTCATCAACTCACAAACAGTATCTACTCATAGGCTACCTGTCAATGAGTGTATGTATTTAAAAATATGAACCCTGGCGTACTTATTCGTTCATGAAACAAGCAATTTGTTATGTATACATGATTCATAAATTGTTACTTCTGCTCGCCATGTAAGGTTTCGTCAACGAAGAAATATCATCGCTTATCACAACATAGTAACTGTCTAACTCATGGGGCCGTCACAGTTAATTTTGAATTGACCCAATTTCATCATATTGTGGGTAACGCTTGAACATTTTGCCTCCAGGTATATTCATATTTCTCTTGTTTCAAGATTCTTTCAAGTCACATATGTCCCTTATTTAACAAGATGATTTATGAGAACATGCGATACGCCAGAGCGATCCCTCGCACTTGGTACTTTAATGGATCGAACACCCGGGTTAGTCACTGACTCATGAATCAAACAAAGCCAATATTTAGAAATGTAAATTTTGACAGGAGAGATGGGAGGGTATTCCCCTGCTGACTCCTGTCTTACTTGTTAAGACAAAATGAAGTACATCAATGATAATTGGAAAAAGGAACGTAACGTTTTTCTTACAGCTTACAAAGAATGCTACTGTTGTAGCTACGCTGAGCGTGTAAGCTGTTGGCCCAGATATTGGTTGTATTTGATGCCTGTCCTTGAGAAGATAAAATCTTTGCAATATTGCTCAAAATGTTTACCCAGTAGACAAATGTTAGAAATCATTTGTGATATAGTTTCATAATTGGCACATTTGTTCATTTGATAATTTTCTGGTGAGCATTGGAGAATGGAGAAATGATTATAACTTAATATGCAATCACATTGAGGTCACCCATTAACTAAGTGATAACGACTGGAAAAATACGCAATACACTTTTAACAACTTGAGTGGCTTACATTATGACCTATTCAGTATTACCTTCTATCTGAGTAAACTCAAAATCAGCTGCTCAGTTATGCCTTTATTATTATGTGATATAAATTTATCATAAAAAATTCCATTCTTATCTTTTTTAAAAAGAAGATAGCGCACAAGAGGATCTCAGTCCTTCGTTAGCATCATGTGAATCATCCTCTGAACGCGCCTTTCTTTGTGTTATGTGTTCAATCTGAGAGCATGAGCACTGAGTGACTATGCCCTGTTTCTGATGAATAGTCGATGAAGTACAAACAGTGTCTTGTCAACAAGTTGTTATGGTGAATCGGTAAATGCCGACCATATGTCTTCATTTCATCGTTGACACATTATCCTTTCTTGACACCGTGCCTACGATACATCAGTCTGTGGCACTTGGGTTGAGTTCTTTATCGGCGTAATGTCGCCTATATATACGTTCTGTGAAGCACAGATACACATCAGATGATTGCTAAGTCTACCATTAGTATCTTATGAAATGAATGTGATGACTGGCTACGCGAGTATTTGGAATACTTTGATACTTTTGTTTCAACTGCATATCTCCAAGATGACAACATCACCAGAGCTGATAGTTGGTCAAGCTGATCGTTTTTCAGATAATGTATGTTTAAAATTTCCTTTTGAAACGTAACTTAAACAGTAGATATTTAGTATAGTAAAAGTATGTAAGCTAGTGTTAAAATTTGTGATAGGTTTATGTAATCATTCAGTTGAAAGAAAGCACCTTTTCATATTGTCACATTTCTCACATTCTATTCACATTTTCTAAGATAATTAAATTAATTGAAGGACATTTGAGAAAAACTGAGAGTATTTTATTAACATTATTAGCAATACAAAATAAGTATTTCTCGTACAAACATCGTGTATGACGTGACGTCAAAATGAAAAAGTTCGCCTAAGGCACCGGATTCTAAATATGACTTCTTATACGTAACTCTCGTATGACATAAATAAGCTTATGAATCATCAGGCAATTTGTAAATATGACTTCTTCTGAACTCTGAACATGTCATAGAAAAAGGTCAAGTAGATAATACGTTGGACAAGTTTGTCAGGAGGTCACAATGTCATGTTTATTTTTGATAACTGGGTCACATTGACCTACATGCTCAAACATGTGAGTCCTTTGTTAAAGGGACCTTGTTCCAGGATAAACATTAACCCAATTGTTTCCCCCAATAAATGTAATATAAGTCCATGTGGATTCCCACACGATCTTGATTAAAGTCAATCCCATGTCGTGCAGAATAATCATATTGTTAGTATGTGAGATGTGTACTTTATATATATATATTGACCTACATGCTCAAACATAGAAGCTTATATATATATATATATATATATATATATATATATATATATTCTATGTGTACTCTATATGTAGTGTGCACATCAAGTGAGCTTCTATGTGTACTCTATATGCAGTGTGCACATCAAGTGAGCTTCTTAGTGTACTCTATATGTAGTGTGCACATTAAGTGAGCTTCTATGTGTACTCTTTATGCAGTGTGCACATCTAGTGAGCTTCTATGTGTACTCTATATGTAGTGTGCACATCAAGTGAGCTAGGCTCATTTTTCCTCCTCTGATCTAAAGAAATTATTCAAATGGGAAAATTGCTCTGCAGTTTTCTGATTCAGGATATGTTTGTATTGTGTGGTATACAAAGGCCGTTGACCAAAGTGACATACATTTTAAAGTAACCTATTATAATATGATTATATGCCTGAAACAGCATATTTAGTAAATCCTTTTGTATATTGTAAACTGGGTTTCTATATCCTAATTATGAGTCACTTATATACATCTATAGAACAATAACTATATTCAACTCGATCACCGAATGCAAAGTTGAACCTTTGTAATCGTACATACTGGAGCCTGTCTAAGTCTGATTTTCGAAAAGGTATTTCATAGATACATGTCTACACGAATGTAATTTATTAAGCTCTTTAAGAGAAAATCACCACATGATATTGTATACGTTTGTTACAATCACCTTCCTGTTCACTCTTAGCAATGAAAGTTGTATAAACAGGAAACCCTTCCAATTATTCAAACAACTTGATATTTTTCTGTACTGAGAAACCTTCAAGAATCATGAGCTGAGGCAAGACTAGTTCGCATGTCACGTGACCACTAAATCATAAGTGACAAATACTTACCAAACGAACACAAACCTCACTTATATATATTTATGTACACAAATTACGTTTTATAAGCTTTTACAGATAAAATGGTGATGAGTTCAACTCATGTACCATTTAAAGAATTTTACGGATTTATTCACAGTAGTAAATGGATTTCAGAAGAACATGAAGATTTCATAATTCAGTTGTTAATTTTTCTGAACTGAGGAACCCTAGAATATTATGAGCGGAAGTATCTGATGTCAGGCTAGATAAGGTGTACCATAACGTTATCCCCCCACCGTCATGAGTGACAGATATACGCTTCGATGCCTCCATTTATCCACAAAGCATACTCCATGTTATTGTTTTCTTTCAAACCAAATCAACGAAGAATAAACTGGCACAAACAACATCACAGCATGACATCCAGTATATTCATTTAGTGCCCAACATAATGTATGGGTTTTTGAGTTGTTTCGATGAATAACATGACACAAGTTTACTACGCGATATATCAACGTCTGTCTATCCATCGTGTTCGGTATTGTACATATAATCTCGGGCTGATTACTATGATTTACATAAATAGGTACAGGTTGTTTTGTTATATGTCAATCTGAATGAGAGAATTTGGCACCAAGCTGTATAATTCCCTTCATTATTACCGCTTTGCACCTCTGTCGTAACAACCACAACAAATGACATCCCGACATCTCCCGCACATACACGTGCTTGGTATTCTTTCAATTACCGAATATATAAGCTTAATATTTTATCATTTTAACAAACTCTCTGGCATTTTCGGTGACCTTTTCAGATCTAAGATTAATTGTTGTCTCGACGATGTAATATAGGCTACAAATTGAATTATTAGTAACTTTATATTCAAATAATCCAACAGAAAATATATTTAAATTTTCTCAACCGCCTTTTTTCATGTTATTAAAAAGAAATGTGTCTCATTACGGCAACTTTTTCAAATACAACCTTCATTTCGCCCGACATATTTACTCTGTGTTATATTGGAAAACTATGTTACCCTTATGCGGTCAATTCTCAATTATTTATCAATTACTACTCCAATAATGAAATTGTTAACATGAGTAATAGTAATTTCACATTGATAATCAATGTTTATTAAGTGATAGTTAGACCGTGAGTGAGGTTGTTTAGTCGTTGAAGGTGTTGATTAATCCACAGACACGAGCAGTCTGACGTAGACCATGCCATAAATAAAGACACCTCATTCGTTTAGAATAATCTCCATTTTGTAAAAAGATCAAAATAAATGCATCTGAATGTTAACCTTTGACTATTGTGGATATGCTATACACTGTCTAGTCACCGAAAAGGTTGCTCAGTCTGTACAAACATTCCTTATCAGTAAAAGGCATATTTTTTTAATTTCATTTTTTTCATTGGGCAAATAGGTGCAAAGTGATTCTTCTCATTGCATTGAGAGCAAGTTTTACCCCAAACTGGACAGAGATCACGTTTCATGATGTGTGAGTAGCCACAGAATTTACAGTTTCTCTCTTTTGATAAATGAATAGATTTTGACTTGTGAAATTCTGATTTGTCATAACCCTGACTAGCACTAGAACCCTGTTTCTTGTTTGATTTCTTATTGTAATGTTTGTTACTCTGATTTGGTTACTGTTTACAGTTTCAGGTCTTAGCATTCTAGACTGAGTAGTAGCATTCTCTGCTGCTTTGCATATGTCTATGCACCTATTCAAGTTGTGTAGTATGATCCCTTATGCCAAGTACTAGTCTGTCTCTAATGATAGATGGCACACAATTATTAAAGTAATTGCAAGTTTTCACAAGAGAACGCAGGGAACTGTGAAATGCTTCAAATGATGCTCCCTCTGTTTGTACACGTTTGTTAAAAACAAAATTTCATAGGTATCATTTACTTCACCTACAGCAAAGTTATCAAATTTCTGTATAATTTCAACGACAGTTCTTTCATTATCAGCAGTGTCAATTTGAAATCCATTACACACTTTCAAAGCTTCATCCACTATTCCACTAACTGGACTCGGCCCACGAACAGGACGTTCAGCTTGTTCCGCTTCTTCATTTCCGTCAGATATTATGAGTGAAAAGACTGATAAGATACACAATATCGCCCAATATATCACCCACGAAAATAGGAGACAGTCGGAGAGATGCACATGGTCATTTTGACACGACCGAGAAACTAGCGGTAAAGTTAATCAAAGTTACTGATACACAGTTATTTTCACAAGAAGAGTGTTACTTGCTTTAAAGCTTGTAATAGCTTGATATAGTATATATATAATTTATTATACTTATGCAAACCCGGATGGAAATGCTCTCATATTATTTTTCAGTATTTTGCGATTTGGCGGCAAAAGTACATAATTATATTGGGTGCGGCTGTAACCTGATAACCTGGAAACGGCCTATCGGATTATCTCGTCTAGCGTTAATGTCAGCAGTAGAACTTCTCAACGTCTTCGATAGTGTTGGGTGTGTGTTTACTTTGTCCATTTAGGAATCGAACTCATTTCTCAGGTTCAGATCGCGTCCAGGTTCACTTTTGAGACACTACAAGGGAGGGTCCACTCAAGCAAATTATTTCGGTTTTCTCTGATTGCCTACACACTGGGTTTTCTTAACGATTTGACACTTTTAATCACTTTCATCACGAGAAATCTGGTTACAATTAGCGAACTCATAATGCATCATGATTTCAAGTCAGTACTCTGTGTGCCATCGTTATTCGTTATACGTTTTGTCAATTTATGTTGAAAACCTTTCTAATTTGACATTGAGAATTGTTGGAGGTCTTTCTTAGTATTAGATACTGTATACGCCTTTACCAAACAGATGGCAGGGTTCTCCATGTGTCCATGAATCATACTGACACGTGATTCCTTACAGAACCAGTTCATATCACACAGTTCACCAACAAGATAACACGAAATTAATGTTTTTATTCCTGAAATCTAGATACAGTGGTGTGAAAGAAATCTAACACAAAAGATATTGCAAGGATACCTGTGTAAAACAATTAGACCAGCTATAAACTCAAATATTAGATAAATTATCAAGCAAACACCAAAGACGATAATTCAACAGTCTGTTAACAAGGTATTATAATAAATAAATAAGCATGATTACGATTTTATACAACTCTTAGTAAATAATACACATTGTTCTATATGTATTTCAAGCTCAAACCATTCTTGAAATTATGAATCTATATTCATTAGCATGGGAAGAAAATTTAGATTTCATTTTCGAGAGGATATCATGTCGAAGCTATGGGTTACAATAATGAAAGACCACCGGTTTTCACTCTTCTGGGTTCAACACGGTTCGAATGTCTTTATGACAACTAGCACATGAAGTCAGAAACGGATATGTACAGTGACCTTTCCTTATACTTAGTCCCCTTGCAAATTAGGTGAAATCCCTCTTTTATCTATGACAACCATATCTATACCAAACAGGCAAAATGATATTTAAAGGACAGTAGAAGATTCCGTTATAAAAAGGGCTTCTTCTCCGTGATAACTGATTTGAAGAACTATATGAAATTCATTTAACAGTTACACCATAATACGAGGGGAAATGAATAAGTTCATAGAAGTGTATATAAAACAGAAAACAGGTTATTGATATTGATTTTATTTTTCAATTTATTCACCTTGGATCTCGATGCACTTTGCCCATCGGTCTTTGAGACTGTCTATGCTCTTGCGGTAGACGTCTTCTGACTGGCCATTCAGCCACGCCTCAGTAGCTGACTTGAGTTCATCATCATCGCAAAATCGTGTACCACGCAAGTGTATTCTCAAATTGCGAAACAGATAGAAGTCGCTTGGGGCCAGATCGATCTGGACTATAGGGGGATCGTTAGGTTCTCCAAAGCCACATTGTTGAAGTGCAGCCTGTGCAATACGACTCTTGTGCACTGGAGCTTTGTCATGAAGAAGCATAACTCCTGTAGTCAACACGCCGTAGCTTCTTCTTGATCGCCGCTCTCAATTGCTTCAACAAGTCATATAGGCTCCTGTTATTGTAGTTTTAGGTGGTTTATAGTTTATAACTATCTCGCCCTTTGAATCCCAGAGATTGGTCGCCATGATCTTGCCAACAGAAAGCTGCATTAACCCCTTATTTCATGAGAAACTTGATAACCGCACGATACTCAGTTTTAGAACTTTCCATGACTACAGGAGGTCTTGTGTTCAACAGGCTGTTAATCTCGAGTAAATGATCGGGAAGTGTTGTTTATGTTTGTAAACTCTCGTCAGATGGCCTATCTCAATAACAACATCAACGATGATGTCTTTAGGGATTTATCACTTCTCACTTCTATGAACTTATTGAATCCCCATCCTCTGTTACTGTGATGAGGTAGATGTCAAAGTCATTTGCAGGTGTTTGATATTCATGAGTGTATAACCACATTGTTAATGCTTTAAAGATGGTCGTCAACAAATTTTCATCTATACCTCATCTATCGTTTTAGCTACGAATTTTTAAAAATCTTACCTTTAGCAGACATTTAATGGATTAATGTTTGTAAACCTTGTCAGTATTGCTAAGCATGACATGAATATTACGGTTAAAATATGGAAAATTAATGACGCAATGAAAGTAATTAACAGTGCACATGCTTTATGAATATATTTAAAAGCATGCATGTTTATATGTAGTATCAATAAAAAAACATTTCCCTTGATTTTTCTGTGAGGTATATGACAGCATATCAAGGTAAATTAGCCCAATCCTGCACCGAGTAACCCTTGAGGTCAACAAGTCTCTAACTTAGCGTCCTGAGACTGCACAAACAATCTAAATTAAGCCTTATCTTGTTGCCATGAATGAAAATATCCTTTGAGACATTTATATCTTGTTCACTTCCTTTAATGAAGGAGTGTGACTCTACGCCCCAGGCATTGTCAGACGTTTCGATTTATCATCCTGCTTATTTTTCTACATATAATAATGATGTCATAGTGCACTTAATTTGAAATATTTAATTGGTTTGTTTTTCAAATATGTTTTCAAGAATAAAAGGCATTATCACAGGGAGAAGGTCCGCAACTATAATGTGAACATGCTTTACGATGAAACTAAGCATTACAGCAGTGTTACAGGCGGAAATCTTAGTTCATCTTAAAGTCAACCTTTTCTTTATTAATCCGAATTAACAAAAGGAAAAATGAATAAACTACTGACTACAACAAAATCAGCTTTTGTGGAACATCTTTCAATTATCACAAATTATTTACCATTATCGATTCATTTTCTTGACGAAGCAACCGGTCGCCTGGACACATTTGCATACTGATTCTTAGGTAATGACTTCAAAGAAAGTATGGTTCATGTATTGCACACATCGTGATACATAAAAACAAAGTAGTCAGGAAAATGTATTTTGGCTCTAACGGTCAGGGGTGTCTTCATTGCTGAACAGACTGAGGATCCCCACGAGATAACCTGCACCTCTCCGAGACATGTGTATGGCAGTTCGGGTATCAAGGTTGGTTCTGAGAACAACGCACACACCGGTTTTAATTCAAGAAAAGGACTGAATCCTCGTGTGGCAATACAGTGTTGTAAAATCCTTGAGCGTCATTTGGAACTATTGCACTGTTGGTGTGCAAGAATAGAAAGAGCGGTTTATGACGTCACGAAGTTCGTCGGGGAGATTCGAAACTCCGATAGGCAAAGTTTGAATATAATCAAGAGTTTCGTTAATCAGATAAAGAATGTAGGCAATTAACATGATCATTGTGGCTGTCATTTGCTTCATGTTTATTGTTACAAATGAAGTGTCTACAATTTGAACCTTGTTTCGCTGTGTAAGGGAGAGAATTTCTCCGCGTGAACTGGATACAAAGGTCACATCCAGGACATACAGTTAATGAATTACCTTGACATCTGACCAGCGGTGTCAAGTGACGTCACTCTCACTTAGAGTATCTGGATCACACCACGGTGTCTACTAACTGTGTAAATGGAATGTGTTGTATTGTGGTGGCACGTGGTCCTAAAAATCGTTCAGTTGACCTCTATCAGTGAAGTTCAGCAGCGACCCACCAATCCGGCGGTGGGTTAATTTGTCATTGCTGGATAGACTCAGAGTTTGATGGGTTATTCCCTGCCCACACTAAGACACAAGTTAAAAGATTTCTGGTGTCTTCTTGGGCAGGAGGCTAAGTTCTAAATGTGCCAATGTTCACCCAGCAGGAAATGGGTACCTGGTATAGCAGTGTGTGGTGACCTTCGAGTGACAAATATGTCAGCTTGGGTTCGGGACAATAATGTTGGTGGCGCCTTGAGCATGCACTAGTGGATGGAAATGTGCGTCTTATGAATATGCACATTATTATTAAATACCTTATCCTGTATATAAATAATATGATGCAAATACTTTGAATTAGAAGCATTTTCATAGATGTTTTGGTTAATCCCGCACATGTATACTTTTCTGTCACATCATTTGAAATAAAAAGTAATTTAAGCAAGGTAAGGCGAATACAATTGGAATCAAGGTGAACCATTATTGTCTCTTGTGACAGTAGAAAGAATTTAGCTAAACAAAGTCTTTCAGAAAAAAAACACGAAAATATATGTTAACAATTGCCACACAATGTTTTAAAATCAAAAGTGGCAGTTCTGAAACGAACTTAATATGTTTGAATTAGCTACGCGAATCCATTTCCTTATACCAAATGATATAAAGGTGTTCACACTAAAAGGTCCGCCAACAATTTTCGCTTGATTCTGGATAATGTTTGTTGCTACCACTACGTATTATCTGGTTAAATTATGAGATATTTTGACCCCCTGAAGATATTTCATTTGCCATAAACTAATATGAGGGTTATTTTTAAAAGTGCTACTGCTCCATTGAAAGTTGACAGTTGATATGTATTATCACGATGCGTTTCTTTCAAGAGAGTTTATTACATTCAGTCCCAAATACATGACAACGAGATAGTGTATATTTTGGTGTTCCTGGGTGACATATATTTGATATATGGAGAGTAAAAGTACTATAAGACAGTAAAATGACGCTGAGAGTTAGGTTGTCATTCGATACCTGGGAATAACAGCACCATCAGTGATCTAAGACATGCAGATAGCTCTCTTGCTTTAAAACTTCCCATATCTCCTTGATACAGAATATATTCAAAGACTTCACACATAATTTCATCTCATGAAAACAAACATCACAAAACGTTATAAAAGTATACCTTTTTAAAAAATCTAATAAATAAGGAAACAAATGTTTATGAAATCTTTTTTGAGCAAATGACTTGGAAATTAAACATATATCATGCTTCCCGTTGTTGTTTATATTTCAAATGTAACTTACTGTTTGCTTTAATCTGCTCTCTGTTATCTTCATAACTGAAACAAAGTGTTTCTTTATCGCATTAGTTTGCTTGCTATCATAATGAATAATGAGATCACAAAGAAATATTTGTAGACAATGCTATAAAGTAGGACAATTGAATTTTTCTAAAACGAATAACGAAAATCTATTGAAATACAATATTTATTATTGTTTGAGTAAGTTGTATGTTAAATGGTTATAATTAATTATTACGGGGGCACAATTGTAGTATACCGGTATGAATTAAATACTTATAAATAACAATCGATGATGTCTAGCAATGCCTAGATAGGGATAGGGTCACTGTGACACCAAGTCATATATCACATGTACGAAGCTAAAACTCTAGCATACGGATAGCAACAACATTGTTTTAAAGGTGTTTACGAAATGTGGTTATGTGGTGCAAGGTATACAGATAATAGAAACAGACTTTTATCGTTTAAAATAGCGCTGTAATATGAACCAGTTTAGGTACGTATATCTCTTTAAGTCTCCATGGGTAACACAATGACCTGCGAGATATTGAGGCCAGGCCAGTAGCAGGAGAAAGGTCAGGAATACACTACAAACCTATGACCAACCAGGTCAGTGTGACATGATTATGAACATTCTGGACTCTGTAGCATGATCACGTGTCACCATATACTGGTCATGATGTACATTCGCTTGACCCTTATACAACAGGGTCGTAGATTACAGGTCTACACTCGCTACGGTTACTTTATAAGAAATTATTTTACATTAATGGTATATGTTATCTTCTACAAGTATGTCGAACAAACCATTAACAAATAAAATATGAAAAAAAATAAGATGAGATAGTATTTTGGATTTTAATATCGAACATATGTAGATACTCTGTCGTATATAGGTACATGTAACTTGATGCTCTGTCTTGTGAAGTGTGGTGACGTATCGAAAGCGATAAATATCTAGGTTTTCTGTCCAAGAAATGCTCTCCAAAATCAGGATTTATCTTACCAAATATACCCCTTAAGCTCAATCACAAATATACACATGCGTTTCCAACATTCGAGCATCTTCTGTAATAATATCTCTTTACGGCCTTTCAGTTTTGATTTTCCACAGAGGAAGTAATATTTTCTATTCCATGACCAATAAATGATCGATGAAGTTTTAATATCCCATTGCTTGATGGAACCAGGATCTTGTTAATCTGCATATGTACTTCGAATATATATGATATTGAATAAACAAGAAACTTGTACTCTGATTTGGTCTTTGTTTTATGTCCACATGAACACGCTTATAACACTGTACAATCAAACGAGTATACGATATCAAAATATGAAGTGTTTATTCAACCTTTCTGTTTTTAACAAACGCCGTTATGGTTTACAATTTGGATTGTCCGGTCCACGAAAGCGTAACACTGTGGCGAGCATGGATTACTTCACGTGACGTTTAATGTTATATTATGACTTTCTTTGACGAACAGATGGAGCTAGGGTCGATTTATTGGAAAGTGAGTTATACTTTTGATCTTGGAGGCCGCTTTTTTAAATAGTTGTAAGTAGTCGGAAAGTTTTGTGGTCCGAGAATTGAAGATGCATAACGTATACATACGCGAGGTCGCCCGTAATCCGCGCTTATACGATGAAGTCGCTGGTTGGCTTATTTGTACTCCGTCAAAGGTGAACGTTTTTGATTGAGTGATGGAGCCTTAATGATCTTTATTCTGCGCAACACCGTGAAACAGATTTATGACCTCATTTTAATGAGACTGATAAGTATCTTCATCTTTATTGAAGGTAAGGTTGCCGTTTTGGAGACACCCCTTGCAAGTATTTAGCACTCAATCGTGTCTTTTCGTACCGCTCTTGCTTGTCCATATCCTATAGAGTTCCTGTTAATTACAAAATTCAGTGGTAACTATATTATCAATTTAACTGCATTTGCCTCCATTTCAGAGAGGGGGAGTTCTGTTACTATCCATCATCAGACTCGCTTGTCACTTCTTTCTGTATTCTAAACTCAATATTACACAATTCGACAACCACAATAGATCTTATCATCCCTACATTCATAGAATGTCATCACGACCTGACGACATCTTATTATTTTTCCCGGTGTCGATCTTATTTCTTTGTTTGTATGATATTTATGACCCATATATATATATATATATATATATATATATATATATATATATATATATATATATATATATATATATATATGGCTGCTGCAATAATTGACAAAAACTTACCTATTTTACATCAAAGTAAAGAAATGGAAAAAGTTTTGTGTAAATCAAAAATTGTTAACAGTCTTAAACAACCTAAAAATCTTCGTAAGTTATTAACTTCATCCAAGTTTGATTCAAGTGAGTTAGAACCAACTGTATCTAAATGCGGTGATTCACGCTGTCTTACATGTAAAAATATCATAATAGGCTCTTCTGTACATATAAATGAAAGTAAAGTATTTTCTGTAAGACAAAATCTTAATTGTACAGTAAACAGTAACAGTAAAAATGTTGTTTATGTCATCACATGCTCTGGGTGCAATGAAAAATACATTGGAAAAACTGAAATGAAGTTAAAATTACGCATGAATTTACACAGATCTCAGATTAATCATCCAAAAAACCGTACAATTCCATTGAGTAAACATTTAGCTGAGTGTGGAAACGGGCATTTTTCAGTTTTCCCAATGTATAAATTAAATTTTGATAACAGTAAACTTTTAGAAACAAAAGAAAGCAGATTTATCAAAATGTTTTCACCAAGGTTAAATTCTAGAACTTAAATGTTTTGCTGTACATGTATCCTATTGTAACCTATATTGTGACGTATTAATGTAATGACGTCATGTTGTACACGATGACGTTGCTCGGCAACGCATTATCCGTTGTATGTATGGCCTGAAGAGGCTCGTTGAGCTGAAAGCGCTAGCCATTAAAATGGATTGTTTTTACTTCTGACTTCGTATTTTTCAATATATATATATATATATATATATATATATATATATATATATATATATATATATATATGACTGATGGTATTGTTTGGCCTACTGTCTGATCACCACGTCGACTGCACGACTGTCTGTCAGAGTTAACAGGGACATTGCTTTTTACAAGGGAAAATATCGGGTAATAGTTTTCATTCGATGCCCTTGGGGGATAAATCTCCTTATAACGAGGACTTCATTAAGTTGCTTTGTTTGTTTTTTTGCTTTGTTGTTTGGGGTGCGGCGGGTGGCGTGTAGTGGGTTCATATGCGAAATAGTTTCTGGTAGGTATACGATCCTCAATATCAAGACATTGTTATGTATAGAAAAGGAATTTGAGAAATATGGAAACCTATACATATTGATACTTAAACATTGCTATTGAGTATACTTACAACATAACTGGATACGCATGATAACTGGAGCATTTTGCTCATTTGATTTAGTAAATCATCATCATATAAGCTGAACATAAGTTTCTTTTATTCGATCCAAAACTCTTATTTAGTTTCGAAAATCACAGAAAAGTGATCTTTGCATAAAGGTAAACTTAATATGCTGCATTAAACTTGACCTTTGAGAGGAATGTCACTTCCTGCAATGTAAAATTACTCATTTCATTCGTTACTGATAACAAAAACATTTGCGATTGATCTCTTTCAGCAAAAAATAAGTCTGTCTAGTTCTTGCAAACAGTACATTTAATATTCCTTAACCAATAAAAGAGAAGTGTTGGTTTCATTTAAAAACGTGTCATCTACGTCCAAAACATATTGATATTTTATTATTCTCTTTTGAAAATGGTATATTTCACAATAATTTGATAAATATTTTGCATAACACAATTGCAGAACACTCGGTTTTCTGATTATACGATATTTTCAGTCTTCACAATCTTGGTCTGTCAAACATTGAATGGTATTCAACAGATCTTGCAAGTTTGATATTGTTGTAAGATGTCGTTATATCTTGTATTGAAAACTTGCTGAAAATAATTATTTGCTATTTCTTCTCATTTTTTGTATACCCCAATGTATACCCAACTTATGTCCATAGGCACCTATTGCACCCATTTACGCAACTTGTTAACGTGTCATTCTGCAAACTATATCCTTTTGCATCTTCTGCAAAGTACATTAATACTGTGTTTGGTTTACTTGGTGTAATATAAGTTTCATTGTAGTCCATTAAAGGGTCATTTCTATCTTTCCATCTTAAAGGAAACAATTTAAATTTAAGTGTGCTCTTTCCAATGTATCACAGTGAGTTAACAATTGCTCAGAAAGAGAGTTTACAATGTATAGAAAGCAAGGTGTGTACAGTACAGTACTCTTTGATACCCACTTACATAATTTAGCAATAATGGAACTTTTGTTCAGCATGTGTACACATGGACTGATAGCCTGGACGTATTGTCAGTATCGTTAAGAATAACACGAATGTTACCATACTAAAACGGTAACCTTACGACACAATGAAAGCAGTGCAGATTCTATATGAGCAAATTAAGTAGCATACAGATCTAAATACAGCATTCATAAAAATCCATTTCCCGATATTATTATCCGTTATATGGCAGAAAAGTAAGATAAGTCTAAGCCTGCACGCAGCCCACAAGGACCCTTAACGTCATCAACTTTCTAATTTATCGTCCTAAGCCTGCACAAAAACTCTTAATAAGGCCTTATCTCGTGTTCATGAATGAAAATATATTTCTGAAGACATTTATATCTTGTTTCCTTCCTTGAATGAGTCGGGATTTACGCCCGCAGCATTGTTAGACGTTTATAGTCCTTTTGAATTTTCTTACACCGATTAATGATGTCATTGTGCAAAGAATTTCAAAATCAGAATTGGTGATCTACTGCATGTTGAATATACATCTTTATCAATCTGAATCAACAAAAGGAATAATGCCTTACCTAATTCATTTATACTCTTTTACATGGAATCTCAACCATTTGTCTTCCGATGCAGACGTTTTAATTGATAATAGTGTTAGCTAAAACATGATGACTGGAGGCCAGTGCATGATGTTCTGTAGGTACAGAATATGAAAGTCAAGGTCAGTATTCTTTTGGCCATTTAAGCTGCAGCTATTGCACAAATCTCATTAAAATCCGTTGAAATAATCAATATTACCTAGCTATAAAGCACACAGGACGAATAAGTGATAAGTTCTGTCTGATTGGAATGAGATTTTCTTGTACTCGCTAAGGTACAACAGCAGATATACTTGCTTTAATGAACAAAATATCTTGTGAAACATCCTAACTTTACATCCAGTGTAAGCTGACCAAGTGTATCAACTGCGGTGAGATGATTTGGGTTTTATGATCGTCCGTATTGATAGAAGTTAATATAGCTTAAAAAGGTTAAACCACATTGTTTGATAATAAAAGTTGCCAACCCGAGGATCTGAACTTAGGAACCTTTAAAAGATCCGAACCCAGGGACTTCTGAACCTTTAGGTGATCTTAACATTGGAACCTGTTAACCTTGAGGTGATCTGAACCTAGGAACCTCTGATATCGAGGGACCTGAACCTTGGTACTTCTTAACCTTGAGGGGATCTGAGCCTAGGAACCTCTGAACCTTAAGGGGAACTGAACCCAGAAACCTATGTCTCAGGGATCTGAACCTAGGAACCTGTGAAACTTGAGGGGATCTTCACCTAGGAACCCCTGAACCCTTAGGGGATCTGAACCTAGGAACCTCTGTCTCAGGGATCTGAACCTAGGATCCTGTGAAACTTTATAGGATCTGAACCTAGGAACCTCTGAACCTGTAGGAGAACAGGACCATGTAACCTCTGAACCTTTAGGTAATTTGAACCTAGGAACCTGTGAACCATTAGGGGATCTGAACCTAGAAACCTCTGAACCCGGGGGTCTGAACCTAGGAACCTTTGAACCTTTAGGTCTAAAGCTAGGAACCTCTGAACCTTTAAGCGATCTGAACCCAGGAACCTATGAACCTTTAGGTGATCTCAAACCAGGAACCAGTTACCCTTTAGAAGATATGGACCTTTAGGAAATACGGACCTAGGAACTTCCGAACTTTTCGGTGATCTGAACCTAGGAACCTCTGAAACTTTAGGTGATCTTTAACCAGGAACCTGTGAACATTTAGAAGATCTGGACCTAGAACATCTGAACTAGGGGGGTCTAAACCTAGAAACCTTTGAACCATTAGGTGATCTGAACCGAGGGACCTATGAACCTTTAGAAGATCAGGACACAGGATCAGTGTAGCATTGAACCCAAACCTGACTGCGTGTAGAACAGTTCTCTACTGCAGACAAAGTTGCCGAGCCCCTGGCTGGATTCGAACCACGGACCTCCTGATCCGAAGCCGAATGCGCTTACCACTGCGCTAACCCGCCCCCTAGAAGATCTTAACCTAGGAACCTCTGAACCTTTAAGAGATCTGAACCTAGGAACCTCTGAACATGTATGGGATCTGAACCTAGGAACCTCTGAACCTTTAGGAGGTCTGAATCTAGTAACCTTTGCTCCATTAAGTGATCTGGACCTAGGAACCTGTGAACCCTTAAGTGATCTGAACCTAGGAACCTGTGAACCTTTAGGAGGTTTGAACCTAGGAACCTTTTATCCCTTAGTGAACCTGTGAACCTTTAGGTGATATGAACCTAGGAACCTCTTAACCTTTAGGTGATCTGAACCCTTAGGTAATCTGAGTACCCTTAGGTGATCTGAGTACCTTTAGGAGGTTTGAACCTAGGAACCTTTTATCTCTTAGGTGATCTTAACCGGTAAACCTGTGAACCTTTAGGTGATCTGAACCTAGGAACCTCTTAACCTTTAGGTGATCTGAACCCTTAGGTGATCTGAACCCTTAGGTGATCTGAACCCTTAGGTGATCTGAGTACCTTTAGGAGGTTTGAACCTAGGAACCTTTTATCCCTTAGGCGATCTTGACTGGAGAACCTCTTAACCTTTAGGTGATCTGAACCTTTAGGTGATCTGAACCTTTACGCGATCTGAACCTTTACGTAATCTGAACCTAGAAACCTCTGAACCAGGGGGATTTGAACCGAGGACCGTTAAGTGGGAAATGTTAGGTTAGAAAGCCTTTTTAAACAGATATAAGGCAATGTAAAGTATCAAATTAGTTCTTCAATTAGAATCTACATGTTAGTTGCGCTTGTTATACATGTACAGATATGTCTCTGTCTCCTTGTGTACGTGAGATACGGGCTCTGTGACCTGTATAGAAAGGTCACAAAACCAGGACACACACAGATACTGTTGACACGATACCCTGACATTTGTCCACACATTGTAAGGTGACGTCACTCTCTTTATAATAATTGGATCGCCTGGGTTTTGAGTGATTACGTAAATGAAATGGGTCCTGGTATAAATGCTTTCATAACAGCGAAGCTATATATATCGCATGATCCATTTTTATCATTAGACCTTCTCGCTATTACATCGATCAAATGTTTCATCGCTCATCTCGTCATTATATCAATGGATCTTGAAAGTAGGAAAATTATTCAACATACGTTGGTTTGACGCCAAAGCTTTACCTATGCTTTACGTAAGGACCAGCTATATTTAATTATTGACACACGGTTGTTTCGTAACTATAAACATTTGCTTTCACTTGGAACATATAAGTCATCAGATAGCAGATAGATTAAAAAATTCGGAATGAGGGAAACGTTAGTGTTTGTTAAGTGATTGACTGGCCATATAAAGTTACTGGTATGTTTATATACTTCCTTCCAAAAGTTTAGACTCATCTTTTGAATCACACGTCAAATCAATATAAATCACGAACAAAAATGAATAAACCATGAAGACATGAGAAGAACATTTCAAGTCAATATTTTAATAACAAAAACTCGCAAGTTTATTGAGTAAACAATACTTCTAATCAGACGAACAAGGGTACCCCCAAATGGACACAATCAAAAGTCACTAATAGCGTGTATGACCGCCTCTAGTCTAGATACACGCCGTGCAACGTCTTGGCATGCCTCGAATCAGTCGCCGAATGTCACCTTGGGGAATGTTCTGCCACTTTTGAACCAAGACGGCCTCAAGGTCACGTAAAGTCGAAGGTCGCGGTACACGTCTATAGACTCGACATCCAAGCATGTTCAACACATTCTCGATTGGATTTAAGTCTGTCGAAAGTGCCGGCCACTGCATGTGGTCAATCACATGTTTATTTAGGCATTCAGTTACAATTCTTGCGCGGTGTGGGCGTGCGTTGTCATCTTGAAAAACAGCACGTCCTCCCATACCCTGGAACAACTGGAAGGAGGGTGTTATCTCGATACTTCAAACCAGTCATATTGCCTTGCACAACAACCAGAGCAGGCTTTGCATGCATGGGGATGCCAGCCAATACCATAATCGAACCTCCTTCGAACGTCATCGAACCTTTCACCTCGACGTCGGTATATGGGATTACGTCCATCATTAAAGTGAAGATTAAAACGAGACTCATCAGTAAAGAGAACTCTCGACAATCGTAGATTTCTCCAGGCTGAATGATCATTTGTCCACCGCAAACGGTTCTGTCTTAGCTGTGGTTTCAAGGGGGATTGGACTGCAGGACGTCTGGCTCTGATCCCAAATAACGCAAGATGACGTCTTACAGTGGACAAGGACACATGAATCCCTACTGCTAGCTGAAAGTTGTCTCTGATCTCTCTACATGTTGTGTGTCTCTCGCGGAGAGTTGTCAAACGGATGTACCGGTCTACTCTTCTTGTAGTGACTTTTGGTCGCCCAGACCTAGGCCAATCTCAAACAGAATTCGTTTGTTGGAAACGTGTCCATAGGTTTGATATGGCTTTTTGAGATACCCCAAGCTGTCTGGCAACAAATCGTTGAGATCTGTCGCCTTGGAGTAGACCTATGACCTGATGGCGCTGCTCTTGTTGAAGATTTCGACCTCTACCCATGGTGTCTTTGACTGAATGTTTCATGAGTCCCAACCTCTGAATTTATACCCCTTACCTTTGGCATGACGTGCACGTGCATGATGTTGCTTCATGGACTACATGCATTCATTGTGAACCCTATCCTTTGTGCTGCGTTGAAGCGACAAGTTTTGGACAAAATCATTAAAATTGTCATTTATCAAGTGTGTGAGAAATCAATATCAACAAACTCCAGGCTAATGACAAATTTTGTAGTGAAAGGGTGGATGTGTGCAATCAAATGTACACTGAAACTGTCTAATTTCTGTTCACTTCTATGACTTTGTGTGGATGACTTATTACCATGTAAAACTATTAAGTGAGTCTAAACTTTTGGAAGCAAGTATATTAATGAAATACAAACGGCTTTATTTTACATTGAAACACTCATAAACGTGTAAATCATATAAATACCTAGATAGAATTATTGCAACACCAATTGTTTTCTTTTCTACCCATGTTCTTCAAACCACACAACACATAAGAGCATAAACGATATGTCAAGAACTCCTCTGAAACCAACCTTACAAAAACAGAATGAAACGAACAGCGCAACAGACAGCGACGGCGTCTAATTCAATGCCTGTGGAGAACTCTTTAATCACGACAATAATTATAAAAGCAGGTTCATTACATTTTCCAGGTGTATATTTCCAATAATTCCCCCTATAGGCAAACGTTCGTAATCATATTGATGGCAACAAGTGGTTTTATTAATCCAGTTATCAACTGCAATTTTATCAGTCGTGCAATAACTCCCAACTCAATCTTAAATCGTTTGGTCAGAGGTCTTTCTCATATTATGCTTCTTTTTCATCTATTAGGAACTATCCATCTGAGCTGTCTTTAAGTCACAAATGGAAGACTCGTCTCTTCTCCAACTATCAGGAGCTGGAACTGCGCTGTGAGCAACTCTTTGTATGGACAACAATGCAATATAAATACATCTATCATTATCATTTTCATTATTATTATTATTTGTTAAAAAAACGATGTGATAAGGAAAATCATTTGATTTCTATCTTTAACTAATAATAAATTTTAGCATCAAGTATGTTGACATGCTTTTATGAGGTTTGCTATGAATAAAACATGATAAGACGTAAGACATGATTCTAGCTGGGAGAGAGTTCCATAGAGAAGCCAAATGATTATAAGTTATAGCTCGGGTGGAAAGTAAAGGTTGCTGCTAGGAGTGTAAAATTCTTTCTGGAGCATGGTGAGTCAGTAAATCGTAAACGCAGGAAGGTCCTGAGTTGTAAAACAACTGGAAGGTTAGGCAGAGAATATTGATTCCTTTCTCGATTGCTTAGCTAACAGATCGATAGTTTTGTAAACACTGAGAGTCAAGTGTAGGTTTCTTGATGAGCGGTTCGAACACAACCCGCTTATGATATGACGGAACACAGCCTGATGGTCGACTCAGATTGATTCTCTTGGTAATGATTGGCAAGACGATATCTATATTCTATTGATATAATTCGTACAGATTGGAATTTGACAAAGTTTAATTCAAACTAAATAAGTGATAAAAAATCTGAATTTTTTTCTAAACATTGACAAAAAATTTAGCTTTCAAGTGTTTCTGAAAGAAAGCTCAATGGCGTTCAGTCGTTTTTGTTGAAAAATGAGAGTACTGATATTCAGAGCTTTGTTGTCAATCCGCATAGGCTGGCAGGTTGACAACAATTAGTCTTAAAACTTCACACAATTAAACATTTGAGAAATTTTAAATGTGTATTAAAACACGAAAAAAATGTTTTTTACCCAGAAATCAGTTTTACAAATCCAACGGTCTCAGAAATAGGGAGACAAAGCTTCATCACAAAGAATTTTTTTTAGTATTTTACTAGTGATGGCAACACATAACAAATAACATGTGTCGGTACTTTAATAAATGACTTACAGTAACTGCAATGTCGGAGTTTGTTCGTGTTCTTCTGTTTTTGCACGATCGTCATTACTGAAATCGATGGGCTCGTTTCCACATTAGCTTCGTTTCGTCCACGATAAATAACGTTAACAGATCACACAGAAATAAAGGAAGGACCGCACTGTAATCTAAGGTGATTGATCCTTCCTCATTGAGAAGATTTCAAAGCAGGTGAGTTCATAGCAGATGAGTTTATAATGTTTTGACTTAGATGTATGTATCTGACGTTATTTATCAAGAGAAGGCCAAACTACAGTAAAAGGAATAATCTTTTTTTTTAAAAACAATCGTCGATCTCCATCAACGACATGGAGGTTGTGCCATGTAAACTAAAATAGCTAGGATCACTTTGACATAGAACCATATGTCACATTTATGAAGCTAGATATCATGAATACAAATCGCATAGAAACAAACTTTAAACGGCCTTTCAAAATTTGTGAATTAAAGCAAAAAAGATAGAAGACAACAACACCGGATCCTGTCGTTTAAACCAGCGTTAAAATAGATGTGTATAAATTTATATTAGATATACATTAGATACCATTTTTTTTAAATATTAAGGGAATAAAATCCTAGTCTTCTAGCCAAGATGGTTCATACATTTCAGAATGGAAATTACCATATCGCATTCCTTTAACCAAACCTCGTTAATATATATTAATTGTTTGTTATTACACATTTAGCTTTTTTTATTATAATGTACTTTCTATTTAGGTCGACGACCTTCGTACCTACATAAGATTGAAATCCTCAAGGTCTACGAGTACCGTTCACCTTTGAACTCAACCTCTCGTTTATCGTACATAATGAAGTTATATGAAGCATAAACAGTAATAAAATAAGAAGATGACCCAAGGAAACGTCACATACGTTATGACATAAAATGTCTCATTGAGGATTACGCTTGTCATCTTTCATACCATCAAAAGGTCGCTGACCTCTCTTTTACTTTGACCTGGTTCTATTTCATACGCAATGTAAGTGAAAAGTGCATTATTAGTGATTTGTAACAAATTGTTGACGTGAAGCAGCCCCATGGCGGTTGATTGTTGCGATCATATATCAAATGTGCTAGGCAATGACTCGTTGAAATTCAAACGTGAATCAGTGTGATAACAGTCACAAGCACTATTGTGTATCCAGCTTAGGCATTCTCTTCTGTTTTCTGTTCAGTTTCGTGACGGTAAATGTCATAAAAGTCAAATGATGGATATAGATATTGGAAGATGAAATTCTCGGCAATGTGGAATGTCCTACCTGTAGAAAGTTTAAATTTCATTACCAACTCAGGTACCAGAGAGACTTTCCCACATTTCCAAAAGAGTTGTTAACAAATACTGCTGCCAGAGAAAAGTGACTTTGAATGTCTGTGACGGGCACATGTTTTGTCCTTACAATTTCATAAATCAGAATATCATACTTATATTTTCAGGTCTATTCAAATATACCTGGGGAGATAACATCGCTTTTTCAAAAAGTGTTTTTGCCAGCATGTTTGGCAATTAAGTTTTAAACTTACAAAATAAAGACACTTGGTTAATAAAAGATATGTAACCATCTTCGTAATTAATTTGTAAACGCATATCAGTTCTGTTTGACGCCATAAAACAACCAAAAAGCCTTTTTAACTTTCCTATCTAATCTAGTTAGGATATTAAGGAGGGTTGTTTTCAGAAGGGATGTAAGGGAAATGAACTTTTAATCAAACAACAAGAACAATGTTTCATATTTGTGACTTAGCAAAGAAAATATCCAATGTTGTCAGTGGTCATTACAAGAAACTGACTTCATCAAACAAATATATGAAACTTCCTCCTTACCACAACATATATTAAAGCAGTTAAAGGCATATCGTTACTCAATTTCAACTCGTAATATAACACCTAATGACATTTATCAAATTTGTCTCATCTCCTTACATGGGTAAGGTTCAATCTTTTATTACCATTAACCTTTAGAAGGAGTGTCCTTCATTCAAAGTTAAAATTGTCTTTTGTGTTCTTTGTATCCAAGCATATATTCGTCAACAAATACACTCTCTAAACTGGCGAAACCTTCAACTATAATACAAGTCTAATATTCATCGTGTAATGTTGTAGAGGTTCTAGGTAACGTTTGCTCCATCTGGAGATAGAAAGTACAAAATCTCTTGAAGCGACACAAACTGAAGCGACGCCCCGATGCAACAGCTGTGAGACGCCTCCTTACACAGAGTGTGAGATTTCCGTCATATTTGAGCACAACCTAGAGCGACAATTAATGAATATTGTAAATGGAAATACAACTTCCATGAAAATTATCATTCGGTCTAAATGGTATATCTTTTGCATCATTTAATGTAGAAAAATACAATCACTTTACACCCTCCCTAAAATGAATAAAATAAGAAATGGGTGTTTGATATCTATTCCCATAATAACGAGGACATCTAACTTTGAATGCGGTGTATACCAACAGGTAAATAAAACAATCGATATTTAAATGATATGTTACCATCTTGGAAATTAATTTGTTTACGCATCATTAATGTTAGACGCCATTAAACAGAAAAACACAAATATGAAAAAATGCAGACTGCCAGTGTATACCAACAGGAAATGAAAACAGTCAATATTTAAAATTATATAATTTCGCACTTTGAAGTTTACACATAATCCTGAACGTTGATTGGTTGAGAGCACGGTCATGTGATCTTAATTCCAGAGGTCCATTTCCCATGAAGTCTCCGAATAAAATGTTCATACTTGTGTGAACAGTTTCTAGCCGATCTAGGTCGTGTGAACATTTACCGGAACTACTTTACTTGCTGGATGTCCAAGTCGAATCTAGTGACAAATTTATATAAATTCTTACTTACCATATTCGCTTTTCTTTATTCAGTAAAATAAAAAGAGGTAATTGAATATATAATTTGTTAGATTTAATTGTTTCTATGATTCTTGAATATGCATCGCATCAGGTGTTTTTGCCTTTTAAACTGAAGCGAACAAAACGAGATGCCCTTCGACAATCGCAAGACAAATTTCACATCACGATCATTTTAGGGAACCATGGCGTATACTAAACCCGATAAAACACTCACGATAAATCCATACTTGATAAGTGAGGGGAGAATGATCTGTCCTTGTAATTATATCCTTGCTAGAACGACTGTTGTTTACATATTTAGGCGAAGAGACACGAACAAATGTCGGCTCGTAACGGCCGCCATGACATGGTTATAATTATTCATAAGGGAGATAACTCTGATCTTGTGTACTTGTGTAGATTTTATTTCTGTGTACGCTTCATTCATTTTGTTGAAGCGCCGCTATTCCTCAATATAATGAAATTTACGGAATAAACAGGCGGTAGAATTTTTAATTGGAACTTTTCTCGTTGCACAATGTTACTCGTTCAGAGGCTAAGACAAAATTCGTATTACTCCGCTTAACAAATATGACCTAATATGGTGAATAATTGAATGTCAGTTTGTGTGTTTGCAATGGAAAATGAACGATGTCAAAGCTACATTCAAACTCTCATGTGAACCCGCTCGCAAGCTCGCTTTGTTCACAAGAGTTTGAATATAGCTTTGACATCGTTCATTTTCCATTGCAAACACACAAACTGACATTCAATTCTTAAATGAAACAATGTCCTCTCCACTCTTTTAATAGGCTGAATTGCCACATCGTCAAAATTTTCGCCAGACTATCCAAGTCGGAAGTGACTCCAATTAACCAAATTTTAATCGGGAGGTTCAATACATATAAGTAACAAAGTATGAGTATATATATATAGCAAAAATTGTCTTAAGGTACCAGTAGTTATCCAAAGGATATTTTCTCATTGTCTGTATCGACATGAATTTATATCTACTGATCTACAATTTTAAATTCGGCTGTATTTGGTTCCCCTGATACTTTGGAATCGATGTTTCGTACATTAACGAGAATCTTTATCGATATACGATTAGTATGAAACCTAATTATGTGTCTACTCTAAGTTATTAAGATTACTTTTTACAGAATCTACATATTTGCCACGAATCGAGCGAGGTCGTGATTTAAGAGAACTTTGACTAATAGTCTCTGTCTGTCCTTTTTTTCACATGGTTTAAAGAGTGGGATGGTAATATATATATTTTATTTACTTTAAAATATCAAGGATTTTCAATTTTCTCTGTGTATAACTTGAAAATGTATACACATTTCCACTTGATCTCCATCTTGAATCTTAGTTTTTGATTTGATGGTTTATTCCTCTTCAACCAAATAAACGTAATTAATAGTGTCTTGGATGAGACACGGCTCATCGTATTCCAATAAAGATGGCGTATTTTATTATTTTAGTTTCTCTTTCTTACGAGAATCTATCATCTGTGCAACTGGTCAGTATCACATGCCCCGTTTCTTCATAAAGGGCCAAAGGTCACGTATTACACATTGGGGCTGTTTCCTTCTGACATCTCCTCTCTCAGTAGCGACTATGAAGTCATATTGTCTTCTGTTTCTGATATCTGATGAAGAATGGGAACGATTTTCTCGGTTTTGTCTGAAACTGAAACTGGGTCGGCACTTGACCCTGTAAACTGACCACGTGTTGATGAATATATGTTACTCCCCATATCGACTTGCTGAAAATGATTTTGATGATTGTTCGATCTTCCGACTTCATGCTAATGGTTAAATATAGATTTTTTACCTGCCATATCAAATAATAAGTGATCAGCGATTCGGACTTGATTAATGGTTTCCTTTCCGTAGATATTTCTTGACCCAAATTAATAGCCTTATAATTACCATCCGATCACTACCTAAAGTTTGACATGATTGAATGCCTCCTGTAACAAATTACTCAGGCGATACAAGATCAACTCAGTGAAAGACTGGATATTTGAGTCACGGCTTGTCACACCTCGATTGAAATCATATAAATAACGAACATAGTCACGTAAAGGCGTACGAAGTACTAAAATGAGTAAATCATAAGATGTAATCGTTGTTTAATTATGAAGTTCCAGTCATATAATGAAGTAGTATTTAGCTCTATACGAAAATTGATGGTAGACTAATTAAAATAAACTATTTCTTCTTGCATTCCATCCTACACGGGTGTGATCTTTCATCCTCGAGCTAATCACACAATACAAAGATAAAAATTAACTTCCATTTTAATGCTTAAGCAGCTATCGGGCTACAAACCTGTAATTTAACGTTTGGGTTGTAAATTCAAAGAAGTTTAAAAGATAACCTTGGAAAGGTTGTTTTTATCAAGGAGCACAAGGATTTGAACCCCGAACTCGCGGATACAGAGGCGATGCCCTACCACCACATGGCGGGGTGTGTAATGTTGTATCTTCAAGGCCATTGCTCCCTTGATGTGCCTCGAACAAATATTTAGACTTTCTCATCACGACTACCTTGGTATTTGTTTAGCCCTGCTGACCCAGTTCTCAGCTGACCGACTTTCCGGACGGAGTATTTTGGGGGGATCAATAAGGGGAAAATTCTTCCCCTCTGCCTTGGGGCCTCATATCTGATCCCCCTGTCGGCGCGCACTTTAGTCTCCGAAGAAAACGGATATTTATGTAACAGCCTCGAAGTATTCAACTTAGAAATGCAAACATATTCAGGAAAATTCTTTTTATTGTCTCAGGCTGTCTAAACCATTCATCTGAAGTTTTGCTGTCAGTGTCTGAGTAGATTCGAATCTTTCAAACAAGGCGTTTGATGTTTTTGCACATAACGAAAGGAGACTTTTTCTCTTGTCTTCACGCTGTTTTCCACATCCGTATAATCAGACTGAAGAAAACTGATATTCAAACGCATGAGGCATGCAGTTTGACTAAAGTAGGGAAAGGCGTTTTTACAATAAATTTCTAGTTTTGCATGCTTGTTTCCTGAAAAGGCCAAGGGCCTTAAAAGTCATAGTGTAAACATCTCTACCATTCATCCCTGTTATGTGTTTGTGCATTCCCCCTTGTTAATGTTCTGGGTAGGCAGGTACCTGCGGGTATAAGGCGCCATGTAATTCTCATTCTTTCAATTGACACAAGCAGAACATTGTTACTGACTCTCAAAGGAAATCTTTGCAAGTTCCTTGCACAAAGATTTGTTTCATGTAGTGCAGCAATTCGGATATATGTTGTATTCCTACCTGGTTGGCGATCTGAGGACTTCAAGCAAATCTTGACGACACCTGTTGTAGTAAACTGGCACGGGATTGAAAGATATTGTCTTTGCAATATGTGTATGATTCCGACAACTCATGAAGTGAATTCTGTTACTAGACTGTGGAACAGGTATTAGACATAAGGTTAACTACCAAGATATGGAAGCAGTCGTCGAGGTCGCCATGACACACAGGTGCCGTACGTAAATATTTTGTTTTTCGAAGTTGGTTCAGTATTCTGCTGTGTGTTTAGCCCTAGTAACCCAGTTTCCTGCTGACCGAGTTTTTAGGCAAACCGTGTGTTGTGTCGGCACATTCTTCCGAGTCCCCAGTGCACACTCTAATTCCCCTGGCTGGGGTCTAGACGAGACGGGACCTCTCTTAACATAGCACGTACCTGCGGCTGCAACAAGGTCATGACTTTTTTTAGCCGAGTTGCATTGAAAGTAAGAATTTGCTCGAGAATTTCGGTCGAATGAAAAGCAAAATGAACAACACGGAAGAACTTAGATAACTTTTTCAGGTGAATATATATAACTTAAAACATTGTGGCACGCTTCGTTTTTGTTATTTCATATCTTCAAAGTTTCCTAACAGATATTAATTAATGAACAAAGTATTATCTTGAAAGGGTTAACCATCTTAATACTCAACAGAGTGTCCGTGGCCATTGAGAAACTTACCATTTATCATGCGACAACATTTTAGTGTGAATATCACATGATTTGAGATAGGAAAATGGTGCGTTGGTTTAAGGTCTCCGTTGATTGATATAGAAATATTGTTTGTAATATTTGTATTTCTGTTGGAAAGATTCCTTAACTTACTGTCACCTCCCTAAAAACGTTGAAAAGCTGAAAATAGGTATCATAACAACGAGAACAATATTAATCTCTTCCCATCGACCATCTCGGTACTACCTGCACATACAAAGTTTAAAAACCCCTGAATACAAATTTATCTTATTCATACACTTTCTTACTTCGAGCGTATTAATATTTAAATCATCAAATCAGATAATGATGTTAATCGAACGAACTTAACAAAATGTAAATAGGATATACACATCACCCCACTTGAAAGGCAGGTACTGCGTGTAGGTAAATGCTGGTTCTTATACTTACAACGCTCCAATTACACCTGAAAAAACAAATTTCCCGGCGTGTATCGGGTGTTGACCGACGTTATCGTAACTCCGGGTGAACGTGAACGAGCTACATCAGATTATATCTACTCTTGCGGCATGAAGTTTCACAATACAGTGACTGCCTTTGGCAAATATTCCTAGACGTGTTTTCAAGACTTTTACATCAATGTAGTTTTTCTCTGTAAAGGATTATTAATTTTATTTTTTTTAACAATAGCGAGTTTTCAATGAGAGATTAACATTTTTTTCATTACAATAAAATATCCCGTGATTCTGCATTTCTTGAGGTCTTTGATGTTGTGATTACTGGAGCAATGTTTAACCTGCGGTGGTCTCTTTGACGGCAATTTCAGTCCTTATATGTAATTTTTGTAGAAGAAAGATTATCCGACCTGAAATGACGGTTCAAAGATCATCGACACAGCGTGAAGTTGACTAATCTTTCGTCCTACACAACTTTTCACTGAGGTAGTTAAAAACAGTCGTTTTAAGGATTTTTCAATTGTTATCTGATTTCCCTATGTCAGTGTGACCAAAAGCTGAAAATTACATGCAATGAAGCTTGCCATGTCACGACAACCGGTCATTAGTTTTGATCTAAATTACATGTATGGCTGTGTATCAACACTCGCGTACCTTCTTTGAAGTCTACATTTCCCAAGTAGCAGGGCAAGCTATCTGAATGTTAATGCCCTTAAATATGTATGATTTTATTATAGGAAACTTTTAAAAATTTACTGAGTAAAAGTCAATCTTAAACTTCTATACGCGTGTATATAAAATTGGCTGCTTTGAAAGAGAACATAGGTTCCAGTACTTTTGCATCATAAATTACATCAAGTTCACTTATATTGTTTGTATGCGCAATATTGTCACGGCTCACTGAAACTTGATGCCACAGCGCTAATCTTATATTAACAGAGCTATATGTTTAGTCCAAGGTTAGACCCACGTAGTTTGTGCGAGACACGCGTGTAGATTCAGTTTCTATTAAGCGGCGCTCATTTGATCCCTTTACAGTCACTTGATTAAGTTACATTATTTCTCAAAAGCAATGTTAAATGTCTCGATATCGTTTCTTTTTCTTTCAAAATCAAATGTTTTTTTCGTGTATTTTTTTCACTTTAGAGTACAAGCAATAACCAAAGCGAAACATCATCTTGGTGTTGTTACATAAGTGAAGGCGTACTTATAATATAAGGTACAGTTTATTACATATTCAAATCGCTAATATCCTCCCAATCTTTTCCATATGCTTTTGTATTTTTGTATCTCTTTCTGACAGACTACTACATTAAAGATCGATTTTCAAAAACAACGATATCTACAAATAGTTGATATCGCTAAAATCAAATCGCCATTACGAAGTTACCATCAGCATATACCCTCCATAGACTGTGATATCACTGATACAATACTATGAGCTATATGATTGATGAATATACTAATATTTAGACGTGGAAATGCTGAGGGTATCACATTTCTATGACCTCACTGCACGAGAAGCTTGTATTCACAAGTTTATCTTTATAACTAATGAATAAAGGTTTTGGATAAGTATGGTATCATCTTCGTGTTTTCCGAAATAAAAAAAAATTGTTAACCAGTTTAAAAACTTGTGCAGCAAGCCTTTGAAACGAGAAATTCAAATTCGTTTTGTGTACATGTATCTATTAAATATATCTAAATCCTTATCCTTATACGTCGGAAAAGATTCATTGTCTCTGTAGCCCACGATGCAGGATGTGTCACATATCAATGTTAGGCTGTGTGATGTTATCATAAGGGGCGATGGAATCACTTAATCTACATTCAAATCCAATTTTCGTTTACAAATAAGGAGCAACTGAGCACTTAGCTTTTGTACCATCAAAATCCCTGAGTAATGCGACTGAGAAAAAAGCGATAATGGATTTCTACGGTTATGTTACACAAAGAATCCTATAAAACATCTTCTCCATCAGTGAAGGTTTGTGTACACCATCGTCTGTTTGTGTGGCCATCAGAGTTATGTGAGTCTGAGTATACCCGTTCATACCGCCCTGCTTCCTCCAATTCAGATCAAGTACTGCCCTCTTCCTGTTGAAACCAGAAGATATACGAATACATTGTGAGTGGAGTGTGAGTTTCATTTAGTGTGAGTGGTGATGATGATTGCTCTATGTATGATGATATCTGTTTTAGCTATTCCAATCTCCTAGATATCAGTGACAAGAATTAAAATAGATTCCTATAAATTGTAGTGAATTCTTGGCATAGTAGTTACGGTTCTCGCCGAATACCACGAATATTCCTAACTCTTTTGTACCCGTATCGTAACTTTGTTTTGTACATTCACAAATGATATTAGAAAATGAGCACAATATCACGAATCCTCACGAATGTTTATTTGAAAATGACATTTCTCTATGTGTTTGTCTACTTTAACGACTAAAAGTTTACTTTTCTTGCTTGTATCAATCATTCCAACATTGTCTGTCTTGACATGTCTTCCCTAATACGTAACCAAATTATTACCAATTTCTGGTGAACTTATACAGCTATCTAAAATGACCAACAACCAGTACTTATTGGTAAATATATATAAGGTTTATTCTATTAACATGGTCAACACAAGGAAATAATCATCAATTAACACTTTCTAACGAGCGGTAACAAATCCAATACAAGAAAAATATCACATGACTGTATTTCTTGTACTTTGAATGTGATGAACGTGTTGATAAGAGTACAAGGTTTATTAAATTGTATCTTATTTTTTCATAAATATATTGCTTTTTTTAGATCGCTTAGCGCAAAATCATTCAAGGTATGCTTCAATCGAGCAGGACCTATATAAAGTATAAACTGTTGACATGTTCGTTATCTTATTGAGACGAACACCACAATGCATCAAGTCCGACCAGATTGCGAGTGTTTGATAATAATATAATGACAACCACCTTTTTGAAGCATAATCAGTGTACAGAGTTAACGGTAAAAGTAACTACAACAAAGATAAAGGTATAGCCTGTCGATGCCTTCAAATAAAGAATATCTTAAATCGATGGCCATATCTTTATTCCTTGGTTCAACTTATCAATTAGGCTCGGTACAAAATATAAACAATGTAAGTTCAATTACTTTTAAGAGAGCTTTGATTCTTCAAACTCAAGTTTCTAACAAGTCTTTTCTGATTAATTATAAAAGTGGAATTATTTCTCATACGGTAAAGATAGAGTGTTTGCCATCAGATAATGGCACCAGTTTCGTGTTGATTACCACTAGAGTTCCACATCAAGTTCACGGGGGCGGAGATTCACTGATGAGAGACCAGCTACAGTTGACGAGGGACAAGCTCATTCATCACAAGACAATACCACTGTCCTTGGTCTGCATGTAAACATCAGTACTCCCAGTCACACCTGCAATACAATTTACAATCTGCAGATTTCAGAACAGAATGATAAAGATGACTCTGAAGCTGTATTCAAACCCTCATTCAAAATATAGTAATAGCACAATAAGTTTCATTCATTTCGAGAAGTAAATGTACATACTGCACATAAGATGGAAAAGTGTAAATAATAAGCACTGGAGAAAAACACAGATATCATGTTTTACTGGTGTGTCACGTTCTATATAAAAGAGGTAATGCACTAACCAAAGTGTACTGCACGACCCTTTCGCCTTGAGGTATGCAAGGTTTCACAAACAAATGTAGTCGACAGGTTCTTTCTTTACATACTTTACATCAGAATATCGGTAATAAAATCATTCTAGTCATGATAGTGTTAAAACACATCACTAATCGTGGAAGAGAAAATCTCAGTCAAGGCTAACAAGACATGATATTGACTTTACTTGAACTGTCATTGAAAAATAGAAAGGACTTATCCCGTTCGGAGGATGTTTGATTTGATTATGATTTCAGTTATAATAGAAAAAAAATGTCCAAATTAATACTCGTTATTCTCTTTCATTTTGTAAATGACATATTGAAGCATATGAATATACTGATGGATCTTAAAAAAAGAACGAAATTTCCTAAGAGAATATTAGATAGAATATTAAATTAATTTTCTGAAATATACAGAAGACGCGTGAAAGCGGACAAAGTAATAATGCTGCCTTGCCCTATATAGGCTCTTATTACAATGGACATGCAATTTAAGAGTATCTCGGATAATCGAGAGAATTGTGCTATCTCACGTGTAGTAAACAAAGTTATCTTCTATGACTTGTGGTACTGTAGTACATCTTTAGGTTGTTGTTTGGTTTAAAATAAATCCCCATTAAAATTAGTTTAGGCAAAACAAATTTCCTTAGAAAATGTTGAACCCGATTACCCATTGTCGTAGAATAAAAGGTGTAAAGCATCAAGCGAAACCTGCATGGACATTAAAGTGTGAACTCTTTTAATTCATTCAATATAGAGAAACATATATATTCGCAAAGCTCAACCGAACTTGCTCAAGCGTATGATTTAAACAGTTTGACCTGGTACCATTTGTCTTCCTTTTCTTGAGAAGAAACCGTGCTACAGGGTCCTTATGCTCCCTGAGTTTAAACTATACACAACATTTGTTTCGTCCAAGTAGAACTGCCTACCCTACTTTCATTGAATGTGTGGACATATTGAGACTTCAGTGTTTGTACAAAAACAATGAAGGTATTATGATACTATTAGTTACGACCTATCATGCTCTGATTTGAAATGTTTAATCATTTCATCCGTTTACTGGGGATATACAGTTTAAATTCCAAACTCTGAATCCTAAATTGTTACGTATTCCAGTATTTAAACAAACAGTTATCAACGATATGTAATAAGTGTACAATTTGCATCACTGCTGTACACTCATATGCGGAGACTATCATGTGTTCAACATATAACCAAATAGAACAAGTAGGCAGCCATGTAGTAACAGGGACAGTATAGTACCGCTGGTAAACCTGGTATTGGCGTGTTCCAGTGGTAAATGTATATTGGTTTAGAACAGCATGAACACTCTGTTATCGAATTATCAATCTATCTATGAATAGATATGTAAAAAAACAATTATATGTATGATGGCAAACTATACAAGCATTGTTGCATTTTGAAACATGCTGACTTGGCTGGAAAATGACATGCAACAGCTGCAACTGTAGAAGAGCTACAACCTGTGACCCGGCTCCGACCCTTCACGTCGCTTAATACAGTATTCAATGCTACAGGAAACTACAACACAGACCGCCCTGTCACCAGGCCCGTGTTTGACAGCTACATCGGGATGATCCCGCACCTGGACATTGCATTGTTGTCAACTCGTTTGTTTTTGTAAAACTGTTATCACATAAATACAGTCACTGTCATTACTGAAAACCTCTCTTCCATCAAACGTTTCCCATAGCCCTCTTCTCATGGTAGCATAGCAAATCAATTGATATATTGCGGACAATGTCAACTTGTCTTAAATGTTCTCACTACTTTAATGGCGTTGTCAAAATTAGTCATTAGCTCTGTACCTCATCAGGTTCACAGGATTTCCATATGGGGACCACATAATCACAAAATATATTAAATATAATTCCCACTAGCTATATATGTAGTCTCAACACATGGTTCGCGACAAGAAGACGAAACAAGATAACCATAGCATCGTCCCTGTGCCTCTTCCACAGGGTCACCAAATCTATAATGTAGTATCCCCATCAGCTAAAGAGTCCGAAAACTTTCTAGGCCTCTTGCTTCTAGAGAAGAAGATGGAAATAGGTTTTTTTAGAGCGTGGCCCCTGTGGCAATTTTCAAACGCCTTAGCCAAGGAGTCTGTACACGTGATTTATATTCCTTAGTCAATGTTTCTGGAGAAGAAGATGAAATAGTGAAAAGTTGACGGAGGGACGCCGGAAGACACGCCATGCCGTAAGCCCAGATGAGCTTAAATGCATTTTTACAAATTGGAACAAAGTTCGTCCTCTGATCATGAAAAAGAAAATCCACAAATTGAACATTCAAATAAGAATATACGGCAGTGCTTAAAGTGAAACGCAGATATGTTGCGTATACAACTTCTCCAACTAGTTCATCGGGAAATAACTGTGCTATCATAAATCATTATCTTCAACTACATTCAAAATGACATAGTAACATTCAACGTACATACATATATAGATAAAATAAGGAAAGGTGTGGCCCTTACATATAAACATACGGAAAGGCCTGTGCCTTGTACATATTTGATTATTGAATAAAGGGGTGGCGTTAGATGAATCATTTTATACAAGGGCCATTCTACACCACTTTAACATGTCACTATAAACATATCAAAATATTGCAGATACATTGCTTGTCACGCATTAATTAAACCGTCGAACCTATTAGACAGACACAGCAACATCATATTGTTTATAGTTGGTTTGGGCGGCATTGTATGCAGCTTAAATCAATTGTAGTATATATTCATAGACTCTTTTGCGACGAAAACAAGGCATCAACTTGTTATAGATTGAATGGAATGTAACAATTTCACATAAATGTTTTAGTTAAAAGCGAAATATAAATAATCTTCGTTAAAATTTTATAGAAATTTCAGACCACATCGTTGGAAGAATAAGGAATACTGACACTCTACATTGCAGCTAGTTTTAGGACAGTTTTATAAGTGCAGTATAACGGTATATAATAAAGCCGATGCGTTTTCTAACACTTGATTTGAACATAGGCAAAGTGGAACAGTAACTCAACAGGAAATCAAATAAAGACCTGAGCGACATGAGCCATGTAACAGCTGATGATACGCTCCACTGCGATGTGAGACCGTGAGCATACTGCGTACGTGATTCCCTAAACGTTACGCGCCATATCCATCATCAACTGCGTTTGATTCTCAGCTAAAACACTCTGAACGCTAATGGCTGCATGTGATGATAAGAAACAATAAAGTGATGATATGCACGCCGTGGCCTTCAGACGTTTTCTGAAAACACCCTACAAAAACTTACTAACCATAGTCTTAAGATTTTATTGTATTTATCAAATCTTCAACCATAGTTTGACCTTTTCAACTGAATACATTCATATTTCCCCAAATCTAATTAAAACCATACTAAATATAAGTCATTAGTGACAATCAAGGTGGTGTTAGCATTATCAATATATCATAATGATCATTAATATTTAGTCAAAACATAAATCAATGTGTATTGTATTACATGTTGACTTGAATTTCAATCAAATATCCGTAGAGAAAATTTCTTTCTGTAAGTTCTTCGTTTGGATTTTTGTTGTTGCAACGATGCATTGTTCAAGTCTTTTGCTTTGGTAGACTTGACAGTCTCTTGAAAATAATTCACAAAAAAGATTACTCATTTAATGTACTAAGAAAGGGACCTCAGAAAAATTGTCCTTTCATTCAAATTAAGACCTGCTCTTCGAAGGGTATTTTGGGTTATAATAGTATTTACGAAGGTTTAGTTGTTAGACTATTGCTTTGGTGACACGATCGAATAAGGTCTATATTTTACAACTTTAATAGTAGGTTTAACTTGAATGTTGTTGCTCATTTATTGAATATTTAAGGAAACTGGACAACTGGTATGTGAGTATTGTTTCACTCTTAGTAAAAACATATTAAGCGAGCGATGTTCTCGATAAATCCTTAAAAATCTATTTCATATCAGTGAGGTGACAGGTACAGAGGTTACAATATAAATTACCAATTTTTATCTATTTTGCGAAAGAAACATCTGATAATAAAAATCCGTTGAACTGAATCCCAATTAAGCAATGACCTGTCTATTAGAGAGTGAAAGAGCGCAGGGTTAGAAGAAACTGGTGTCCAGTGGGTGTTTAGCTGAAGGTCGCCATGTAATGTAAGATAACGGGATCATCTGTCATCTACACTTGCGCTTCACACGTTGCGGACACAACATTACAGCTTCCGTCATAATCGTCATTGCAGTCACCGCAAACAAATGTGACGGTCTGTATATGTATATGAAGATCATCACATTGTTATGCTTTCAAAACAGTGTACTCATCTGTCAGAGGATATCTGTATCAATACACTTTACATTACACGTGGCTCTTTTGGCCTTATTTGCAAATGCCGATAGCTGGGTAGTTACGTGGTTGACATACAGTGCTGGCGAGTTGTGCTTTACACTTGTGAATAACACAGTGAGAAATCGTCAGAAAGTGTTTAAATAAATTAATTATCTAATTCAAATAATCTATAATAAATGTAATTATATATTTTAAAAAAAACGAGGGATGCATAAAAAGCGCTCTTCGTGTAGTTAAATTCAGTTAAATTAAGTACAGTGCCGTTCATCGTTTCTTTGTTAAAGCAATCAGACATGGATCACGTCTAAAAACCGCATGTTTGAAGGTCAACTGAACGTTCTGAAGGTTAGAGAGGAGACATCAGATAACCGTAGCGATAACTCAGCTCAAACACACTATAAAACAATCATACACGAGTTCAGAGTGATGTCAGAGGAGGTTGATTATCCGGCAATGGCAATAAAGAGACAATAATTGAGATGTGCCCTCGTAAAATACAGTATTGCAAACCTTTATGTGCGTGCATATAGAGGGTTATAATTAGAATATTCGCGACTCTTACTAAAGCATTGGTGCACAAATGGATGCTTTATAATTTACGTATCACGCACAAACTCAAAGATCAAATGAAAGATGTATTGATAATGAACTGTAAAGATTACATAATTATCAACTTGCAGTACTAACCAAAAAAATGGAGAAATATTTTATAACATTTTACAAAGCAAATCTTAGGCTGAAGGTTGTAAAAATTCCTAATGATAATGTATGAATATGATTAGCAAAATTATTAATTTATTTTAACATATTTACTACTGTAAGTACTGTTATGCTGCTGCAAAGACAAATGAGTGAATTACTATGTTTATTTCTATCTAATGAAAGCTAAATGTCACACTATTGCCTCCACTTTCAATAACGCTATTTATTCACGGTCTGGACAACCGGCTGTTAACAGCAATAACACTTAGACGCGTCGCTGAAACTCAGCCTAACACTGACTCCAGTCCTAAGTGTCATCAGTCTCCTACTCTAGAGCCATCAAGCTGTGTTGGAGATAGTGACAACGTTGAACAATACCCAGAGACGACCTAGACTTCGCGTGTCGAGGTTCGAGTAGTCGGGCCTGATTTCCTGCACGTTCAACTACTGATAATTAGCATTGTCCTCCTTGCTCAACTTCTCGTTACACTCTCTACACCTGTACATGTTATGGTTCTTATCATTTCATACAGTATAAATATATATATATATATATATATATATATATATATATATATTACAATTTTAAGGATTCAGCCATCAGCCTGATTCCTTATTGTTATTTGTGTGTTTTTATAATTTTAATAATTTCATTATTATTCTTTACGTTTCCATTATTCTCTATACAGCTATAATAGGCATTGGTTGTAATAATTTGTTGTCAAATTTCATATACTTTATATTTGCTCCAAATACTGATAGCATTTTGATGGATGTGCGATTCGCAAGACTGGGTCACGAATGAACTACGAATGAAAATTACAGGATTTCTGAAACTTTTTGACATGCCAAGATTTTTACATTCTCCGGATGTCGTAACAAAAGCCGGAGTAACTGTACAGACTTGGGTTAAGATGACTTCACGAAGCCCCTTATTTGTTTACGTTGATGGCACCGAAATGTCGTTTAGCAGATAACGAGCTGTCATAGTACCGAGGTCATTTCAAAGGTCACTGTGAAATTTAAATGCAACCACGTCTGGTTTCTATACGATTATACTATATAACACTAAGGTTCAGTCTGTGAATATTTTTCCAAAAAATAATTTGTTTTATATTTTCATCTTGAATTTGCAGTTTCATAGTGTGTGGTTGAAGTCTATACATGCTGAATGAGGGCCTAACCTGTATCATAGACTCAAAGAACTGTATCAAAGCTTTCACGATCAACGAGCAGGATTACTAACCAACCACACACATTTTCAGTAGACGATTGGAGGATATTCAAATATCTTCATAAAATGATTGGGAATATTAAGTACATGCTTTGATTTTGTACTCTTACCAAGCATCACATATTTTTCAATAATGTAACCAATTGTTTATGTGCTTTTGATTTTCTTCGGTAACTCGAAAACAAAAAGGTTATGATAAATGAAACTTTGCATACCAAAATGATAATTTGCTAAGCGTGCCCTTTTAATATGATGGTCGCCGAATGAAAGAAAGTTTTGTTTATTTTCCTTACCATAAATTATTTATACACCTATAACTGTGAAATGATTGCTATTCCTTTTTCATTTTTTTCTCTTTCGTCAGGCCTCCTCCTTTTTTCAAAATAAATTATGTGCGATGAGGACATCACCTCATAAAATCGCATATGCATCGGACACTAAATACGACGTTGTGTAGCAATCGTGTTTGCATTGTGTGATATTTGTGCAAAATTCGCACTGTTAAGGTTTACCGTAGACTCGTAGTACCACTACGATCGGAGCTACATCCACAAAGTGTTCGTATTGTGGTCGTGTGGAAAGTCTTTGACATCGGACATCCTGACAACATCGGACCTCGAACGATATTTGTTTATCAGGAATCGGAGCAAAGTTCATGCGAAATCAAAAAGTTCTATTTCGTGCATCTTATGAGAAGCTACATATCTTTCAGTTTTCATATGGACCCTTTTTTTACGATCGTAAAATTTTGGTGTTATTAAAGCAACAGAGTAATTTCATTATATAATTTTTAAAAAATGAATACTTAAGATAATAATACTGTGACCTAAATAATAACACTGTAACCCGGCGTTTATCAATGAAGCGGGTGTCCGTATATATAAACTGGTAATGCCCTGACAACCCACAAATTATCACATATCAGTCTACACACCACAAAGACAATACGGTAACGATGATGATATATCGTGTATGTAAGGATATAATGAACCAGTTAAACACGAAACACTGGTAACCAACAGGCGTGCACTTTTATCTCGACCTGCACCTTGACCCAGTACAGACGTCCTCGGAACTAGATATTGGTGACATAGTTTCATTATGTTTGCTAGTTATCATGTATACTATATTAGTGGATATTACATATCAATAAATCATAACGTGGTCATATCCCTTTACGGATAACTATATTGTTCTTCTAGGTAAATGAACAAATTGCTGATATTAGATTAAAAACATGTAACGTGAGAGCGCTATATCAAATTAATACTACGAATTAATGATATGTATAAACAGCTTATTCAAAAACAACATATGGCGATTGTATTTCAAAATATTATCCATAAAGACATATTTCAGAATAAAGATGAAAACATCTTGAATTTCTTCTCCCTTGTCGCGTCACATCTACAGATACATGGCTGGCATTAAACTAGTTATTGAAATAGATAAATTTAAACTATACTTACTTCTTTGATTGGCATGGAGAAACAATGTCACAATATCAACAGCTTAGAACCAACACGCCCTAAGAGGTATGTATAAAAGAGATGACTGAAGAAAACAGAATTACATTCTAGAACGTGACGCATCTGAATTACCAAAATATACGACTGGCAAAATTGATTTCAGCTTTCTAGGACATTTAGCTTCTTCTGGAGAAAGAGATGAAAAAAAATAAGTTTGCGTAGAGAATTAACTTCACACCGGCAGCCTATTTAAAGAAAACCCAAACTTCAGAGCGAAAGAAAGGAACCCAAAGCTGGTGATAAGCTGCAAAGAGAAATGAAGGACATGACACTGATAATACAGAAAATCACAAAGAGAAATGAAGGACATGACACTGATAATACAGAGAATCACAAAGAGAATGAAGGACATGACACTGATAATACAGAGAATCACAAAGAGAATGAAGGACATGACACTGATAATACAGAGAATCACAAAGAGAATGAAGGACATGACACTGATAATACAGAGAATCACAAAGAGAATGAAGGACATGACACTGATAATACAGAGAATCACAAAGAGAAATGAAGGACATGACACTGATAATACAGAGAATCACAATGAGAATGAAGGAGAACAACACGATGAGAATGAAGTGTTCGCTTTCGTGTCTCAGGTTGTTTAAATCAAACACTGAAAACACAAACAATATCTGCATTCCCTAGAGGCATCACTTTCACATAACGTTTTACACTGTCTTTATACCCTAGAGGCATTACTACCACAAAACTTGAATCTCAACTTGGTCAAGCAACATAAAAGATTTTACTTACCCTATGGCTAACAGCATGTTCATACTGGAAACAATTCTTATCTTCAGAAGGAAACATTGATTTTTTCTTGTTGCAAAGATACTCATGTCTCGAGTCTATATATTTGAGAAACAACTTGGTCCACTTCGAAATTGTCAAGACCATACTGAATTAATATTCGTTTCCCCTGAGGGTTCATACTTCAACGCCTTGTTAAGTCCCTCTTCCGTTGTTGTTTGGTAACATTGGGCAAGTAGTGTATGCAATTACTCCTCTAGATGAATATTAGCTCATAGAGTGCTGGTTGGTTTGGTAGGTTGGTGGCTGAATTGTGTCCATTAAATGAATTAAGAAGTGGCCAGGTACAGTGCTGTCGGGTAAAGCTACGCACCTAAGAGATACATGTTCATTCTTCCGAAAAAAATACAGTATATGGGATAAAAACCACATCACTGTTAAAGTTCAGACCTTCACTTATAATATTAATGTAAAATATAAATGTTGAAATGTTTTTGTCAGTGACACTGAAAGTTTTCCAACGTCTACCCCCTATTCCCGTAGGTCGCCATGTGTAGGCTAAAGATACGCAGGGTTTGAATACACCTAACATTTCCATATTATGATTTTGATAGATTCTTAAACTGCTTTCTGAAGTCGAGGTAAGGACAAACCGATAGTCGGATCAATATTTTGGTTTCCAATGCCAATTGTTATGTGGGAAGGCAAACTGTTTGATGACGACATTTTTGCTAGTTAGCTTTGTCAGTTTTTACCAATTCTGTGCCAATAATAAACATTTAAGTACTTTTTACCTTTTCAAAAACTGCATGATGTGTTCTTACTTGCATTAAGATGCATAGAAAAAAATCTATTACAAGCTTACACTCATCTCGCTGTAGTAGGTCAAGCTTTGTGCCAGTGCGTATATCTTTACCCTCCGCGTATCTTTACCCCACACGGCTGTACACTTATATACTTCACAAATATATATGCGTTGTCGATTAATAATTGAATGATACTGAATACTAAATCGGTTTTAAGATACTAATTTTAATGAAAACTACTACTAAGTGAAACCCGTTCTATTGAATTTTTGGCAATTTCCTTACAACAAACTTTTCTCTTGCATTGAGAGTTTTTAAAAACAAGTTTATCATAGCCAACAACAGCTATGTTGTTTTTGATGCTAAGACGTTTCTGTGTCCCGAAGTCTCACGAAGCTATGATCACCTAGGTGTTAAAACGATATTGATTTATTGAATTAATATGAAAATATTCTGCAGAATCGTCAATGTAATGAAGAATATGAATATCCAGTAAGACATGTTTTACCATACTTGTACACGAGTCTTTTATTCACTTTTAAATGCGCTAAATTGGAAAGCTTAAAACATCATTTGGAAATAAAAACGAGACAACAAATCTAAAATACGTATTTGGGTTTGGGAATGACTTATTGTCGAAGCGTTTTTTTTATTTCTTGTCGAAAAAAACTAAATATGACTATGGACATACAATTACATATTTCGAATTGCAAACGAGTGGAAATGGACTACTTGTTTTTAGGCACTATTGCAATCATTTCAGGCTCAGATTGACCATTGTAGGGCATATGAGGACTGATGTAATCACTTGATCTTTCAAATAATGAAATTGAATATTTATCATTATTCAAAATTGGGCTTGCAATCAATCATGAAATAGTTAACAGCTGTCTCTACCGGATATCGAAAATCTTAAACGTCGGTCATGCAGATAATGGGAAAGAATAATGGTTGAAAATGGATGGATTAGCCTCGGAATACGCAGCTTTGAATATACTTTTATGAAGACATAACTGTAACATCGCCGATTTCTTATACATGACTTCCAACTGTAACATCGCCGATTTCTTATACATGACTTCCATTCACCGCAGCTGCTTTCTTTGGTTTTCAACCTTTTTGCAGATTTGATTTGATACCGTAGGTCATGCGGATGTATGAATTCCCCTGCTTTGTTAGAATGAACTTAATAACTTGAAAACCACAGTGTGAAACGCTACTTACTTTGCACTTTTAATAACTATGAAAGATTGATGTGCGTCATTTCCCTAAAGGAAGAATTCAGTTTTACACAAAGGTACTGTCTGGGAATTAATGACGGAATGTCTTATTTAGTATAATACTGCTGGAATATTTTAATGACAGGTCGCGAATCTTACCCTTCATAATTTTAGCTCTCTGTTTGTGCCTTTTGTGACGGAAAACAGCTAGTTCAGTTTCGATCTGGTAGATGTTCCTCAGAACTTGAAGGCGTACCTGTAAAGTGATATCTTAACATAACACAAACATAACAAAACATGGAAGTCTGAAATACAAACTATAGACCTTTAGTAAAGGCCAACGATAAATAGAGTTCAATATAGGTATTTCAGGACTTAACCTTTCTTCTTAATGTTCATAAAATGAAAAAAAACGAGAATATCTTAACGCTGTAATCACCTGTTCCTTTATGGCTCGCTTAGATTCCAGCCGTCCATTAGGAGAGTCTGGAATGAAGTTGAAGACATCACAGCTGGGGCTCTTCGTAACAGCAGGGACTGATCGAGGCTCGTCAAAGTGTTCCTCATACACGAAGGCGTTTTTATCAATCAGTACTACCTCATCTCCATCTCGAACACCATCGCTACAGAACAATGGGGTTGTGGTATGCGCTGGATAATACTTCTGTAGAACATTCTGAACGTCAGATCTTTTGTTGCTTTTCACACGTCCTTTAGTTTTTTTTCCTTGAGCAGTTCTCTCGCCCCCTGTTTCAGTGGCTGTATTATTGGGAAGGCTCTTCTTAACACTCACTGTCGGACCAGGCTCAGAATTTTCAAACATTGGACCACAAGTGTCCTTAAGCACTCGTAGTACACCATCCTCGCAACCATGCAAATAAGTAACCTTAGTGGCTGAGCGGATGTTTTTCTGTTTATTCTCTGAGCGGTTCCTTTCCTCAATTATTTCTTCTTCTGCGGCCTTAAGATGTCTTCTTTTATTTGGCTTTCTTTGATCTCGGTGTAAAATTGCTGTGGCGGATTTATTTTGCTGACACTTCTTTGATGGTCGAATGACCTTACTTCGTGTCGTGGAAGGTCTGACGGGTGATCTAATAATGGTTTTGATTGCGTCAACGGTTATCCCAGGAGTGGAAAACTGAGAGCAATCCAGCACAGCAATGGGAGTTTCAGGTAATGATGGTTCGGGACACTGAGGACGAGACAAAGGCGAGCGCCCGTTGATTGGTCTTCCCCGGAATGGTGTTCTAAACTGGGCCTTGCAGGCCTTTGGGATCATTCTCTCCTGTAACAAACGAACAACGCACACATAAACTTGGGATTTGGCTGACCATGTGTTGGGCTCGCACATGTATAAACATGTATACATCTACGGAAACGCTTAGATTGTTGGGACTTTTTTTTTATTCAGTGCTGTAAAGGTTAAATACTATACGCCTCTCTCTAAAACATTAAGCATACTTATCCCTCCTTGTCCATACCAGATTAATCAAGCTAAATCACCAAGCAAATGTGTCCAACACTGGTTATGAGGTTCCGAAAGATAACAAGCACGTGGTCATTACATAAAACCTACAGGCGAAAACTGAAGTCAGTATCTAATCATTTCAGTATCTTATCATGATCTTCATTTGAAATGTGTTTAAATAAATTGAGACAAAGGAGGATGCACATCACAAACAATGCAAGGCTTCTTAGCATGTCAACATTATAGCGTGTCTGATATCATTTACGAATGCATTACTGATAATCGATGTTCCTTTAAAGAAAGACTATTCTATAGATATTCCCGCTGATGTGCAGTTGAAAGTCAGGTATTGACGTCACGACTGTCCTACATCTTCGTGTTGTCTTCACCTAACCTTGGCGTTCAACTAACAATACAAGCCAGAAATCACCGGATCAGATTACTTTGTTTACCATCGTACAGATAGATTATAGTAGATAACTTGAAATAAGGATATAGTTCAACCAATAAAAGAGATTCTACCGAACGTTAAAACAATACGAATTATTCGGTAATGACCCAGAGAACAAATCTAACGGGTTCGTGTTAACCGAAAACTAGACTAAAACATACATAAATGCGATGCAACGTTTACACAAACGTGCTAATAACAGCTCAATACAATTCACTCAAAGTTGCCTATCACGGTTTACATTTTCAAGGAAAAATAATTTTGAAAAATAATTTTTTTAAAAATAAAAGTGACAAAACATTATCGTTATAGAGATACAAGTTGCTCAACGCATATCAACGCAAAGAGCGGCTGAAGACCAAAATTATCTCCTAATATCAGAAAGGATTATTTATGTCTCTAGTTATCAATATTTCTCTTCGAATTAAGTGAATGGCTCGTAGACTTACAACTGTTAAATATGCAGCAGACCGATTGAATGTCAATAACAAAACTCCAAACAGAACTTTGCAATACGTTGAGTAAAACAGAGCATTGTCTAGTCAATATAACGTTACCACCAAAAGGCTATTGGGGCCTTATATTGAATACAGAAGCTATTCATGGGGGTTTCAATTTATTAGACCAATTCATGAAACATTGATACATTTCACTCTGGTCCAGGCCATGGGATGATCAGGTGTTCCCCAGTCGACTGTATGAGCCTTTTCTGGTACCCAAGTAGACTAGTGACAAGATTCTGGACCAGGGTTTATCGGAGCTGTTAAACTTGGTACGGTCAACTATCGGGTGCGGCTTCACAATGATGACCTGGTCAGATAGTAAGTTGGATTCCTCGTTTAGGATTATCTCCTCGAGCATAAATGTCAGCAACAGAACATCTCAACGCGTCCAGTGTGGGATGATATACGCAAGGAATGTCCTCATATCTATGTATTGATTAGAATTTACGCACTTCCACCGTTGCCGTTAAATTGACCTACATTCTCCATAAATGCGTACTATTACCGTACATTGTTTTGTTTTGCGTGTCAGCTCTGACCTAGCGGTCTATTATTGTGTGAAATCGATGAGATTTGATTCTACAGAGGGTCGAGGTCCTGGGGTCACACAAATCACGTGGACATGAACGTCTGATAGACACGATCTGGTAATGATTAGATCACACCTAAGGTTTTTTCTGACCTACAACGTCTAGCATATATAATATCTGGTTTAAGAGACTCGTGGTTTTCTGCTTAATCCAGCTCGAGATCATCGTATCTGTGGTTGATAAAGGTAGCGGGACACAACTGATCTTAGAAGCAGTTACAGGTTTGATACTTCGTCATGAAAAATCACTAACAAATAGCAGGCTTTGGTATTCACTTGTATGCAAGACATGCTTTTAAGATTTACAGAAGACAATATGTTCAGCAAAATGGTTACCCACCACCACCACGATCACCCCGACTTGCAAAACAAGAAGAAAAAGGATAAATTTGAAATTGAATTGAACAGGATTCATATCTTAAAAGATGAAAAACAATTGTACTGTGCCAAATATGATGTAATTTTTTAAAGACGGTTTCACGTCAGTTTACGTGCAATTATTGCATGAGGAATGTGTCTTATAACAGCCACAAACACTAACGGATCTCTGGATCAGAAGCCGAGCTAGGCGCTCTTTCCATATCTTCTTGAAATCTTCCATGGCTTTATTGGACTTTAATTTCGTCATTACTGACGTCACCAATGATAATGACTAACGTCGTTCAATGTGTTCATATTCAGGTTTTATTTTAGTTATTCTGAAGGATGTGGAAGTGAAGGTGTACTGGCTGTCGCGAGAGTCGGTGCTGATAGATGCAGACTGTGCCTTTAAATTGTCCTGCTAAAAATCATCTGAAAGGGCGTGATGTTTATGACTATCATCTTTAAACGGCATTTCATGTTTACCTATTTGGGATGTTTATCCGTAACAACAAATTCATCATTTTAAGTTTGTCAATAGAAAAATCTTGTTTTCGGCACAAAAACAGGAATCACTTTCACTGGTTATCATTGCAATTCGTCATTGACTGTCTTATCTGCCATCAAGGAAATCATATTTACAATTTTTATAAATATGAATATGCATTGAAAGACAAATTTTGGTTTTGCACTAGGCAAAATCTTGCAACGATTATATGCAACCGAATATACAATATCAAGGCAGAATATTACTACTTGTTAATTGATCGCAACCATAATAACCTTCCTTTATAATATAACCGAAATGGGCATAGATTGTCCTAGATAATCACCTTCCTCACTCAGAGTATACATTGAATTAAAGTATAGATCAAAAGGGTCACGTTTCCATTCCGTAAGGTAATGCGTGACGGAGGTCATTACTGTAACAGTGGTTACTGTCGTTTTTACCAAAAACTGGATTCTTTCAAAATGAAAAACAATCCATAGACACTGCAGCTTGTGGGCTTGCCTTTCCAGCAATTTATTAATTTTTTACTATTTGATATCTTGTTAATCAGCTAAATGTTCTAAATTAAATTTTGAGGGGCGAAATATGCAAAATGTATACGTATTTACTAAAATATATTCCTTTTTAGTAATAAAACTTGGATCTATACTTGCTTTATTGTATCGATTAACTTTCCTTCAATCCTAATGAAAAGTCGCGGTCAATTCCCCCCACATGACATAATTCGTGCCAGTTAAAATCATCAGTCAACCATCTACATGTGCGCTATTGATGCATAATCAATCCTCTTGATAAGCCGATGAAATGAAAGGGTGTGATGGGATCTTGTTAACTGGATGTGCAGTAAGATGAGATGGCAATTGTTCAGTTTGAAATCTATGACCTAACTTTACTGTAAAGTAACAAAGAATACACACGTCGACAAATTATAATTTATTACATATTTCATTTATGTCCAATCTATGTCCAACGAGGGTATATCAAAAAGTTTCAATTATCACAGACACATAAAAAGTACAAATTTATTTATTCTCATGTTTTTAAGACTTCTCTACAAACCGTATTTCCTCGAATAAAAACCGGGGGGTAAGGGGGTGCTGAGTGAAATTGAACCCCGGGGTTGTATTCGAGGAAATAAGGTAGTCACCATCTAGAGATACACATTTTCCCCATCGCTTCTTGACCTTGCGCAGACCGTCTGACTAGAAGACCCCTGATTTCATGGAAAACCAAGCCTCTACCTCTCGAATGATGTCATTGGTGTCCTCAAAACGACGTCCACGAAGTGGATTTTTCATCTCAGGGAACAAGAAGAAGTCACTTGACGCAAGATCGAGTGAATGGGGGGGGGGGGGGGGGGGGGGGGGGGGGGGGGGGGATGCGGTAAGATTCCACAGCCACATCGCCGTGTCTCCACAGCAGCTGCTTGACAAGTATGAGTTGGGGCATTGTCAGCTAACAGGCGTAAACCTTTAGCGATCATACCGCGGCGCTTCTGTTTAATGGCATCTCGTAACTTGCTCAACAGGTTGCATTAATAAGCTTCAGTAATGGTTTGACCCCTAGCTAGATAATCCGTCAAGATGACTCCACGAAAATCACAAAAAACAGACACCATGACCTTCCCTGCAGACTTTTGCACCTTGGCCTTTTTGGGAGGTGGTGACGTAGCATGCTTCAATTCTTTGCTCATCTCTTTTGTCTCAGGATCATATTGATAGACCCAGCATTCATCCATGGTAACAAGACGTTTGAAGAAATCTTGTTCCAGAAACTACAATGCCTGCCGTGACATGTCCCTTCGATTCTGTTTTTGCAATGGAGTCAGTAGGCGAGGAACCCAGCATGCTGACACTTTGGACATATGCAACTGGTTATGGAGTATGTTCCATAAACTGCCATAACTCAGACCTGTTTCATGCATTATCATTTGTAGAGTTACGCGGCGATCTTCTTGAACCAGCGTCTCAACCTTCTTGATGACATCCATATCATCAGTAAGTGAGGGGCGTCCACTTCTTGGCTCATCTGCGAGGGACATGTGGCCTGTTTGGAAATTCCTTTTCCATCTCAAAACAGTATCATAGGATGGGCTGTCGTTGTCATGAAGAGATTGCATCTCATCATGAATTTGACGTGCAGTATAGCCCTTCAAATGTAAAAACTTATAATTACACTGCGCGCCTCACTGTTCTCCATAATAGGGGGTAATGTGCTATTTGGTTAACAGACGTAAAACTTGCTGTCGCTAAAAAGACTATTGTTGAACCAGGAACTAGACAAGGATCACTTATGCTACAGTGACCATTTGGTCCGTATTCACCAGTACATTATTTGTGATAATTTAAACTTTTTGATATACCCTCGTACAAGAAGGTCAAAGCGAAAACCACTTATCATAATGGTATTTCAACCCGCTAAGTTCGAGGAATTGTATTTTTGACAGGCAGTATAATCCTATATAACAATGTTACATTTGTTTATTATCAATATCAAGTATCTCTTATTGTTCTTAGTTTACATCGCCAAAGCTTTTAACAATGTAAAATCAGATAAACTGATTTCGGGGCAAATATCAAAGAAAACCCCCGCCTTTATCATAATTGGTTCTTGAAGAAATTTTACTTTGCAAAATGCATGGATTTATGTTCATTTCTTTGTGAGTGTGTAATCTGTCATATTGCGCGAGTGAAATTACAAACAGTTACTTCCAAACAAATGTTAACTGAGAAGCCATGTCACAAGTGTTCATTCATGCACGTTCAGATTTTAAGATGTGGGAGTATTCACAGGTCAGATCTAGCGTATGACAGCCGTCAGCCATAAGGCTATGTTCTCTACCGCCCAGTTACGTCACGCCCTAATTGACGGAGGTACACATGGATACGAATTTATAAACAGATACTTAGATACTGTTACTTGACTAAAGCCCATTTCACTTTTTGTCTTACCAAAATTTCTTTTGAAACAAGACAAAATTTGAAGTCGTATTAAAAAAATACCAGCATTCACATTTCCAGTTCATCACATAATGGAGAGAAAGGAGAAAACAATTACAGACGTACAATAAAAGTTTGGTTAAAATATGAAAAGAGTTACAAATGAGTGCAACCGATTCCATGAGCTATATAAGTGACATATGTTGCAAGTCACCATTATCATTCATGCAGCACTAAATATACATACACGTATGCAAGGTTACGGAGATCCAGTGTATGTAGAGTGCTGAGAAGCTATCTAGTGTTACGTAGGATTGCAGCTCGCCTATACGTGCTAGATCGAGGGGTCAAGGTTACCATAATCTACACTAACCCTTCAACTGCATGCTAGCCATTCCGAGTGACGTGCCGCTGGAAGGCCGCTATTTGCTGTAATTACGTGAATCCTTTCACAGAAAGGGCACACATGCAGGCTAAACGCTTTTGTGCTTTCCTTTTGTTAAACTGTAAAATTGAAAGCAAATTGGTCAACTACATACAGGCTGAGTGACTCCTTACATACATCTTTCATTAACGTGCTGTTGACATTTTGACAGGTCGTAATAGAGGGTTCAAATTAAAGTACTTACAAGTATGTCGTGATTGCGACGAGTTTGTTTTGATACTCATTTTGAACTAGAAACTTTCTACACTCGGTGACTGCAGTTTGTAATGACATGTGGTTTCGCCTAACACAACAAGGCTAGTGCAGGAGATAACGTTACATGCCAACTAAATGTGAATGTCCGCTTAATGACCACGTAGGGAGGTACGACCTCCTAGTAGCCAATCTCGCTTCATTGCCTCAAACTACCCTACAGACAATAGGAACTGTTTTAGACCTGGAAGGTTGGAGTTAAACACAAGACACAGAGGTGTTAACGAAGTTACAGTAGGTTCGTTCCCGAGAAAACAGCAGAGGAAGGCTTATACTGTCTCCATGCAGAAAAGTTATTGAGTCGTATCCCTGATATCGGTTATAAGTTGAAATAACAATATGGGTCGTACGAATTCTATTTTATACATGAACATCTCTAACACTCACGACTAAATATAACAAAGACAAGTTCATATCTTTTTCAAAAATAGTTGATGCTGACAAACACGTTGAAATACGTCTATTGAATATCGAAGTGGCATGATGGTTAAATTACTTTAACAACGTATACAACAACATAACAAATCATAAAATGCCTTTCCTTTTATCGTAATTATTTTCATCCGTTTGGAGCAGTAGGTAGCCTACACGATAATGAAGGCTCTATTCTCTTCATTACTTTTTAGAAGTACGATCAGCTTTGTAAATCCCAAATGTGATCTTTGCTTGTGAATGTTAGGGGAGGGCCATTATTGAAATAAAGCATGTTTTGACGAAACAAAGGACAATGTGCACTATGTCTATTTTAGCGTACAGCAACTTTATCGAAAGGTTGAACTTCTCTTCTGATTTAAGCACGGGATTCCAAACATATTATAATATTATGCCACGACAGTTATTTTGAAAATTGGCACTATTTTGTTTGATATGTATAGGTGACTAAATGAAGAGACAATTGAGACAGGCTGATATATTTCGTAGAAGTTATTTTACAAATTACCCTGATTTACCCTTTAACTCCTCTAATGCTAATGCAACATTGAAGTTCGAGTGGTCAGCGAACCACTAACGCTGGTCATATAGCGGTCAGATATCGATGAAACATATTAAATAAGTGGTCATCGTGGCTTGGCAAAAGCTAGCGTACAAGCTGCTGATCAACATAGATCAAGGTCTTCAACTTTTGACCGATGGACACCAATTTGCGACCGAGATGCAGTGGTTTGTGCGTGAATCAAGCGAAGCGTGAAAACTGACCCTTGACGATATGGGTTCAACAGAGTCGTTTAATTTGATAGAGGCTGCAATGCAGGGTTCATCTTAGGTCAAACTTTCTCGTATAATTCCATATCAAGCTAAGCGAGGACTAGTGTACGCTACTATGGGAGGTCATTAGGTCAACATGAGGTGGAGAGATACAGCGTCCACACATCAACATTGTCAGTCAATTATCAATCGACTCTTAATCCTTAATGTCTTGTTTATACACACCTGTATGATTGCCAAATGTGACGCAAGATCATTTTCCGACACGCACTGGTCATATATGTCGGTCAAGTATCGATAGTTACTGTAAGACATGCAATCAACGCGTCCTTATTAACATTTTAGTGCAAGATGGTGAATAGTTTATTTCGGACCGATTTGCTTGTCGCAACTAAACGCGTTGTGCGTCATTTTTAACATTATCATTAGGTTAAATATCACAAAGACCTTAATTATATATATATAACATAACTATATCACACATATATATACACATTCATTCACTTTCAAACCAGGCTCCTACTTGGACTTCCGGGCGAACCTAGGAGCATTTCCAGATAAGTACCTTTGCATATGTTACACAAGTCATTTTAGTCTGGGGAAGACCTCGATTGAAGCAACTAAACAGGTTCAGTGAAACGCCGTATGACAATTACTTTATACCATCGATAATCAATGTGAACTTGCAATCAATGACGATGATTCGAATTCTGCAGATAAACTGCAACGGGTGCTGCTGGTATAGTAGTAATACAAATAAGCATTACATCCGCCGGGGGCCTCACCAAGATGCGCAACTTTTGAACAGTATACCCTTATAACCTACAGCCCTCACATTCGGCACGCCATTGATACCGACACTAAGATTTTATACCCACCAGAAGGCAGAAACTAATTTACATGATGCCCAATGTATTCTGTTGTTGTGTTTTTGTGACAATCAATCTGTTGTTCAATCGATATTTATGTTTCGAAATAACTAAACCGTCTCTCTCTCTCTCTCTCTCTCTCTCTCTCTCTCTCTCTCTCTCTCTCTCTCTCTCTCTCTCTCTCTCTCTCTCTCTCTACTATATATTTATATATATATATATATATATATATATATATATATATATTAAGGTTCTATTCCAGTCCAAAAGAGTGTCGGTTAAGATAGTTTCCACGGTACACCGTCTCGTGATAGGTCTAACAGGAAAATTCTGCATCCTTAAAGTTCAACACTCTCATCACCCTGATACGGCAACGTTGTCAACGTAGTGGGTGCATTTACAGGAAGGTATCACGTGATCATGCCCTTCCTGACCCTAGACTTAGGCACCCTACCTCTATGTCATTGATAAGCTTAATCTCATAATAATCGCCTTCCAGAACTCCAATGTAGGTCAACCAAACACGTGGTAGTTGTTGGATTACCGGATTCCTTAAGGGTCGGTTAGAAGGCTTAATGAATGGTCACAATTATTAATATTATTAGGGTCAAGATCAAAGTCTGATTTTAGCGATTGTAATTATGTCTCAAACTCAAACCAAAGAGCGAATTTCAAGGGATCCTCACTCTCATGATGATAACAGGTGCTTCTTTTTCCTTGTTTTCTTATCAAAGACGAAAAAAACCCACGTCTGATGAAGCATAACAAGTACCGCTCAGTAAAAGTGGAGTTAATAAAAGTTCACAGCGGCGTTCAACTTTGTTGATCATCGATATTACCGTCATTTCTTTGATTTGCAAAGTTTTCATGGAACAAGTAAACGCATGTATTCGGTCAAAATCTTTCCTTAATCAATATCATTGACACTATTCCACTGGTGTACTTCAAATACACTGAGCCTAAATATTTCTTATCAACTCGATAGTTTCAAATTCTAAACTTTATTTTCCCCGTAAATGTACAGTCTGGTAGTCGTTTACATAAACAATGGTCCAACTTTCTGAAGTAATTGAGTTATAACCAGTTCTCATCGATGGGATGAAGCCAAACTCAAACTCAGCCATTAAAACAGAAAGTTTGCGATATTTCGATACTCAGGTAAAAGAAAAGCCGACGGGTGAATGATAAAGGGCCAACAAGCTCTACTCTGATATATAGTAGCCGCATCCTCAGATAGAGTTGCAATTACTCACATAAGTAAATGATCTATAACTACACAGATGTTAATGCACGTATTTACAGCAGGCGTCCAGTCGTTTGCCTTTTTACTGTATCCCAAACGAATTGGTATACAAATAACGTTATCATTATGACGTAAAATGTGGCATTTAAGTCCCGCACACGAAACATGTCTGCGCTAAAATGCAAATACAAGAAATGCGCTATCATTATAAATAGTAATTATGCAGTAGAATGGCACTGTTAACACGTGATTTGCACGAGCAAATAAAAACTCGGAAGTAAGATCAACTAGATTTCTTGAAAAAAGCATAATAGTTCAACATAACAATCAGAGTTAAATTATCTATTCTGAATGCATGTAATATTTAGTATTCTCCATCGCAACTAGTATGACATATACGGACAATCGAACAAAACCCACATATATATATATATATATATATATATATAAATGTAGTATATAAGTCAATGTTTTCTACATTATCAAAATAGATAGTCTATCACTACAGCTCTGTTTCATGCTGAGTGCATTTGTCAAGCACAAATGCACTCAGCATGAAACAGAGCTGTAGTGATAGACTATTTTGATAATGTAGAAAACATTGACTTATATACTACATTTATCTTGCTCCATCCATCAATGTTGAGCACTCTTCCAAACCCCTACAAGGTCAAACAACACAAAACCGCTTTGGTTTGTGCAATTTGCTTGTATATATATATATATATATATATATATATATATATATATATCCTTACGAGGGGATATCAAAAAGTTTGAATTATCACAAAGAATGTACTGGTGAATACGGACCAAATGGTCACTGTAGCATAAGTGATCCTTGTCTAGTTCCTGGGTCAACAATAGTCTTTTTAGCGACAGCAAGTTTTACGTCTGTTAACCAAATAGCACATTACCCCCTATTATGGAGAACAGTGAGGCGCGCAGTGTAATTATAAGTTTTTACATTTGAAGGGCTATACTGCACGTCAAATTCATGATGAGATGCAATCTCTTCATGACAATGACAGCCCATCCTATGATACTGTTTTGAGATGGAAAAGGAATTTCCAAACAGGCCACATGTCCCTCGCAGATGAGCCAAGAAGTGGACGCCCCTCACCATGGATGTCATCAAAAAGGTTGAGACGCTGGTTCAAGAAGATCGCCGCGTAACTCTACAAATGATAATGTATGAAACAGGTCTGAGTTATGGCAGTTTATGGAACATACTCCATAACCAGTTGCATATGTCCAAAGTGTCAGCATGCTGGGTTCCTCGCTTACTGACTCCATTGCAAAAACAAAATCGAAGGGACATGTCATGGCAGGCATTGGAGCTTCTGGAACAAGACGAAGAGGATTTTTTCAAACGTCTTGTTACCATGGGTGAATGCTGGGTCTATCAATATGATCCTGAGACAAAGAGATGAGCAAAGAGTGGAAGCATGTACGTCACCACCTTCCAAAAAGGCCAAGGTGCAAAAGTCTGCAGGAAAGGTCGTGGTGTCAGTTTTTTGCGATTTTCGTGGAGTCATCTTGACGGATTATCTAGCTAAGGGTCAGACCATTACTGGAGCTTATTACTGCAACCTGCTGAGCAAGTTACGAGATGCCATTAAACAGAAGAGCTGCGGTATGATCACCAAAGGTGTACGCCTGTTAGCTGACAATGCCCCCAGCTCACACTTGTCAAGCTGCAGCTGTGGAGGCATGCCGATGTGGCTTTGAAATCTTACCGCATCCCCCTATTCACCCGATCTTGCACCAATACCTTCTTCTTGTTCCCCGAGATGAAAAATCCACTTCGTGGACGTCGTTTTCGAGAGGTGGAGGCTTGGTTTTCCATGAAATCAGGGGTCTTCTAGTCAGACGATCTGCGCAAGGTCAAGAAGTAATGGGGAAAATGTGCATCTCTGGATGGTGACTATGTAGAGAAGTCTTAAAACATGAGAACAAAATCAAGCTTATACCTTTGATATGTGTCTGTGATAATTGAAACTTTTTGATATCCCCTCGTATTTCGTGTTGATATTAAAAGTCAAAAAAAAATTTTTCATATGATAACAAGGCAAGATTTAAAAAAGTTGTACACCGTGACTTGGCATAATAACCAAGTATGAATGAATGAGTGGAATATCATTTCGTATTCGAGTGTATTTAAAGTCTTCTCAGCCTACGTGTGTATACGCTCAACAGCGTTCACTAATATGTCGAGAATCGGAGTGAACAGCTTGTGACCCCTGTTGACGCTCCTCTTACGTGTTGCTGTTATTGACAAACCGATGTGACGTCAAGTACCCGGATGAATGAACACGTTCAGTACAGAGGCACATCTACGTTTGTGGCTAGCTGATGATGATGTGTTGACTGAGCCTGAGGAAGTATCTAGTTTCAGGACGCTATATGTTGTTGACGAGCGGTGTTAGCACCGTGTGTCCTGTACGCTGACGCTTTACATCACGGCATCATGCAGTATACTCATAATACGTATGACCTTCAGACGAGACTTTGCTTGCTTGCTCGTAATGATATCATTTTATCTTCATACATGTCCTCATTCTATGAAAATTCATATCGACTTAGTTTTAACAGCAGTAGTAGTGAAACAACAAGTTTAGTTCAAATTCTTATTTCATAGGCCAAAGGCCAACTTAAACAAAACGTTACAATATACAGAAATTGTGGGTTGATGGTGGGTTACACAATATTGTTTACAAATATGTCAATATCTTACACATTAGTATGATTACAAAAGCCTAACATATTACAGACGCCTACGTTTATAACAATTATGACGCGTTATGGTTATTTGTCTCGACATGGAATGAAGATATATTTTATCATACTCGGAGGTGAATAATGATACAGTGGCAAAAAGCGTTTGCGATAAATGATATTTAATGAAACTTGATGAATATACAAATTTTAAACTTTAACAATATATAAGGCGATTAGCATATTTAGGAAATTTTCATTTTCAACATAAAAACCCTGAACACATATTCCTATCTATCCTCTCTTTTCATAAAACTAACAAAACGAAATGCTCGATATTGCTCCCCTACAGCAATAACTCCGGTCCTCGTCGCAGCAAAGTGTGACATATTTCATTAAATAAGCTCGCGTGAACATCAATGCACGTATGTCCTGAAGAAAGTGGAAGCGCGGAATCAAGGAACAGATTTTCTTTGAACTTTTTGTCTTAAGAATGAAAGACCATAAAATTTATGAGACAAAACTGCTAGGACTGCAGTTGGTTCGATATAAATCCCTTGCATTCATCACATCGTATCGATCACCAACAGACGGCTAGGCTGTGATCGATCTGGTCGCACTGCACTCACTTCATAGGCCTTTGCGTCTGTTCAATGCGCATTCAGCCAGACCATTAATTTGCCCCAATTTTCAGGCAACCTGCATCATATAGACATGACTAGGTAATTGAGCACTGCGAATTCCTTACAGTCGTAGACTTAATTATGAACTCATTATGTTGTATTTAATATTGAAAACTCAATGGTCAATATATCAGTATATCATAATTCACTATTTCAAAATTTTGACTGCATCTGAAAGGTCTGATGAATGCTCATGTTTGATTGACAGCAAGGCAGACGGGTTTGTAAAAACCTAAACGCCGCCGGATTCTCCGATTCAGAGGCATACAAATTATGTACCTTTTGGTTTACATCTTCAGGACAATTACTTTGCTTCCCTTGGTATTTTAAGTTCAACATTGTCGAATTTCGAGATAAGGGATAGTGGACTGTATATGAAATTGAATCTGTGGGTCTGGGATGCAAAGGTAGCGAAGATGTGGTAGCAAGGCCCCAGATTCGCAAGGTAATAGCTGAGAATTTATCACTGAATTTCAACCCTGAAATATGTATAATGACCACGGCTACTCAGTACACACCATTCTTTCCATAGAAACGAGCTCTACTACTGGCAGTGGTCAGTGAACGCATCCGGAAACAAGGTGACGAGCGACCTCTCGATGAATACAAATCAAACATATTGAAGTTATTCCATTAGTAGGAAGGATAGCTTGCCTCTGAAAACACTGATCATCCAGAACCGACCCTATTGTCCAAATAGCAGCGTATGAATACTCATCAATTACTGTACACTGATGTTCTAAAATGATTTAATTTATCATGTCAGCTCAATGGCTCATCATATTGAGACAAATCATTATCACAAATAAGAAATTATCCTTTGAAAGCCCAACCAACATTCATATTCAGAAAGGAATTGAAACTTGTATTTATCATTCAATATGTCTTGCTTTGCCTATATAAAGGGTTCACACCACACACCATATGCTGTTTTAATACGAGACAATGCTCGCAAATACTGCACCGTTTACCGATTGTCTCAGAAGTTATCAATTTACGTTATTGTTTAGTCTATATAGTAAGGATCTCAATCTTACACCTCTAAACAAATGAGTTATTAATTATCCAGTCATTTCTAGGTGACAGTTTCTCTCATTAATACCATAATTCTTATCTTTCAACTAAAACTGGAAGGGTAATCATTCATGAGTTTTTCTAAATAAATCTCCTAATAAATACTGCTATCAGGTTCCCTACATTCAGAAAATGTAGAGATTTTCTTGCCTGGTAAAAACAAACATTTAGCGTGATTTATTTCTCCAACCAATAAACGTTGTGAGAAACGTACATGGTTTTAACTTGCTGAGAAAGCAGGTCAAAGGTAGGCAATATATTCATATTGGCACAAACAATCATCAAACCGATGTAGATATGCTAGCTAATTCATAATTTTTTTAAATAACACACTTGCCAGAAGTGTTGTTTTTGTTATAACATCAGTCTGTTTCCAGTCATATCGATCAACTCATACATAAGGTTAGATCGATATGTACACAGCAGTACTCACCAGTTTCCCTATGTGTATTTTATTTTCCATTCATACCAATACGACGGCGATGGTTAAATTGGATGGAACACTCATGGCGTACATCCAACAGCCTTGAGAAGAGTGTGATACAAAATATGTTAGAATATGTTGAAGTGGGATTTAAATATATTAAACATAGATGGCATGCTTATGTTGTTATATTTAACTTTCTTGGCACAATTTGAATTCCACTGAAGAACTTTGACCATACGATTTAATCAGTATCCTAATGTGAATTAACTTTTACTTCATAAAAGTACAAACAGAAATTTAAAGAAAGAAGTGTAACGAAAATGCAGTATCGGTTGCTTTTTGCGTCATAGTGACTATGAAAATAGGCTAACCTTTGCCAATGAATGCATGGGAAGCATATTGATCGTCATAGAGTCTGCAGTTAACTCACGCCTGAGTTCAGCACCGACTGCCAAATTCTGCTCTCAGCAGAGCGTGCCTGTCTCAACATGACGTAACAGAGGTCTTCCAGTCGCTGAACTTCCATATCGACTTCTTTACGTCACCCCACTCTATCATATGTACTGTCAATATTCGGCATTCTGGTGTTCGGGCCGAAAGCAGGAAAATAACATTTTTCGTTATTTCGTGTTTTTCAGAAAGTGTTATTGAGAAAAATCGACGTCCTTGAAATAAATTGATAAATCGTTACGTAAATCATTTCAAGTAAGGCGTCTATTGGTTACACTTGGTGCAAATAAAGCTCTTCAAATTTAATGACGACACAGGAATAGCATAGAAGGTATTGACAGGGCAACAGCCGGTGTTTGTTGCTTACATTTATACATACTTGTTTACGTTGGCTCGCCCAGCTTGTGACGAGGCCAGCTACCGTACAGAATCCAGTTTGCTATGAATGAGTTGAGTACTGACGCATAGATTAATCTCGCCATTCATGGCCCTTTGTATATGTACGTTCCCACGGCGGACGCGCTTCAAGAAGCCACGGCGAATAAACAGGCTCGTCACGCGGGCTTTCGAGAGAAACAATAATATTGTGTAATTTTACACTCAACTTTGTACGTAGGCATTCACGGTTTCCTCTATTGCGTATTTCTTTTCAATGTCTTGACAACAAGCAAAACTACCACTACAACAATCGAAACCGTTTTTACTTACTTCCATCTATTTGATAAATGTGAGTAATTATATACAGTTTGAAAGTTACAAACCAATAACCACCGCATATAGCTGCTCTCATTCTTTAGGAACCTTTTATGCTCTATTTCTAAATCATGTTAGTTAATATTATCATCTCAACAATCAAATATCTACTGTAAACAATAGCGACCTTGTGACAGATGTTCTGAGTTGCAAATACGTTAAAATCTGCTCATTACTCTCTTATATTATAAGTGCCGTCCGTACAGGGATAAACTTACCAATAGTACATTTCTATAATGAAAGCGTGAGTGAAATGATTATATATAAACATACCTACAGTAAGATCTCTTATTAGTTTAACGTAAATATCTATACTGTGGACATACAATGATGTCCAGCTATTACATTTGGCACATTTTAGTCATTCATAGGATTCAAGATTCAAGATTCTTTATTATTCATGACCACCAATGGTGGTATGAGAATATAGTACAGTGTACAATACATTAAATAATATGACAAGATGACTATTTTGCTAACAAATATTAAATCAATGGACGTCACTCCAAACCACCTAAGTTTGTAAGGTGTCAAACGTAAGGTTACCTCACTTTGTTACGATGCTAATATTTGTGATATAAACAAGCAAGCCGTACATAAGTAGCTGAAAATACTGATCCAAAGGTGAGGAATTACCGAAAAGTTTACGAATATGCTGTGCAAACACGTCACGACGAAATGACCCGCTCGCCCGAGTTGACCATTTAGCATGGGTATACAAAGTTAGGCTTGTTAACAACTGTTTACTTCGTTACGTATAATATATACAGACACAGGTCGGTGTGGAGACTAGCTGCGGACACTCAATGAACCTGAGGGGATTGGGCCAAGATATAGGAGGCACTGGTATGTGGGGAATGCAGTTATATATACAGTATGGTACGCTCTTTCACACTGATAAGATATTGTTGATTCAAGGACATCAGGAATGACAGAAAGTATCTTGGTGTTGATAATGTTTCGTCTTTCTTGAATACATTGGTAACAATACATGGGAATATTCAAGACATATTACAATGTTTAAAACAGCAATTTCTTGCCAACACCAAAGCCTTCTGTTCAGATAGGTATCAAAATGTTTCTTCAGAAAAAATGGAACGCATCTTCACAGATGCCAAGTATATATCTCCCAAAACGACAAAAGAACATATTTTGCCTAATTCAATGTTATTACAGGCATCTCAAAATTCGAAATATCAATGATATTGTTTAAAATACCCATCTTCCATTATTTTTATATTATAGTTGCATGCAAGATAAGAAACATGCCTACAACTGTTGCAATAAAGATTATCATGCCTTAAAAAATTGGTGCTAAAGTCCCAGGTCAAAGAATTCGAAGTTTTAAATTCTCAAACAATTGCTGCTCATCCCTCTTAACAAAGACGTCCGGCATTAAGAATATGTTCACATGTTTCGTTAACAATATTTCAGAATGTTGAAATGTGAGATCCCGCCGACACAATGGGGTTCGGGGAAGTATCAACTGTGCTATCATTTTGAATTCACTTTATTGTAAGTGCTGTCATAACCAAGCGGTGATTCAACTGGAAATGTCAAAAAATTGATTTATCGTAATCTAAAATTTGACGAATATCAAAATCTGCCCAATTGCATTCCAGCATTAGAAGAAAAATTTATTCGGTAGTGACATACGATCGCTGATAGTGTCGCATCAGTTATGTACTACTTATAAAATCAGTTACTCAAAACGATGCTACCATGTTTATTGTTTATTATAAATGTTATAACCATAACTTTACTTTAGCAACTATTTTGCTTCTTGTAAATATTTTAATGACATTAGTCTCTCATAATCCCTCATAGGGGTGGCTCAACTTTTACTGTTTTATCTATTGTATTCTATGTATTTTTATGTTGAGGTGAGACTTTAATAAACAATCTGTCTGTCTGTCCGATCATATAGAAGACAGGGGCAGGCTGGGGCGCGATGGTAAATGGTGTTCCTGACGCTCTAGACGTGGGTGTGTAGGCTGCCGCGTACATAACTATCTCATGTAACAGGTGTGGATCTAATAGGAGTGATCTCATATATATGTGTAACGAGTGTCCATCCAGTAGAATGATGCTCATTGCGTTAGTATTGCTCCATGACTGTGTATGAAACTGGAGCCTTTAATAAAGTCTAGGTCTTCATTCAGCAACTGAAAGCCCAGAAATCAAAATAAAGAATACATATTGTATTATTTGTGAAAACATGTGTTGTAAACTAAATCTTAGTGTAATACCATGTGACGTCTAGTCCAAGTGATGCTCCTATTAGTCCAGGCAATATACAGCTACACCTTCAACAAATTGCAATAAAAACAAAAACGTGCTAAAACCCATCCCTTATCGTGTATGTAAAACATATCAAAAGTATAGGAAAATATAATTAACGAAAATATCCGTAAATAAGAATTTTAAAAATCCCAAATAACATACATCGTCATTATCCAAATGTGACCCTTACAAGCTGCCGTACTCGACGTCAACGTAAACAAGATGGACGTAAAGGTTATTTTGCGCGTTTGTTTCCATTGGAATTTGGATGAATTGGTGAGTATTTGGACTATTTTCCAGTTCTAATGATAAGTTTTTTTCTAGGATAGATATCTTTTCTCAAAAACATCGGCAGGGAAGGGTTTTGTTTTGCTTGACAGAATTAAGATAGCTTTTATCAAAAGAGTTCTTCACGTTAGATTTGACACAGCAGAGAAAACAGCGACCGGGTGAGCGTTGTTATGTTTCTGCTAATTTTGTGACAGGTTTTGGACTTTATGCGTTCAAGACTAAATAACTTCAAATTTCCGAAATGATGTCTAACAAAATAAGAACAGGTCAATACAAAAAAATATTTTTATAACATATGGGAAGATCTGTCAAAATTTTAAAACTATGGAAGGACATAATGGTCAAAATATTTTCCGATTTTCTAACTAATTTGCGAATGAAAACAATAATTTATTGTATTTTTGTATACTTATGATTATATACCATTTAACTAATACCAAATTTTGTTTTCCTTAAACAGATAACATCGTAATATTGTTGAGGGACAGAATATTAAGCAAGATGCTTCATGCAGGTTCATTTAAGGTAAGTCCAAAAATCATAGAAAGTAATTGTTTGTGTGATTTTAAAACTGCATCCACAATGCAACTGTTTTATTTGAACTTGAATCTATTTTGTATAATAATGATTATGGCCAAACCATGAAATTTAAATAATTATTAAAAATTATCAAAATATAAAAAAAAATTAACTGGAAATATTTTTTTAAAAATTAGTTTTTGCTAAAAGAAACCTTTTTTTGGAATGGCAGAATGTAAATCATTATCTTCACTACTTTGAGTAATACCTAAACTTATATTTTATTGTTTTCTATTTACAGATTACCATAGAATAATCTTCATGAAAGGGAAATGTTGAGCCAAAATAACCACGAAGCTTCACATCAGGTAGGTTTGAAAATTATAATAAAAGAACATATCAAACTTGATTTAATTACATTCAAGTAATATGTAAATTTGATCTTGATCATTTTGTTAACATTTAATATGTTAACATGAATTGAAATGATTGTTTTCAAGTGAACAATGTATTGTAACTTAAATATCTATCTAATTTAATGTTTCTTTAATTTCAGAATGGAGATAATTGTGTTCTCTGTGATCAACCTCTGGATACAAAGCCAACAGTTAAATTAAGAAAGAAAGGAAGTGACAGTATTAACCAAGCAAGTCTGCAACGGGGCGACAAACTTCATACAGATGATGGTCAGACTGTACATCTAGAATGCAGGAGAACATACATCAATCCACACTGCATTGAGGCTGCATTGAAGAGAAAAGCATGTACAGAGGTCACAAACACTCCAAAGCGAACATTACGTTCACATGAAGACCAATTTGATTTTGCCACTCATTGCATCTTCTGTAGCCAGGCTGGAAAGTATGATTGGCAAACACGTACATCAAACTTAATCCCAGTGAGAACTGAAACAAAGTTTCAGGATGCAATTAAGAAGATATCTATAGAGCGGAATGATGAATGGGGAATGACCGTCTTGTCAAGGCTGGAATTTGCTGGGGACTGTGTTGCAAAGGATGTTGTGTACCATAACACTTGTAGTGTGAACTTTAGGACATTAAAACAGATGCCCAAATCCAGTGTCACACAACATTGCATTAAACGTCAACGAGTTGGAAGACCTGAAGATGAAGAAAGGTTGAAAATATTCCATGACATTGCAATGTATATTGAAGAACATAATGAAGAACAGCTATCAGTGTGTGAGCTTGTCAATAGAATGAAGCAACAACTAGATCATCATACAACAGCATACAGTGTCTACTACATGAAAAAAAAACTGACAGAATATTTTGGCCAACGAGTAATCATTGCTGAACTGAATGGAAAAGCAGATGTTGTAACACTTAGAGAAACTGCTTCATCCATTCTTCAAGACTTTTACCATCTTCCAAAACTTGAGGACACTCATGCTGAAAAACTCCGATTTGTAGAAACTACAGCAGAACTTATCAAAAGTGACATCAAAGGTGCAGATTTCAAGACAGATGTTTATCCATCAAAGGAAGAAATAGAATCTGTTGACTTCAACACATCGCTATTGCCTCCAACACTTCTTCTAATGCTGCAAAAGATCATCACAGGGAAAGATTCTGACCTCAAAATAGCATCAATTGGCCAAGCAATTATACAAGCCTGTCGACCAAGATCAGCCATAGCTCCTCTACAAATTGGTTTGGGAATACAGATGCATCATCACTTTGGATCAAGGTTTTTGATAGATTCCTTGAATAAGCATGGATTCTGTATGTCTTATGCAGAAGTGAAGAAATTTGAATCTAATGCTGCAGCTATGCAAGGAATTGATGTGCCTGGGAAGAAAGATGGACACTTCCTCCAGTTTGTTGCAGACAACGTTGACCACAATCTGTGTACCCTTGATGGTTTCAATACCTTCCATGGAATGGGAATACTAGCTACCTCAACACCTGGTACAACGGAAGATAAGCATGTTCCCAGATTGCATATACAGGAAAACACAATAACCGACATTGCCAAGATAGGTATCTTCTTTTGCAAGTCAGAGTGGAATGGTCTTTCATCTTTGTACTTTGAAGATTTGTCAGGTGTTGATCTTAATGATTCATCCGACCCAACTTCAGCAATAGATGTCCTGTGGAAAATCTCATGGCCCCTAAAAACACCAAGATCATCATGGTCAGGATTCATGCAAACAGTCACAAAAGGCAGTCATCCAGGTGTATCATCAGTGTCCTTTCTTCCTATGATTGACATGAGTTCCAGTGACCCATCTTGTATATATTCAACTCTGAAGTTTGTTACTGCCCAGGCTACAAAACAAAACTCAACACCAATCATAACTTTTGACCAACCATTATGGTGGAAAGCTAAAATGATCATAGCCAATACAACCGCTAGTGATGGACTTCAAAGTGTGATCTTGAGACTTGGCGCATTCCATACTGAGATGAGTTTTCTCGGGTGTATCGGACATATCATGACTGGGTCAGGACTGTCTGACGTCTTTGAAACTATCTATGCTCCAAATGCAACTGTACATATGTTAACAGGAAAGGCAACCGCCCGAGCATTAAGAGCTCATCTGATCACTGAATCGGCTTTGCATGCTATTCTTGTGGCTCAAGCCTTTCATGATGACAAGACTGAAGACCTTGGTGAACTTGGAGAAGATCCTTTTCCTCTCATTGATAAGGATGAACTTGAGAAAACATCTGAAAATACAGAGCTGAAGGAAGTAGCAAGTCTGTATGAAAAACTGATGTCAGGTGAGAGGACAATTGATGATGTTTGTGCTTCAACTGAACTTGCTTCTGTATTAACCCAGCTTTCATGTTATGAGGAGTCCCTGAAGACCAGCAGAACAAGTAAGCTATGGATTCAGTACATCGATATGATAGATCTCTTAAGAAAATTCATCAAAGCTGAACGTACTGGAAACTGGCATCTGCATTTGAACTCTCTGTACAAAATGCTCCCATATTTCACTGCATCTGGACACAATCTTTACGCAAAATCTGCATGGCTGTATCTGCAAGACATGATGAAATTGGCTGAAACAACACCCGAAGTTGTCAGACTTTTTGAAGACGGATACCATGTTGTCAGGCGCAGTGACAGATATTGGGCTGGATTACCAACTGATCTCTTCATAGAACAGGTTCTGATGAGAAGTCTGAAGAGCAACGGTGGTCTTACACGGGGAAGGGGAATGGCTGAAAGTCAAAGAACTCTGTGGTTATTGTCAATGCCACTATGTGCGTCAATAAATATTGCCATGCAGAATTTCACTGGAATAGCATATGCCACAAGTGACCAACACAAAGACAACTCTGACGCACGCCTCCAAAGAGATGAAAAGGATTTGTTCACAGTTGTGAAATTCCTTCTGGATAGAAATCCTTTCAGTCCTGAAAGATCACTGAGAAACATTTCCACAGGAGAAACTGCTGACAAAACAGTAAACGTTGATGAGGCCTTACACCATGGTAAGAAGATACTTGAATCCATGTCAGGGAAACAGGTCCTCAAGTTCACGTTCAAGAAGAAGGATCAGGTTGTCACACTTGCACATAAATCAGCGATCAAAATCGATGGCCAAGATGTAAACATAGATCCGCAGCTACTATTCCAACGTCTGATAGCAACAGCCAAAAACATTGGGGAAGATCTTTCTGCAGTGTTTCAATATGAGCTATGCAATGTTCCATCTGCATTGTTCGAAACCTCAGGATTACCAAGAGTGGCTAACAAACCTGCACTGGCTGAAGCTCTGTGGACACAATTGAAGAAACCGGAGTGGCAGAAACCTTCTGATGAAATCAACACACACTATGTATTAGATGGGGGAGCTTTGCTTCATCGGGTTGTATGGCCAAGAGGATACACGTATGACTACATTCTGGCAATCTATTCAGATTATGTCACAAGAAGGTATGGCAAACCAACCATTGTCTTTGATGGCTACGAAGAGGGACCTTCAATCAAAGATACCGCTCACATTCGTCGCTCTGGTGCTAAAGGTGCTAAAATCAACTTCAAGCCCAACATGGTCACGTGTACATCAAAGGAGGATTTTCTATCTAACCCCAGCAACAAGCAGAGGTTCATCCATCTACTTGGAGAGGAACTTGGAAATAAGGGGTGCACAGTTAAACATGCCAAGGGAGATGCAGACCTCTTGATTGTACAAACAGCTGTTGAAAGTTCATTGAGTCGTACCACAATCTTGGTAGGAGATGATACGGACTTGCTGATCCTGTTGTGCTACCATGCCCACTCTGATTCCCATAAACTGTTCTTCATTCCAGAACCCAAATCTAATTTGAAAAGGAATTCCAAAGTTTGGAACATCAATAAGTTGAGGAACTTACTAGGTAAGGATGTTTGCAATTACCTCCTGTTTGCCCATGCTTTTCTTGGCTGCGATACCACAAGTCGTGTCTTTGGAATTGGAAAAGGTATAGCATTGAAGAAGCTACTAAATGATAAAACATTTAGAGACCATGCAGCTGTTTTCACAAAGGAATCCAACAAGGCTGACATAATCAGATCTGGTGAAGCAGCAATGGTAGCAGTGTACAACGGCTGCAATGGAACGAAACTAGATTCCTTGCGCTATCTCCGGTTTTGTGAAAAGGTAGCAACAAACCACACATTTGTTCAACCTCAGACACTACCACCTACTTCATCTGCCACCAACTTCCACTCTCAGCGTGTATACTTCCAAGTACGAGAGTGGATGGGAGATCGACCAGCTGATATGAATCCTTTGCAGTGGGGATGGGAAAACCAAAATGGTTTCTTGGTTCCTGCCAAAATGGATAAACCACCAGCACCACAGCAGCTTCTCAAAGTTGTTCATTGTAACTGTAAAACAGATTGTGTGTCCTCAAAATGTACATGTCGGAAACACGGCCTGTCCTGCTCTACTGCATGTGGAGAATGTCGGGGACTCAGTTGTTCAAATTCATTGAAAGCAGATATTGACGTTGTAGATCAGAATTCATAAACATTTGCAAACAGAATAATGCATTCAAATAATGACTTCCTCATTGTTAAATGCATGTGTGAAGTATTTCGTGTGAGATTTAACATTTTGAGTGATAATGGTTTAGTATGGCTGCATTGGTTATTGAAGGACAACATTGTGATAGTGTTTGCATTTCAGGGACATTGTATTGTTAAAGTACCAATAGATGAAATGCAATTATATTGTATATACTTCATTAAGGTCAGTTACTTGTATGAAAAAAGTTATAAATGGTGTTCCATGAAGTAAGTTCTGTCTGTGACAAAAATCTTTTTACGGCAAACAGTTCAGTAGAGGCAAAAAGTATTGTGATCGAAATCAGGGCGGTTGTGATCGAAAACAGGACAATGCAACGCAAGCAAGCCAATTAGTCAATTTTATTTCTGGAAACTTATCTACAAGAAACAGAATCACAGATTGGTTTAAATTTCTGTTATGTAACTAGATTTCAAGGATATGGGAATTGGTATTTCGCCTTCTGCATATATTTAAACCTGTAGTTCGGCCTTTAATTTTATAACTATGAATTATAATATAATTGTTTCTATGAAATAATAACTATCATATTTTTTAAAAAAGAAAATCTAATATTTTTGAACTTATCAAAGCAAAACAAATGTCATGAAACATGTTTAAGCTAGTCAATTATTGAGTTAAATGTGCTACTAATCACGGAATATAGGTTAAAAGGCAGCTTTCTTGGTCTTTATAATGCTACGGCAGATATCATGCTTTGCTACTCTTATCACATTTGCCATTCTAACATGTATATTAAACACTTTGTTATTTAAAAAATAGTTTATTGTTTTCTATAAGCAAAATACGCTAATGTGTATTTCATGCTGAATGAAGTAAGGTGCTTTAAATGCGTAAAGTGAACATTTTCCAATGATTTTTTGAGTTTCCGGCGTTGCCATGGCAACCATATTACGAAATACACATATTATTTCCATTTAATTCTCAAATATGGGAGTGATGACGATCACTATTGATAAATATTACTCAAATTAATAAAGTAATCGGTAAAAATATAACGACATGATATCAATTTAGAAAGAATATCTGTAATCCAAATTTTCTGAAATCATGTACTGGGCAAAACACATACCTTAATTTCAAACAGTCATAAAAAAATTATCGGTCACTATATTTTCCTATACTTTTGGTTTATTGCTCAATAGGTGTCACAGATATAAAAACACAAAGAATTGCTTTTATTGCAATTTGTTGTAGGTTGGCCAAAAATCTGGCTAGAATGACTGGACTATATATAATTATCTAACAATGGTCCGACACTGAAATCGTCTTCCAGTATCAAGCTTGTAACAGGAAACGCTGGACTTGGATTTAATAGTGGGAGCAGCGGGACATGGGAAAAGCCAGTAATAATTCAAATTAAACGAGGTGAAAAAATATATGAAATCAGATATGCTGGAAAAGGGGGTTGACAAGGCATCTTTTAAAAAGAAACCATTGGATCAAGATTTGTGATTAATTTTACAACGACGGCATCTTAACTTGATCAGATTAATATTTGGAATACAATCGAATGACTACTCAAGATTAACATTGTTTATGATGTTTAATACGCGAGAAACGCAAATCGACATGTAAAAATGATTAATCTATGTCATGCAGATGCATAAAAAGAAAACAATCTACACAGATCTGTACATTTACAATTTATTAATCAGTCCTGGTAGCAATCTCATAAAGATGAAACTTATTCAGATGTCGATCATTTCAACTTTTATCACTAATAATAGTAATTGCGTAATGAAGCATACTATAAAATTCACATTATCTACGACATATAAGGATACTCCCTATCTCGATGACATCTTATTTCAATCATGACGTTTAAAATAATATTTTCATCTGAAATATGGAATGACCTTGCAAATAAATATATAAACTTCACAAAGATAAGTGAATAAAGGAAATTACTTTATAAGCCACTATTGTTTAACGCTCATCCATAAAAGTAAGAAAATATAGGTAGTACTAAATGATTTTCAGTCCTCAACATCACTCGTTATAATATATATTAAAAAAAGGATAACTTTTATCTAGCTTAATCACCAATGTTTTCATTCTAGATATCATTCAAATGCCAAATGCTTTTTTTAAAAAACTTCTTTCTTACCGATTCATCTAAATGAGATCATCTACTCGACTGCATATTTTGTCCTATCACAAGGAACACAGAAGCTTCTGATACATATATAACTAAATATTGCTTCGTCCAAGAAAATATATTTTTGTTGTCTTTGTGTTATTTGGACAATGTACGCATACTATATCTCATTTAGTCCAGAAAATGATATAATGAAAAGCGACACATAAGCTTCAATTTTGTTTTAATGGAGGCCATTTCATAGAGTTCTTTTTATCCCAAAGAACTTCTTCCAGGGAAGGATACGAAATAAAACATACATAAGTGCAAGATAGTGATATCTTGAATTGACATGAGGTATAGGAGTCCATCACACACTAGGAAGCTAAATACCACGTTTCACGCTGTCCATTGGGTGACGTTGAAGGCGTTCATGCATACAAATAACGCGAAAATAGCTCTGACACATAAGATATACAGTGTGCTAGTAATTAAACATGAAGTGTACGTAGTATTTTCATTCTCTTTCAAGTTGTTATTTCAGGTCCGCAGCTATTTATATCGCCCAATGCTCTGAATGCGAGACAAACTCCTGGTTACACAATTAATCTAAAGATGATTTACAAACCTGTAGCTGCTATATAAAGTTTTTCTTATCCACAATTGGAGTTCTGTATCTGTTCTAACTATTCAATCAGAGAGTATTGTTTTAAAACTGAATCATGTTTATATTAAAGTAGTAAGATACTATAACTGTGAGTATTCCTGTTTCCTGCCAGGGTCTTTCATAGTTGAAAGATGATGCCAAATCCGCACCACAAACCATTAATATCAAATATTACTCAAATTCTGATAGTCGTGTAATTGACTAAAATGTGAAATAAACGTCTTGATGTTTTATCTAACATTATAAACTTTCCTTTTGTGGCATCGTTATCTCGCTGTGGTACATATATATATATTTCATTATGTGCTAGTATTTATATATTTCATTATGTGCTAGTGCGAAACTAACTTTTAATCGTTCTTTAAATGATGTAAAGTATCAAATTTACCTTGTACATAGTTGAACCCAAAATGCCATAGCAACAGGTACACCAAGTAATGTGCTTTTATACTTTTAGGACATTAATTGACTTTTAGAAGATTTTAAATCATATATGTTTCGAGAATGAAAAGTTGAAAGATGCGTAATGGTTCTTCATCATCGGAGTATACATCGGAAATTCAAGGTAAAATAACACGCATCTATCAGAGATAGATCACGCAACTACATGTATTAGAATAAAAGTATTTTAGTGTATGATAGTAACTTATGAAGTGCATGCAGCTGTATAAGAAGAATTTCAAAAAAGTATTGACGTCAATTTTTTTTTTCTTTAAGCTGCAACTTTCTAAATAAAGAATGTTTATAACGTTAAACGTCAACAATCTACTAGATGCGGTTTATTATCGCTAAGTTGAAACTTGATAAATATGATTGAATGGAGGTGACAGAGTAGTATCAAATTGTCTGCCAGTCACAGGACATTTTATTATAATCATCTAAATACCTATTATACTACAAAGATTGGAACATTAGTTTCTACAAGAGTAATATATACATTGTACCTCAAAACGCAGTTTCTACTTATCCTATTGGTATTTCATAAACCTATCTATAAAACATGCCGTTTAACGATAATTGTACCAGAGTGAATACAGGATTTTAAAACATCTTCATAAGAACATAGTTGGTTCACTAACTGCGCATAAAGCTATTGTGACAAATTGGCGAGAACAGCTACAATGACAAACGGGATATACCACTTGTCATATTGCGGTCGTTGTTGAAAGGCAGGGAAGCGGGGGAGAGAGACATTTCCTTGATTTTTCACAATCGTTGAGACAACGCCAACCCGACCAATCTCATTAAAATCAGTGGGTATGTTCACTTCAGCCAATCAGCGGTGATGTTAAGATACCGTATGCATCAGTTAATATAAGACATTTGATTGGTAGAAATCATGGAAGGTGAAAGGTCACAGACAACTTCACTTGACATATCCCCTAGTACTATTCAGATCAGCAACGCAACAGTCTGATCTTAATCAGACAGGTCTCTCAGCAAGGTCACAGCAAAGTATAAAGGAAAATTTTACAGTCTAGAAAAGGTGGCAACTCTAAATTACAATCTGTATCGAAATAGTGTATTTGTTGGGGTTCAATTTATTCATGTTACAGTAAACTAAAATATTGGAGACTATAAATCTACGTATCACGTGCATGAAACCCTTATAGCATATATAGATCATTATTATACATATTGATATGGCTGTGTCCTTATACTGTGTGTACAACATACATCTGTTACACTACAAACGATACATTTAAATTCTTCAAAGGTTTTGCAGTGAATTTGAAACTCAAGAGTAATATGCATAAACAAAGAATTATTAAAAATGAACAGAGGAAAAACAGTTTGCCCTTTAAAGGAGCAGTAGCACATTTTTGAGAATATTAATTTCTTTAAATTTTCCCCAATAAACAATAATAACTGCTGACAGTATTATCTTCAAAGGGTCAAGACATCTCATCACTCATCACGATCACCCGTATGGAAACATTCTAGGATCAAGCAAAAACCATTGGCTGCCATTTTTGTACGAACACCGTTTAATCATTAAGGGAAATTAGGGCAGGGAAATGGTTTCCAACTACTGCTTCTTTTGACTGAAAAAAAAACATTTTCTTACAATAAGAAACATTTATTTTCGTTTTCATGAGATCACTATCATAAACCAAAATGTAAAATATATAAGGATGGGACTAAAAAAAAACCCTTAAATTTCTGGGGGGAAAATTCAAAAGATCCAACCTGAGATGTTTGATACGTGTACAAATAATCTGAAAATAGTTTAATCATCAGAGACATCAGTTTTGAAAATGACGAGCCTTGACAAAGTCGTAAACCCTTAATGAATTGAAAACGAAATTGATGCACATGCATAAAAAGACTGAAACAGAAGATGCAATCGGGGTGATACACGACAGATATGGCATAGAAGCAGAATGGATTCAACATGGGTGACGGTCATTGTCGTCTGTCACTGTATATGAACTTCACGAGTGCAGAAACTCGGTTATGCATTACAGGAGTGCTATATATATACGGCCACGTTGTTTGAGTTTCTGCATCAGATATCCGGTTAGTCATGTTCTATGTGGCATCATTGTAAATATTTTTTAAAGTTTAGGTTTTCACAAACTGCGAAGTACACTGAGCACTGAAATTCGCTTTTCAACGTATTTTCCCCCAGACATTTACAGGAACAAAAAGACAGAAAGAAGCACGTCTCTGTGTAACTGAATAGATTTCTCAGTTCTCCGTTTGTGCCCTTTCATGCATGGATATATAACATAAACGTCACAGTTCCGTGACGTAGTCTATTTCTGACGTTGTGATCGACAAAGGAACGAACTTATGGAGAGACATAATTGTTATATAGTCATAAAAACGTTTCGGGGTAGGTTACTCTCTCATCTGAAGTGTTTACACTAGCTGAACCTATCTTATAGTTCGGACATGCCACTTGGACACTATACGTCAAGAACGGCTGACCTATGAGAGAGCAGAAGCCCCTTCCTCAAAGCTCGCTACCCGCAGCTTCCGTGAAATACTTATAAACTGACAGTCATGTATGCATGTCCTTTTTCAATCTTTGACATTGCATTTATTGTCAAAAGGCTGGCTACAGTCAACCGGTCGTAATGTATCTACTGTGAAGCTTGTCTTGATTTGAAACTCTCATAGAAAAGTGATGAATATGTAGATGAAAATGACTGAATATAATTCAACCAACTCCAAAGGTACAAAATGATTGTGACTGCTAAGTAGATTTGAGAACTAGTCGATCACGTAGTTGAAGGGCCAGGCTTCATAACAGATAGCGTTTGGATAAAGTGGGGCTTTCTTAAAATACCAACCTTGGGCAAATAGTTCATTCCAACTGTTATTTTTTCAGTTAACAGTTAAAGACAAGATTCATTACACATAATCACCGTGTGACATGATGAACAAATATTAATTAGGCAATTCACGACTAAAATAACATGCTCTCTCAAACAATTGCGTTTGAGTGTATACTTACGTACTTTTGAGGTTTGAAAATGGCAACTTCAGTAATGTAATCTGAAAACAAATAAAACTCAGATTAGAAACATAAGATAAAAATTAAAACATTTTCAGGATAGTTATCTTTATAACAACGTCTTTGCTGGTGAAAGACACGACCTTTAGGAAGGAGTTAGCATATTCTTTCTCCGAAACGCCCAGTCTACTTGCTAATTTCCTTAACGACTACGGATGATCGGGTCGAGTTATGAGATGTTTTAAGAAATAAATCTTTCAAAACATGTCCGATAGCCTTTTCTATGTACCAGATACTTTGATTCTTAAAATTTGAGTTATTCATCCACTAAGTCTACTTCTAAAGTTGTGATTCTTATTAGAATAAATGAAAAAATGAGATAACTCATTCTAACTGTATATTGTTTTGCTTCCCACAAAAGTAATTTCATTTCGTGTGGATTCTCTACCAAACTTATTTGAAAAAAAAAGCCTATAAAAAAATTAAGGATTTAATCACCAGCAAACAAAGTTACATGTTCCGATCCTCTGCATTTCATCCATGTCATATTTCTCATAAGCGTACCTAGCAATTCCATTAATGATTAGTTGTTGTTGTGCTTACCAAACGGAGAAAGAGAAACTCAGAGAAAGAGATTCTTTAGCAAATACCTTTGCTTATGTTTTCTAGGATCGGATTAAGAAGCCCTTGGTGACCGTTGATGGTATTTACAAGCAATGTATACTTTTGCAAAAGTAGAATTATGAAATTCTGATATTCTTGTGCAATCTTATTTTAGATTATCGGCTTTGCTATAGAACCATCTCTAAAGCAAATGCAAAGCGATCTTAAATCAACTTCGATGCAAGTTGCTTTGGACGAAATTGAGGGTTAGGAAATGTGTCACTGTAAAATATCTTAAATCTTAAATCGATAGTTGTGTATCTTTGACAGAATGTTATGCGATGTAACTGATCTTGACCTCCTTATGTCATAGTTTCCATGTACTTTTTCTTTATAGTGGTCGGGGTCTGAACCTCGAGTACACAATCTCATGGTTATATCCTCCTGTTGTCAATAATACACTCTCCAGTTCATGGTTTCAAGTTACCTGACTTTGCCAACAGGAGATGCAACATATCTAACCTCCCAGGTCAGTTTCTTAATGAAAATGACCTTTAGCTTACCCAAACAATCACCAATAAGTCATTGACTTGCCTCTTTTTACAAGAAATTAACGACCGTATTAGTTTGACTTACCTATAGAACTCGGTGATTTAGTGCATATTTAAAGCCTGCCATGAGTCAATGATTTATTGCATATGAAATTAGTTTTAATCCATGTCCGCGTTACAAGAGTGATTTACATTGGGCTTGATTGTGTGGCATTCTTTAAGTTGGTTTTCTGAAAAAAGTTAAATTCGAAGAACGGACAGCCAGGTGGTTTTGCATCTTCGGCTGTGAGAAATATACAGTTCAAGGACATTTTAACATTGCTCAATATCTAACGCTTTTCCCTACAGTGCACTATCATGCAATTGAGGTTATCTCGATACTGATAACCGAAAAAATAATTGTTGGTTACATTTTTTTACTTGCAAGGATTGGGAAAGGTAGGGGCCATTGGCCATTTTGCACATTAGATAAAAAACTGGCCCATTAAAATTACAAATTTTATTAATGCTACATATTGGAATAGCCTATTAGGCTAATAATCTGAAAATAACTAAAAGCCCTAAAAATGACCCATTTTCAAAGGTCTCTTTCCAAATCCCTGTACTTAGTGTAATATTTTGTACTCTTCTTTCATGTTTTCTCAACTATATCTACACGATCTACACAAAATTGATCTACAATCATAATAAGGATTGTTTACGCAAAATATAGCCTATACGCACATGCATGAAATCCAATTACAACATGATAAATCAAACGAGAGCTGGCGGGTATAGGCCTAATAAAATATATATTGGCAGACCAAAAAAATTAGGATAATGTTAATTTGTGTTACATAAAGGTTTAGATCCCTAAATAATCAATTACGACGCAAAACTTACACACGAAAAAGTAAATTTTGAAAACATCGAATAAGAACACAGAATAAGTCTAGTCTACAAACTTTATAACGGGTCACAAAAAAGTACTGATATCTGTCATGATCATTTTAACTGACGCATGCTGACTGTAATAAATGTGAAATCGTAGGCCAATATGGCAATAATGACTGAGCAACTACGATTAGTTCCGTTGATGAATCATTTTGCAGAACTTTATCAACTTGTGTTTAGAAGGTAGGGACTATCCTTGAACTATTTACAAAGTGGAAAATACAAATTAAAGGCGCGATGTACGTCAGATCTACGAGACATGTTCAAACAATCAAATATTCAAATGAAAGTGAACTCGGGGTGACCCTGATGCCTCGCCTGCGAAAAACAATAACATTCGTAGCAGACGACGCAATTTAGATTTTTCGAAACTCTGAACACAAAAACATTTTTTTCTGTTACCTGAATAAAGTCAAAGTTTGAAAGAAATATCAACTTTCACAAAATCAATTCACTTATTAATATTTCAGAAAATGATTTTCCTTGAATAATAGCGTAAGTTCATAACAAAACGCTTCTTGTATACATCCCCTACTCTGCGTTCTAGGTAAGCGCTGCATCCGGCATTGTATACTACTTTCGATCAGACTTATCGTACTCGCGTCTCTATGTGTAAGGCGTCGTTTGATTCATAGCTACTCTTTTCATTAGAGAATAGTTTTTGCAATCATCATTAAGACAAAAATACACAAAGAAATTTTTGTGCTTTGTTGATTCATACGTGCTACATAATTATGATATTTTTGGTAAGCATGACAAGATCAATTTTATATGAAGATAAGAGTCATCCTGTCAAAAACAAGGGAATTGTTAAAAATCGATGTTGCCTTGGCAAGTAATACATGTAATGTCTAATAATGAGATTTGTAACGCTTTGCGTTCTCGACTAAATCAATTTTAATTGTTCTTTTTCATCAACTGCTATCAGTTTGTAAATATATTTACAGTAGGAATATTACACATCAACTAGGCTCATATACTTCTTTATAATAGTAATAGTCTTGATAGTATATACAACGTTTTCCCCCCTAGTTTATAAGTTTTGATTTCTGAGAAAAAAATATCATTTATCAATTTAGAATTTGATTAATTGTGGTTATACAAAATCTATAGAAATCTAAAAGAATTTCTGCGTCGCCTGACAACAATGAAATTGACATATCAATTAACTAGTTGTATGGATAATACGATTCAGTTTTCATGACGTCAGCACGCAGGCGTATTAATGTTCGCTGAGACTCTACATGACCGCATTTCTGTAGACATAGGCAACATGAACTTGGAGCCTCTAGCCATTGAAAGTGGTGATCTAACGAGTGTTTTTTGTCGGATTCAAAAGACTAAACATATTTTTTGACATCACGTTAACCTAGGATATTTATTTATATTGTTTACAGTAGAAATCGCTAAGTTTCATTCAACCCATTCACAAGAACAGCTGATAGACGCCTAACCATGGATGGGGAAGAAAACTCCGAAAAGTCGGAAAAAAGCTGGAATACTGATCCGAAAATCATTATCATTGGAAGCGGAATATCTGGTATAGCTGCTGGAGAGTTCTTATCAAGAAAAGGCTTTACCAATTTCAAAATTCTTGAGGCATCAAATCGTACTGGTGGGCGAATCTGGAGCGTGAATGTTGGTAAGTCTGTGACAAAGATTCGGAAATCGTTATTGAAAGTCATGAGAAAGATGCGTGATAGTTATTTCCTCCTTGTTCTTCGTCTGTTTTAGTAAAGTCTAGGGAAGTAGGCTTTCCCAAGAACTAATCTTATGTACACGGATACGTGTGACGTGTCACTGGACAGAGATATTTGTTTATGATTTGTTGACTGTCTCGAAACAACGAGACGAAACCGAACTGTTTGGGCTGTCAAACTCTGTAGGGTGAAGGACGAACAAGGACGCTGTCTCGGTGTATATTTAGATCTGAACTGTTCTCAGCAATATTTGGGTGATGTAGGGCAATATCGCTTTGTAAAATCTGGGTAAATCACGTACTTAAGATGAAATATTTTGCAACACTTCCTGCACAAAGCGAGCACTGCAAATATTGCAATACTAGCCAGTGGGTCACTCCAGTGATAATGAAGCCTTTGTTGATCAGCTGTGTTCATTTCCAGTCCCTATATTTGAAACGATGGCCGTTATGGTTCGGTAATATAATTAGTTTTGTGGACTGTTTGTGAACATAAGTGAGTTTGATCTTATAACTTGCATTATTATCATTATTTTCTGTCAGCAAAGTTCACCAAATATCTGAAATACTGTGGGTCTTAGCAGTTTAACTTTCATTCCATTGTCCTTGTCTCTTCAGTATTTTTTTAAATGAAGAATTCTTTTTGAATTTCAGTCTTTATAAAATATTCATATCTTTCACTGTGAATCTTTACTATTAAAGTATTTAAATCAATATTTCAAAAGATAATTAATTGTCTGTTTTTGGACTGACAAACACTGTGCTAGATATGACCTAATATTAGACTTGTGATATATAAGAATGATGTCAATTGTATGGGCCTAATTAGGTTGTGAAATGACATTTGAAATTTTAAGAAATATGAAGGGAATTCCTTTTGACTAGTGTCGCTAGTGTCAGGTTGTTGTAATAGGAGAATTAAAAACAATCAAAACATAACTCATTGTGTTTGGTATCTTTCAGTTTTTCCTTGAAATAAAACATTCATACATGTTGTAAAAGTCACATTCGTTAATCCCTGATTTGAATTATGAGATTAGCAACTGGGACGTAAATGAGAGCCAGCCGGATTATTCCTGTCACAAACTCCATAGAGTATGTGTTATGTCCATTATATTGATAAATTGTAGGAACAGTTTGGTGGATCAATGTGTAATTCATGAATAATCCTAATGTCAGTCTGACATGTAAGGCCTTGGTTGCATTACAATAGCTTGAAACATATGCCTCCATCTTACACATTAGTGTTGGTACTAATTACATAAAGGGTAATTAACCATGAGGCACAGACTGTCTATGAGATCAATAGAGCAAAGGAAAACCATCAATTAATAAAGATTAACTTCCTTGATAAGAGAAAGATAGGGTTAACATATATCTTATACCAAAATCAAAGGAGACGAAGTTTACACTGGCTTTGAATTTTTTTTGTAACGAATGTATGTCTTTCAATCGTTTTTTGCACTTTGTTTCCTAATGTCTTTATCTTGATTTTCATCATGTGTATGGTTAAGGCTAGCTATTGAATATTTGTTGCAAACTGACTTGACTGTCGTGACAATTTTAATATAGAGATTTGAAAGTCTGGTTCATTGATGGGGTTGATTATTGCCACTAATTGGACTCAAGTAATGTTGATAGTGTATTGCAACCGACTACTGCGATGATAGACTATTGTGACCCAATATTGCAATAGTTTTGGATCCAAACAAAATTGTGTCAGCTTTGATTTTCAAAAGTATTATGAGGATCGTAATCATCTGTTGATATAACATTTTTGCAAATCAAGTTATCAACGAAGGTGCATCACTCTAAACTCTCCTCTATTCTTAAGCATTTTATAGATGAATTGCAGAAATACACATGCGAGTCATTAAAATAAATTTTAATCCATGTGAAACAAATTTAATTTACTCAACTATCGATGCAGTGTTTGTATTCTTATATCAATAAAGTACTATTGCAATGCTGATTATTGCGATGCATAGATAGTTGGATGTAAGAGTACATCCCTGTTCATTGAGGTAGATTGGTGTTGGCACTGACAGCTGCTTCCTCTCAGTCTCACAGAGTACAGGAGTACTGGTGGTGTGAAGGTTGAGCCTCCATTTTTAGGGTAACAAACTGTACATCACTGAAAACAGCAGTATTTTTTACCATGAAAGTTCTCTCTTCAGAAGCTGTATATCACTATTTGATGAACAAGTTTGTATTGTTTTCTGAGCACAACATGAAAGTTTCTAATAATCTGAATGGGATTCTTGTATTGCTGTATTTGTTTGTTGAGCTAGAAGGTATTAGACGTCCAAGCTTGCTGTTACTTCATTTAGCCATGGTCAGGCGAAGGTCATACAGCGGTCATTCTGACATTGCATGCTGCATAAACATCATCTGCTTGTTGGGGTTGAAAGGGCAAGTGAGAGTTATAGCTTGGTAGCGTTTTAGAAGTTCATAATCCTGAGGATAAAAAAATTCCCTTTTTTGGGATACAGTCATACTCTTTGTTATTCTAGTACTTCTACTGAAAATAGTCAGTACTCATTCTTGAACAACTTGCTGTTAACCTGAGGCTGTTGTATGAATTGTTGATCAAGTGATTCTATTAAAAGTACATAGTATCATGTGTCCAAATACATGTTCAAACTTCCTTGTGCACTCTCTCTTGTCAATTTGTATCTTATATTGAAAGTTGTCAGCTGAGTAATTGTGATAATCACCCTGGAATGTTATTAAGAAGATATGCAAACAACCTTCCCAGAGTATGAAGCTTGACTGTAACCAAGTGAGTGTTAGGAGTGGCAGTGCATTATCTATAGACTAGACCAATGGAACCAGCGAACTAAGTCTAGCCACTCCTTGCCAAGCTCTGACCTATTTACATGCTGGGCATGGTATCGTCATAGATGACTCCTGGGTGTAATCCTGGGGGTGGACTCATCACATAAAACAATAATATTTTCTTCAGTTGCTTACTTTTTTTATTTTTTTTGCCTTATACTTGAAAATCAGATTTTGTCAGAGATTTGTCTGAGGTGACTAAGGTTTTTTTTTTTTTTATCTGCTTATCTTCTAGAGGAATTTTTGTCAACAGTCGGAAAAAAAAATTGATTATTTAAGAGATAAATTTATCAATTCTGCATACATTTGGAACTATGTTAATGTAATTTATTAACACTGGTCATGTGAGTGAAGGAAGATTACCAGTTGAAAGTGTGATGAGAGAGTAGGTTAGGCGAGGTTAGGCAGAGATATGTACCAGCTGCCCTGGCTCACATACACTCAGCTAGTTTAATACCTGGCACGTGGGGAGAGGCAGGTAGTCAACACTCAACTCAGACTCTGTCCTCTTAGATAACCAACTCCGTGAGAGTCTAGTCTCACCTGTCACACTCAGTCCCTTATCTGGCCTTTTGGAGCAATTTATTAACTTTTGTGATCTGTATATATAATGTCTAGTTTTACAGTGAACTTTAAATAGTGTCTACTTTTACATTGAACTGTATATAATGTTTAGTTTCACTGTGAACTGTATATTATATCTAGTTTTCAATCAATTGTATATATGTTGTACTGCTACATCTTGATTCATTATAGTGTGACGATATTAGGGTGAGGATACGATACATATCACGATACATATTTTTCATTCAAGGAGAATCGGAAGAAACGGTTTAACCTGGTGTACATGTCACTCAGACATATATCATGTATCGTATCGGCAGTAAAAATGTATTGATAAATTTGTATATCATGACATCCTTAATTCATATGATGTAGTTCATGACTAATGTAGTTCAAGTAAGTATATCATAGGAACAAATTAGGTAAAAAGTTAGACATCAATTTTTTTTTTTTTTTGCTTCATCCTCAGCTCTCTCAGAATATTTTGAAGAAAATACTTTGCCTAGGGAATTCATAGCCTTCCAAACGACCGAAATTAGGTAAGAGTTTACAACTGAGCTTGATTGTGTAGGCTCTCCGTGTATTTTCAAATGAACACTCAACTTCCCAACACTGAACCTGATTTCATTGGGGATCGGGCAAAGTAGTTCAGTAATTAACTAAATCTCTTATAAGGTTAGGAAGTTCTTCTTAAATGTCTCTGGAAGGGAAAATAGGGATCTCATGTAATTTAAAGTTTTGTTCTTCTCTTTAAGGTGTTGATGGTCATAAGGCAGAGCTTGGTGCCAATTGGATCCATGGCATTGAGCGCAACCCCATCTACCAGATTGCTGACCAAAACCACCTGCTGCAGCTGCGGAACAAGGACAAGAGCCTGAGGCGCAGAGACCTCTTCATCAGCGAGGAGGGAGAGCTCATCAGTGAGAAGATGGTCAAAGAGGTGGACTTCACCTACGGCATGCTCATCCAGCAGTGCGAGGACTTCTTCCAGTCTAATTTACCAACACCAGAGGAGAATGACAGTGTCGGCTCATTTCTGGATCGTGAATTGGATGAGAAGCTCAACAGGTACTCCAATGGAGACAGGAGGGTCAGGGAGTCTATATACAACCAAAGAACCCTTCTGGAGTGCTGCATTAGCGGATGCGACCAGCTCACTGAGGTCTCGCTTGGTGAGTTTGGATGTTACGAAGAACTTCCTGGAATCCACTACACAATTCCTCCAGGATTTGAAACTGTGCTTGAAATCCTCAAGAAGAATATTCCCAAGGAAAACATCCTCTTGAATACCCCGGTGAAAACAATTCATTGGGATCTACAGGACAAATCTCGTGGAGAGGTGTGCGTTGAATGTGAAAATGGTGATAAGTTCTATGCAAATCATGTAATTTGTACTGTGTCCCTTGGTGTACTAAAAGCTGCTTGTGATAGGATGTTCAATCCCTGCTTGTCAGAGGATAAGCTGCACGCTATCGAGAATTTAGGTTTTGGAATTGTGGACAAGGTCATTCTTGAGTTTGATACACCCATTGTTGAGGATGACGTTTTCAGGATAGAATTACTGTGGGAGAAGTTGCATGACCAAAAGAAGGATTTGAGTCAAACATGGTTCCGCAAAATCTATTCCTTTGAAGTGGTTCATGAGAACTACCTTGTTGGTAAGTATTGAGGGACTCTTTAGAGCACCCTTTACTTATATCATCTCTCTCCATGTTTCTCATTTAGAAATCTTTTCATAAAGATGTCTAGCTTTATGTCTGCATTTATGTTGCATTGTAATACTTTCTATGTGTTTGGGGGTCTGAAAGCCTTGTCTTAATGTATTTTCTGAGACAGTGTGATCAGGATTTTTATTTTGTGAAATTTGATAAGAATTCATTTTTTGGCATGGCAATTATTGTTAACTATAGTCCATATAGTCTACTATAGTCTAACTAAGTCAATATTAACTAAGATTGTTGAAATATTAATTTTAAAATCAATTTTAAAGGCTCAAATTGAAATATTCCCGAGATATTTATTTTCACAGGAATACCTAAATTATAGTACACTTATTTGTCTCTGGTTTCAAGCATGAGTTATTTGAAAATTAACATATATATAATTTAAACGCAAGTTTGTTTGAGAATATAGATGGTCAACTGATGAGTGATGACACAGAAGTATCTTGGTATGAATAATGTAGTCAGAATGAAAAGAGTGTTTATCATCTTGATATATTTATTTATTCCTTGCATGTGTAGAATACAGTATTATGAATAGCCTTGGAGAGGGTTTCACTAAGTGTGATTACTTGTGCCAAATCCATTCTTTTGAATAAGTATGTTTAAATCTTTGTGAATAGCCAGCTATATATTCAGTCCATTTTTACAGATGTACCTGAAAAGGTTTACCGTAACCATGTATATAATGTGCTGTTTCCTTCATACAAAGTGAGAAATATGAATTTTGTTTTGGTAGGTTTTTCCCAAATACCCTTGCTTTTTTCCCCAGAAAATGACAGTGAATTAGGACGAGTAAGGACAAAGCGATACTTTCTCATGGGTAGGTTACCCAGGTCATTCTTGTGGTGGAGCTCAGCTAGTGCTGCTTGTCTTTGTTGCAATTTTTTACACAAGGCAATATCTTGAGTGTCAGACAAGATATTTTTCTTATTTTCATCTTATCAACTTCAATCAGAATGTAAATTAAAGTGGATAAAAATACTCATATATACTTGAAATAATCAATACAAAAGATAAGTATAACCTTAAAATGATTTTTTTCTTTCTCAGAATGTTTCATTTCATCATAGAATATAGAAAATAGATGAATTTTATAAAATCAATTAGTCATTTTCACTTTTAAGTGTATGAGGCCTTATAACATAGGCCATCGTCTCTCTGACATCATCTCTCATCCAATGTTCATTTTCTCTTCTCGTTTGACTTCACTGATGACTCTTTTAAAGTTGATATCTTTTGAGAACTTGCAATGTTTGGACGATACAGAAAACAAATTGGCATAGAAAACAACCAAACTTTCCTTGTAAACCTGGGTAGGTCTTGGTAAATATAATAATGCCTATTTCAGAAGGGTTTTTAACTTTTTTTTAATCCATTTTGTGGGGAATTGGAAGGCCTCTTTTCTTTAATAAGTTAATGAAATGAGAAAAAGTTTCCTTTCTAAAATACAAATACAAGTCTTAGAATCTGTGATTTGTGATTTTGGTGTCTGTACAAACCACAATAGAATCATCAGGATGTGCTATATTATTTGAAATGAAGACTGAGCTACAGAGCCAGTGTCTCTAATATAATATGTGCATAATTTTGTTATAATAAAAAAAACATTCAATGAAACACTTTTCAAAAGTTTTTTTAGTGCACATTTGCATGCCAGTGATGCTTGTTGAAGATTTGCTTTGTGTGTGTGTTTGTCTGTCACCATGTTTCATCCTGCGTCCCTCCCTCATACCTTCTCCCAGCCCTGCTTTACTTGAGACGTAATCTCAATCTATGTGACCGTAACCATATCAATCGTTAGCATCCTTTAAGAAGGACCAATGGAGTATATTAACTTCAGTCTGTTGGATTTCATCATTTCATGTAAAGAAGAAGATATTCATCTAAAAGAGAGTCAAATTAAATAAGTAATAGTTACGCTAATATCATCAATGTATAAATTAATGTTATCTAAAGATATTCAACTTAAAGAGAAGTAATTATGAATTTTATTGATTTTCAAAGAAAATTTCAAATGGGTTCTAGCAATAATTTTTTTATCAATTTGTATGTTTATGAATTGTCAACTTTTCCTAAAAAAGGTTTTTCTCTTAGTGAAAAGAGGTTTTTTTTGTAACAAGAGATCATGGATAAGATGTTGAAATGGATTAAATAAAAATAATGTAGCGGTACATCTTCTGCACATGTTATTATAATATAATTTAATAAAAACAAAAACAATTTGTCAAGTGCTTTTACAATTTTAGCTAAAGATACACTTGTTACTCTATTGTAGCAGACACTTTACCTTTGTATGACCCCAAAATGTCACTCACAATGTTTGGAGTCAAATATGATCCCAGGTGTTTATTTCATATTTTGGTGAGAAAGAAATCTCATCACTTCTTGGCCATCTTCAAAGGGAATTTGATTCAGCTTAAAAGATCTTGTTGGGCCAACAAACTTTCTTTGACACATGCTTTTTTTACCCTTACCAAAGTGTAAAATGAGATTTTTTCATCATATGTGACCCCTAACATGTTAAATGCCATTTTTTGGCGACGTTTTATGACAATAACAGTTTTATGATTTATGATATAAGATATGAAGAGTATCCAAATTGAATTTTTCTGTGGGGACATTATTACCTCAAACATATTTAGTGCAATATATTAGAGGGGTATGTACAATGAATACAATTCTTATGATTATTGATTGTATATATTATATCTATGCATTTGGCAGAAATAACAGGTCATTGAGAAATACAAATACATCAAGCATTTATGGTTTTAATTAGTTAACTGTTTAAATTTACATTGAGGCCTTGGGTCAATTTTCTTTATCCCAAACGTCATACAAGGGTAAAAGTCTTACACCAATAGCCTATTTGTTCAGAATTTAGATAATTATCATGTCTTTAGTGATTGAAGATGATATATCTTCAATAGTTTCAGTAGTTTCAGTATCTTTAAGTTAGCTTTCTATTTGCACCTCTTTTCCTTGCTTAACACTGTCAAATTTGACTGATGTTATATATATAGTCATGGATAAGCTGGTATGATTGATAAATGAAGTAATCATTGCCTCTTACAGCAGTACATGCAAGTGAACTACAAATCAGTTGATTCATTAATCTTATCTTCTTTTCTATAGTAATATGATGTTTACGTTGACTTGCCCAGTTTGTGGTTATGAATTATTCAAATATTATATGAATAATCAATGAAGTGCAAGCTAATGCGTTTGTTGATAGACAATCAAGTTGTTCCATCATTGAATCATGAAATTATCTTTGCTAAATTCCTTTGGAATCTTCTTCTCTAAGTCTTCAATGTTAGATTTCAACAACCTTGATGATGCATCTTGCTTTAAAGAATAAATTGCTTTTTTTGTAACATTCACTTGCAATTTCCTCCTGAAATTAATTGAAATTGCCCCTCTCTGTAATACATGGCACTTGTTCAAGTGCTTCTACAAAATATAGATTTGTTCACATATCTAACAAGTGGCAACTCAACTCCTGACTGTCAGTTCTCAGTAGATGAGCTCAATGACATTCCATTCTTTTGCTGTACATATTTAAGTAACAATGTCATTGAATCTGGCCAATGTGTTATAAATTAAGATAATACTATAAAGACATTGGGGGGCAAGAAACTCTTGCCTAAGCTAGATTGTTCTCTGTGCTGCCATGTTGTCTCGTGAGGCAATGTCGATTGAAGCCTAGGAAGTTCCTTGCTATGTTCTGAAAAAAAATCATTTAGGCCATAACATCTAATAGATCAGTGATATGCCTTATGATATGCTTAAAATGATTTTACATGTATATAAATCCTTTATCACAAGACACTTCAGGTAAGCTCACAATTTTCAAGTTGATCAAAGTACCATCTAATTTTGATTCCAAATTTCAAAATCTGATCACTTTCCCTAACATTTTTGCTGTTTATTTTGAGGACAATCAAAATCAGATCATTCACCCTTTCAATTTAGCTGTATATCTGGAGGACCATGTGCGTCAGTGGGTAACATGTAGAGTCGTTGTTTCTCAGAATTAGGGACAAGTTGTGTTGAAACGTGTCCTTCAGATACTTTCCAATGTCATAGTGAGGAGTATTTTGAGTTTCTCAAGAACAGGGGAGTGTATATATGTTCTTATTATTATGGTTACAAGATGTATTGAAGTGGTGTTCATTAAATCTTGTTATGTAGAAGGAAGTCATAGCCAAATTAGTGTCATACATTTTGCAGTAGAAATGGATGAAGTTGGTTAAGCATATTCCTCCCTACAGCTGTTGGCTCGAGTGTTATCAAACTAGCTATGCCCTACATAATACAAGCTTCTCCCAGTGTGGTAAATATGTTTACAAGCTGCCAGCATATCAGTCACAAGTTTCATAACGTGTAGGATGTGGATAATAGGATAAATTGAATGTGAAGTGGGGGCAAGTAGAGCTCTACTCATGTCCTGTATATAAACTGAAATCTACATCTATCTATAGTATATCTTGTAATTAGTAAACCACAAATTCGTAATATATCAATGGCATAACAAATGTTTTCTCAATTTATGTAGATGATTTTCCAAAAACTTATTTACCTCCATTGTTATTGATGAAGATGCTTATGTATTGGATTTCAAGTCAAGAAAAATTTAGATTCTTTAAATTTCTTTAGCAGAACTGCAAGGAAAAATAACCAATGAGGAAAGAAGCAGATCATGCTTGCTTTAAAGTTCAGAGGAAATGCTGTTCTTGTTCTGTTGTTTAATGATTGTGGATTGCAATCTTTTTGCAAGATTCATAGATGTTTACAGTTTTGCTCTTAAAATGATACTATACATAATTCCTCTTTTTCATTTTTATTATGCATTGAGGAAGAAATGAATTAACATTTGTTCCAGCAATTAAGTCAGAACTCAAATTTATGGACAAGTCACTTTTGATAGATAAGTAGGTAATTAGCTGATAAGTTCTCAGCTCCTTGACCGGTCCTTGTATGGTTTGCAACTGACATAAGATGACCTCATGGCCAAGTTGGCAACTTCTCACATTTCATTCTAATGTCCAAACATGCTGTCACCTGCCGAGCATGGCCTGTATATCTTTGCTCACAAAAACCTACATAAGACCACAGATTCACAAACTTTTCTCAATGTTTTTAGTCGTTAAAAGGGTTTAAGAAATACTTTCTTACAAGTTAATTCTTTGCTTTTTTATTCTCAGTTGCACAATTGCTTCGCATGTACAAAAGGTTTGCTGCTGGTAATTCTCATCACTTAGTCCGATTGTTAGGAAACTAACAACATTGTTCTGATTATTATTCAAATATGCAATTTTTGTAACAATTTGGCCTGTAAAGCTATTTTCTGCTGAATAATATTCTACTAACAGTTGAGTATTTTGGCATCTAGAATGTTGTGAGCTTTTATCTAATAAATAATGAAGGATTAAAAGTTTACGTATGGAATTTTTCGTTCAATAATGTTTTGATAAATAATCATTAGTATTACAGTGAGATTTGTTATTTTAAAAGCCAGGGAAATAATCTGAATCTTGTCAGGTGAAATTGATAAGATTTTTATGTTGCAAAAGAATGGCTTAAAAAAAAAATTGAAAATGGATCTATAATAATTTTCAATAAAATTTTACAATTTTCTGAAATGTTTCATTTAGCATATAAAGAATAGCCTCAGGAGTATTTCTAAATTAAATTTGGGAACAGAATTTATAGACTCGTAAAGGCATCAGTGTTGATTTAAATTTTGGGAAAAGTATTTGGTTTTGATTAAATGAGAAAAATTCAATATTTTATGATCTTATTGCCTCCATACTGTAGGGTTTGGCCTTGGAAGTACAAAGACTACATATGTGCCCTTTGACAGTATATTTAAGTTAGAGAGTGTTTGTGTCGCAGGCTGGTTGTCTGGTAAGGAAGCACTGTACATGGAGTCGCTCTCGGAGGAAGAGATTGGAAAGGACTGTGTTGGTGTTCTCAAGAAGTTCCTAAAGAAAGATTACATTCCACCACCTAAACGAGTACTCCGGTAAGACTTCCATGTTTATTGATAAATAAGTATTACTATCTTTCCAAAGTTCTGCATATGTAAGGGTTGAATTTACCAATCAGACCATGATTAATTTAGTATTGGCGTCGGCTAATGGGATGAGGACTGAATGAAATTTAATTTTTTAACATTAGAAGTTTTATTGTCAGTATTTCCTATTTTGTTCACATTCCTTCCCCTGGCATTAGTTATACACTATTGATGCCCTGTAACCAGTTGGTTACTCAAACTTGTTTTTGTCTTATGTCCATAAATGTAAATCTGCTGACTTCAGTTCTGAAAGTTGATGAAATTTAAGTAGATTACTATTATATTTGGTGTTGTTTTTCTAATGTAAATGAAATGAAGCAAAGACAGCGTCACTCTGATTAAGATTGACAGTGTTCTAAGGAATAAAATTTTAAAATACTGACTATAACGGGATTCAAACGTTACTCTATCAGGGGTTTCCAATGTCAAATAGCTACTTTGGTGCTTTCAGACCCTTGTTGAGAGGACAGCCCCTGAAAGATAACATTCGAATCCGCATTAGTCAGAATTTAACCCTTCCGTTGCTTTTTTCGATAAATGGAGTATTCACATGGCAGATTACGGATGAAACTGACCGTTCAATACAAAAGTAGCCCGCCAATCCCGTACACAAATGAACGATCTTTATCCGACACTTTGAATGAAATTTTTATCTTACCTAGAACGGTTTCTATTGCAATATGAAGATTGTCTTTATTTAGAGTTACGGAAAATCCTTAAATATAATCGCACAATTAATTTTTTTATATGGAATTGAAGATACATTATTTCTCTTTACGATGATATATGTCTTTTTACAATGCGACCTCTAGTTAGATTTCTACAATTATCTAAAGATTGTCTTTATTTCCGGCTGAATAAAATCCCTAATACTTAGCGCGCATACATGTATTATATATGGAATTGTAGACAATTTATTCTTCTTTATGATGATATAAGATTGTTAGAATATGTCACCCTGTTCAAAAGATATACGCCGCGAAAGATGGTTGGGGGTACCCCGAGGATGCTCCGACATAACGGGATTTTTAGCCAGAACTAATTCTCCCTTGGGCAGTCTGGCATCGGTATGCTAATTAGTACCGTTATACCCCCGGGGCACCCCCGAGGCACCAGCATGCGAGTGCCAGTGTTCTAAGCACCAGCGTTGCTTCCTGCTGTACCGATTTTCTCGGCGCGTGCAGTCACACGCGGGCGAACATTCCGAGATAATAAAATCAATCATTCTATACGCATGCCGCATCGTTATTTCTTGCTGCGCATGTACAAATTATACATGGAAATAAAGATAAATCTTTCGTCCTTACGACTGTGAAAAAATAATGAAAAGGTGCCAACTGGTTCAAAAGATATGAAAAACGAAAGAGTGATACCCTCAACTACTTGAAAACAAATTTTGATAAGCGTTCTATTTGCGACACCAGTCGCATCATCCACCGCATCGTTATTATTGACTGCGCATATGCATATTATACATGGAATTAAAAACAATTATATTTCCTTTGAAATAGGTGAAAAAGATATAAAAAAGTATAAAATAGTTCGGGAGATATGAACCGCGAAAGAGCGACACCCTCAACTACTTGAAAATAGATTTTGACAATCGTTTTATTTGCGACATTTGTCGCAGCACTCGCCGCACCATTTTTATTAATTGCGCACATGCATATTATACATGGAATTAAAGATGGAAAAAAATTTTAAAAGTGCCAAATAGTTCGGGAGATATGAACCGTTAAAGAGGGGTACCCTCAGACATTTGGGGAAAAAAATTGATAATTGCGACATTTCTCGCATTATTTGCCGCTTCTTTATTATGTGTTGCGCACATACACATTTCATAATGAATCAAAGCCAGTTCTTTTCCCTTTACGATGATGTAAAAAGTATGAAGTTTCGCCACCCGATTCTAAGAAAACAAATTGTGAAAGATCGGGGGTAGGTTCCTGATGCGGCTCGTATCGAACGTCCAGTGACAGCTCACATTGACTTTCTCTGTCTCTTTTACGACTTAAAAAAAAGATTATTTTATTGACAATCAGTATTTTATATTACACTTATTCACCTTATTGATGTGAAGAATAAACTTTATAAGGAGAGTAACGCTCATCCACACTTCTGCTTCTTTCTTCTTTCTTCAATCTTCTTGATTATCCCCCTCATTTTCCTTCTCTGACATCAAACTGATATAAGCTTTAGTGCAATCTTGTGACGTGTGATAAATTCTGAAACATGGTGCTGCACATAGAGCCACATTACACTCGATACATTCGAAAGAAGATTCTTTGCCTACCCTTTTCTTCTTTCGAACTGGCTGATTTGTTTCTTCGAATTCCCTTCGACGAAGTTCTCTATTCGCTTTGGAGCAAACAACACACATGCGTGTTAGGTTTTCCTTCTTTCCAACAGGCTGAATCTTTGATGGAAAGTGACGACCATGGAGTCGCAAGACACTATCGTCGCTCGTGCTCGGCCGGCCACGAGGACGTCTGCGCAGGGAGGGCACTTTTTCTGTTTCGGCGAAGGTGATCATATGCTGCACCAAATCTTTTCTAAATTGACGGCTTGTTTTCAAAGGTTTGTCTTCTGAGAATTCTTTATAGATAGTGTAAGAATTCAACATGGCAACAATCAACACATGAAACCACACGCGCTTCCACCATTTAAGAGTTTTCATTTTGAACGGGGTGTACGACAGCATCTGGTCGGCCCGATCCACACCTCCCATATATTTGTTGTATTCGTGCACAATACGTGGTCTCGTATTTGCTTCCCCAGTCACTCGGTTCTTCTTTCCTGTCTCTACAATTTCGGCGTCTTCTACGGTTGACATGAGCAACACTGACTTCCTGTCCTCATACCGCAAAACGAGTAGGTCTTGATTGTGATAGGCTGTCATATCCCCTTTCTTCTGATTCTTCTGTGCCTTCTTTAGCTTTTCAGGAATGCCTTTGCGATTTCCTCTCAAAGTTCCCGTCGCACCAGTTCCCATTTCCCACAAGTTTATATACAATGCCACCGAGGAATAGAAATTGTCCATGAACACATGATACCCTTTCCCAGCATATTCCTTCACCAAGTCCATGACGAGATCATACGTTTTCCCACCAACAGAAACAGCTTCATTTGTTTTTCCAGTGTAGAGTTTGAACTTGCAAACATAACCATTTGTTGAGTCGCACAACATGTAGGCCTTTATCCCATACTTCTTCGGCTTGTCGGGATTATATACTTTGAAACTCAGATTGCCTTTCCAAGGCACCAACCCTTCGTCAACACAAATGTTTTGATGCGGCTTATAAACTCTGGAAAAACGATGCACGATGCGTTGGTACAGATAGCCAAGTTTATTCATTGGTGAAAAATGCGGAGTGTTTCGTCCCGGCATTAGGTTGTTATCATTCAAATGTAGATACGTTAGCAGTAGCCAGAACCTGTCGCGGGGCATGCACTTGGAAAAGAAGGGCGTCGACGTAACATCACTTGTTGACCAATACTCAGAAAAGTTTCTCTGTACAACCAGAGACATTGCTATTGTCATTGCAATGAATACTTTCATATCTTCGGCATTCGTATCATACCAGTGCCTCAACCGTGAACAGGGTTTCAGAACCTTATCATCGACCTGTTGGTGTAAGTATCTGTTGGTTTCTGCTGCCAATGATCCATAATCATCTTCATGAAAAAACAGTCCGAAAAAGTCTACAGGTTGCGGGTTATCAGGCAATTCTATGAACCGTCCTAATCCCGTTGCGCCAGTAAAATGCAATTCGACACGTCCACGTTGCCTCAGCCCCTCTTCCCAGCGATCCATAAAATTATCTTGGTCATCAAAATGTGTGTCCATTTCATTATATTGCTCGTCAAAGCCACTGAACTCTTCCTCTGTGGAAGTACCAGCCGTAGCAGTTTCACCCGTACCAGCTAATATGTCTCTTGCAATGTTTCTTATTTCTTGATCACTATCAATGTCACTTTCACTATCACTGTCACTGTCACTATCACTCTCATCAGTTGATTCCATATCAGAAGCTTCATCGGCATGGACCTCGTTGATGAAGTCGTCGTCGCTAGACGTTGACGGACCTTCCCAACTCCTGGTTCGCGGCCTCCTGGCCTTAGGCATCTTTCACATCAATCTGTAAATGATTGAAAATAATTTAGGCACACGCAAGATATAATAACATCAACACATGACCTGTTGTACAGAGAAATTCAATGTGAGCTTCATGGACATTCAATTGCCACATTTTGTAAGTGTTTGAAACAAATTTGCCGTTTGGCGCCTTTGGCGCCAGCGGTCATCAATAATCCGGACATTTTCTAATTGTCCTGGCGAAAGCCGGACATTTTGTTTCACGATTTGCAAAAATAACAAATCAGGACAAATTCTAACATTGCTGGACAATTTCTAACTTTCGGACAACTTTTCACAATCCAGCCGAACAAGTTCTAATGTTGCCGGACACTTTCTAACTTTTGGACGACTTTTCACAATCCCGCCGAAGGTGCCGATGGCACCGACGGCCGCCGACGTTGTATCAACATTATCAACCCTGATGCCGCCTTCTGACTCCTATGCAACGAGCCGGCGAGTCGCGAACAACTGCCTTCTACGGCAGGAAAGTTCTGATTGTCAGTTGTGGATTACAAAAGTTTTTCAACTCTTGACTTCTCTTCCGAGAATGATAGGTTCCACGGGCCTATCTGTCGGGACGGCCGTAGTCAACGAGCACCCGGCCCCTTGTCTTTAGTTCACTGGAAGGAACTCATGCCATCCCGACATATATAGCAAATTATTTAAAACATCGGAATGCTACCAAACTTTTTTTTCAAAAATGAGTTTCCTCGACCAACAAAAATTTGGCAGAAAAAAACACATACCTGCTGGCGGTGCCCGACGAAAGTCCGCTGAAATTTTTTTTCTCGAACACGAACATTTTCGTTGGACACATTTTCTCATGACCTGATGGCGGTGCCCGGCGAAAGATCCCTGACATATTGTGTCTCAACCACAAACATTTTCGTTGGACAACTTTGCCTTGACCTGATGGCGGTTCCCGACGGCATCCCCGACATACTGTGTCTCAACCACAACATTTTCGTTGGACAATTTTCCCATGAACTGATGGCGGTGCCCGACGCAAAAATCCCCTAACTCAAAAAAGACATCAATAACGCTATGAATGTAAATCCAAAAGTTTTTTTTCCTTCAACTTTCATGGTTTATAAAACTCTATAATTGAACACTAAAGAAACAGGGTTTCCTTCATAATTTTTTTTACTTATTACATTTATTTATAACATTTTAGCGGCGCTTGTTGAGTCTTTATTTCTATGAGCGCATAAACAAATTGTATATCAAATTGAAGAGAATTTTCTGCTCTTTACGCTGATACCAAACGTTGAGCGCGCCACTTGGTTACAGAAATACGAAATGCGAAACTTGCCAAATTTGCGGCACTTCTTGTGCCTTTATTTTTGTGTGCGCATGTATGATCAATATATTGAAATGAAGAACAACGTTCCGTCTTTATTTAGACGTAATATTTATCAAAATCCGCCAAGTGGTATAGAAAATATCGAGTGCCAAAGAAAGGTACATGAAAATCGAACTTCAGATCACATGAAAAGAACCCTTTGTGCGGCGCTTGCTGCATCGTCGTTTGTTTTAGCGCATGTACATTTTATATATCACTTTGTAGACAATTTATTCCTCTTGATAATGATATAAATGGTTTTGAAATGTGTCATTTGTACACGGGGATATGAAGTGCCAACACTAACGGAATTGCGAAGTGCAAAAGTTGTTCTTTTTACGGCACTTGTTGAGTCTTTATTTATTTGCGCGCATAATAATTGATATAGGGAATTAGAGACAATTCATTTGTCTTTATAGTGATGTAAAATTCAACAAGATCTTTTTCACGGTGTAAAAGAAATTCATTGTGAAAGAAAGGCACATGAAAATCGCGCTTCAGATCACATGATAAGAAAGTCGGCAAAATTACCTTTTTGTGCGGCGCTTGCTGTATCTTTATGAATTGTTGCGCATGTACACATTTTACATGGAATTAAAGACAATCTTTTTCTCTATCTTGTGATATAAAAAATGTCAAAATATGTTGAGCACATCATGAGAAAATTGGTGTGACAAAACAGTGTAAAACTAAAAATATATAAAAATCACCTTTTTTGCGGCACATGCGGTATCTTTATTTCACGAGGCGCACATATGTTTTTTACATCGAATTAAAGACATTTTTTTTCTCTTTCAAATGATCCCACCTATATTGAAATCCGCCCAAGGGTTCAGAACATAGGGCGTGCGATAGGAAGGCGTGCATAGGGTCAAAATGCACGCGTCTCAGTAAACGATAGCATGCGCGGGTCGGTAAGCTCGTGCGAGAGGGTAGAAAATGCCCACAGGCTATTAGCACGTGCGGCGGGGAGTGGGGAAAAATTGAGTGATTTTAACGTTTATTTTCGGTACGATAAACATTATCAATACTCTCATAACTTTCAGAGCATGTTCGCGCATTATTTAGAACACCAACGAAACAAAACACGGTTGCTTAGCGACAGCCGGAACGAACATACAAGCGTTGAACTGAGACTACTGCTAGGCAATAAATTTCCGGGCCCCGCTACCGAGACCCGCGGTCATAATTAGTTAGCGTGAGAAAAATAGAGTGTGCTACTCGCATCCCGCTAAGGGGACTTGCGGGCAAAGCTAATTTCATCCCGGAATATTCCGGGACCCGCATCTTAAGGGTTAAGAACTTAAATTTTTCGGAACACGGTCAATTTTAATCAGACTGAGACAGCTTTGTCTCCTGTTCCTGGTGAGTGCACCTATTCCGTAACAAACATAAACATACCTGAATCTCTGATTCCAGAACAAGATGGGGGAACAGCCCCTTCACGAGAGGCTCATACAGTTTTGTCGCTGTCGGATCTTGCCAGTCAGATATCTATTCCCTGATGGAACCACTCTGTGCTCAGAACTCAGACAAGGTAATAGTTGACAGGAGCAAATCCGTTCTCTGATATTTAGCTTTTGACTAGTTCTGCTTACTTCATACTTGTAAATGATATTGTTAACCAATATTTAAAAAATTAAACACCTTCAAATCTTTGACTCATATACGTGTGGAGTAATGGAGTAGCAAACTGGTAGAGCATGACATTTGAAACTATTATTTTCATACTACCATCATTGTTTAATGCACATAAAAATTACAAACACGCCAAGTGGCAATTTGTACAAAAATAAAGAGGAGGGAATGGACTACTATTAACCTTGACTATTAGTACACAGAAAGAGCATTTCCTAATACATGAATTCCACGATTGCAATTCGAACATGACCTGTGAGAAAAGCTATAGACGTAAACTATGCTGTTAATAATGAACATTACCAAAGTCATCTTTAAGACATATATTCTTTGATTTCTGTCAATGCAATAAAAGATCACCAAAAGCACACTACATGCATGCCTTTTTCTGTTGCAGCCCCAGGTGCTGTTTGCAGGGGAGGCAACCCATCCCTCCTTCTACTCAACAACTCACGGTGCGCTCCTCACTGGATACAGGGAGGCGCAGCGCATCGTCAACCTTTATGACCAGTGATTTGATAGTGTTGCTTTGGACTGGATTGGATTTGCCACTTGCGTCTCTTGCGTTGGTGGAAGCCCTGTGATCACTCAACTTCCCTGTGAGCCTGATCTTTCAGTCGACTCAACTCAGCTTGTGCAGGTGTAGAGGCGACATTGCTTTGATCTCCAGTTTTACTCTTGACAGCTTATACTGAGGATTGTATGGATATGGTACATAGACAGGCTCCGGCCCTCACACCTTGTTGCTTCCAAGTGATGTGGCGAGAATAGATTTGGGGTGTAGTATGCATGTGTGGTCCTTGTTGCCTGTGGCTACGTATCTGCAAAATTTTACAGTATGTTCCAAATAACTTTTATCAAATTTCGTTATTATTTGATGAATAAAGTAAAATGAATATTCACATTTTAAATGTAAATTGTAGTGCGGTAGTTCTGAGATAGAATGAATATTCTTCGCAGCATTTATTTGTGACCAGGCATTCTATGATGCAAGTTTAGTGTTCTTCCAAAGAGGAAGACTATGAGACAGCTTGTGTCTGTTGCACATGATATCTGGGATTTTGCATGACATAAGGAAGTGCTTCTATTCAACCCATCTCAGCCAGATTGAGACAAGAAGCTGAATGACATCCATCGTCTTGATATCACTGCTTCTTACTGGATATTATTCATTGCATTGGACTTGATCATGATTGTACCTCATTTGTAGAATTATCATAGAAATCTTCTTTTTTTCTTTTAACTTAAAATGTATTGAAGAATGTTATAAGCAGAATTATCCTTTCTTCTATAAGAATGTGTGTGTATAGGTATTAATGTTGTCCGAGTCACGTGTATATAGTAGTTCCCTTTGTAGATGATTCATTGTCTGCAGACCCCACTGCCAAAATAAACAGTAGGATGGCCTGAATCACATCCCTCTCAGTTTTCATCCAACTTTTCATACTCTCTTTGAATAGTCAAATTCTTTTTTCTGAAAATGCAAAATTATCTTCTGAATGGTGATCATAAATGTAAAATTGAATAACGTTAGTAATCATTCAAATTTAGAATTTCAGAATTCCAGTACACCTTGAGAACATTAGCACAACCCTGTGAAAACATTTCCTCCTGACACTCACCATTTTGATCCTTATGGAAGTGTTCAGATGTAAATTTGGTTTATTTTGTTGACTTGTTTTCTTTCCTTCATTGTTTTTATGGTCAAGAGTCTAACGCACAAATTGAGTGATGGCTGTTGATGATCCAACCAGATTAAATCTCTGTTTGATACAACGTATCCCAATGTTGTCATACAGTTGATCAAAATGAGGATGATAAAGTCTTGTGCCAGTTTGTTTTACATCGAGATATATTTTTGTCAAAAATTACTGAAATGACTGTTTTCTATGCCATAGTTAAAATCTTTGAATTACATTTTCTGGTTCAGTTCAATCTGATTTTTGTGCGTCCATACTTCAATGCAATAACTAGCCTATGTGTTTTGCTGATATTATTTTAGTTGACTTGGCACCTCAGGCTGATTATTTTCAGCGTTTTATTATTTTTACCTGTTAATGTATGATTACTGTAAGCTATTCACCTGAAGACATTGAAAATACTGATATATATATATTTTAGCAAATGTTTTCAGTATATTTTTAATGTGTTGGTACATGTGGATATCTTACCATGTCATTGATAGATTGTTCTAACATGAGTTTTGATTTGAATATAATGTTAACAACTCGTGTAATTATGATCCTATCACTGTCCCAGATTGATGAAGGATGTATGTAGATGATGAGATGTCCTCTTTGATAAAACCATATCCCTTGTCCATGAGCCCATACCTTCTGTTCGTCTCCCTTACTTCTCCGGATACAACCCGTATTTCCTCCATCCTATCGCCCAGATCAACTCTTAATTCCTCCTTCACTCCCAAAGACTAGTGCTGTTCCCAGAAGATATCATTTATCCTTCTATCGTGCTTGATGTCCCTTATATCTCACTGGTATTTCATACTCTTACCATTGTAAAAGGTCGCAAAGGTTGGAAAGGATCTTTTACCAATATTTGAGCTAGACACAGATCTATGAACAACATTTGTCTCTTATCTTGAACGTTCCCCCAAACACCTGTTTTTCCACCTGTTTTTCCCCCAGTCCAGGTAATGGATATAGCTCTCTCCATCCCCCCTTCCTCCCCCCTTCACAATGCAGGCACCATCTGACATGTATGCAAACTGTCTGAGCTTCTTTCAGATCTTACACATTCAATTGGTCTGTGATTCACTATCGACTTTATTTTCAACTGAAATGCCCTCAAGATTGTAGACTTGCTGTTTGGATGAAATATGCATTTTCTCTTTGCAATAAAGTTGGAATTGAGTTCGTGACAAGGCACATAATGTCTTCACATCCAGCTATGCAATATGGTACCAAACCTTGACCTTTGTCAGCCAGGTCAGTCACTTGACCTTGACCTGTGTATCCTTCAGTTCAACATGCAGTGATATATATATATATATATATACCTGTGGTTCTGTCTACATGCAAATGGTGCACATCAGTTCTATTGACTTCTTTAGTTGTGAAGTAGTGAAGGTGAATAATTTATTGTGGATAATTATTGTAATGGGATGCGTCCAATAAAAGTCTTATGGTATAAACAATTCTTTGTTGTTTGTTCTGTTTTCAATGGAAATGATTATTTTACAAGTGAAATCAAGGCTGGATACATTCTGCTGAGTGATTCAGTTGCTTTATAATGATAAAAATTGTTGGATGCCAAAACAACGTGAATGCACACTCTCAGAGGACTCTTTTAGTGGCATTCTAGAAGTTGTAGTACACGATTTTATGGATATTCAACTTCTGCATTAACAGATTTGCGATGTTTTGGTATAACTCCTTATACATATCCTTGAAAATGGTATAATGAGCTATACCGAAACGTTGCAAATCTCTTAATACAGAAGTTGAATATCCATAAAATCGTGTACTTCACTCTCAAAGGATTTGAATGCGCAGGGTTTGGAGTGTGACATGTTTGTTGATTAAGAAGCACACAATATTCTTAGACAAATGCTAGTCCAGCCTAATAGGCCGATGAGCCAAAAAAATTAGACACAAACATGTCAAGGGTAAATCAAAAAGTTCGTTGAATAATCTTGATGTAACAATCCGCTACTTCTAAATTATCTTTAAACCTGGAAAGCAATCTTTTGAAACTATTGTAATCCATGGAGTAGTTGTCGAGTGCATAGGGGTGAAGGAATTGGAAAAATTAATGATGTATTAAATCATCAAGTATTTGTTCAGGAAAGTATTGTCTTCATAGGAAATCTAGGGAGACATGGTCGATACATTGGGTGATGACTCCCCTGCATTATCCACAGTTGCCAAGTGTCTGCCTTTTAGTCAAAAGTCATTAGTTACAGCACTGTGAAATGTTAAAATCCTAAATTCTGGAAACACACAAATTCAATATAGAGGTTTGATAACAATGCTGAAATCAATTTTCCGTTATTTTCAAACGACTCAACTTGGCAGTACTAATGTTGGGTTTCACATCAGAAACACGTAGTTCGGCGATAGTTATTTGGTACAAAAATTAGTACCATTACAATTTAAGCCGTAATGTCTTAAAATGTCAACATTTATAACCTTTCCTTGAAAAGAATAGTATCTACATTTATCAAGTCACAAGTGATTAAATTCAGTGAAATTATTGTAACGATCCAAGAACATCACATTTTATTTTTTTCCACATGTATATATCTCAATATTTAAAACTTATGTACGAAACAACGTATTTTTGACACATTTTTTATCTCGCCTCTCAAATTCAATTACATGCGTAATAAACCAACGCTCTCTTCTAAAAGGGTGTCAGCTGAATTTGTCCGGACGGCATGTATAATCACTACAGATGTGTTATTTGTGAACGTAAGCACTGAATGTATCTTGACAGGCTGTGGAGATGAATTATCAAACTGCTGTTCTTATAAAGGATAACTCCATTAAGCTCCATACAAAGGGTAGATGGTTGCATCAAGTGATGCGATCAAGGCGTCACGCAGCCAAGGTCGGACACTGAGCGCTTCCTTTGTGCTTGCCTTCTGGTTCTGCTTGAGAGAATACTTACCTTATGTAAGTAATATAGGTCATGTAATATAACGTTATGAGAGCCGTCGGGGAGTGAAGAAAGGTCTTTCACCTTAAATCGGACGAAATGTGCTTCTGACGCTTGACCTTTAACCTTTCTTCCAAACATACAGGTCCTTTAATTGTGCCACCACAACATTTGCAATTTAACTGGTACATTAGAACAACAATACACATGCCATTCTTGTAACGACATGGAGAAACATCCGCGACACTTTCATGTGTTATCAAAACATAGTTAGGTAACAAAAATTGACCGTTAACCGCAGAAGGGTCGGACTTTAATGGCGAAACAGTTTCAGAAGTAAATTTGTCTTCAACTCGGTAACCAGAACGCATGCAAGTGACTGTGCTTTTTGTTAAATAATTCTGTTTCTTATGCGATAAGATAAACAACAGCTATGGTTCCAAGTTATAGTGAAATATAAATTAAATCAATGGCGTATCCAGGTTCGTTTGCAATGAACTAAAGTTGCCTTCTTCTCTTTCCTGTTGCATAAAGTAATGCAATCAATCTTAATTTGTTGTTTTATTGACCGTGGACATATTTTACTAGGTTAAGAAAATAATTATGCAAAGATTAAATGTTTCGCATTTTTTCGTTTTTAAATTTCTAGAAATGTGCTAAAATATGAAAATTAATTTGAAATTTTGGGTCAAATACCATCTAAAACATTGTCTAATTTTGTACAAATGTTAAAATACATATTTAACTTTGTCTATGTATTTATTCTTTATCATCTTATAAAACAGTATTGTTGTTTTATAAAACATCTTGTGATAAACATGATATTGATGTGTAAACAACATAACAACACTGATAATGTATCTATGTTATGGGTAGGAATGGAATTTCAATCATCGGAAACGTCAATTTATGAGTTGGCATTGGTTATGGTGAGCTAGGTACCCGCGGCCGTGTTCTAATAGATATATATATATATATATGTATATTCGGTTATATATATCTGGCTGTTATGTTTATATACACGCTCAAGGCAACATAAGTATTCTTAAGTCTATATCGTTGGGGTCATAAAAGTGGCACAGCTCTTTTATAACAAAAATAGAGTTATGAAACAAGTCATTCTCATACACTGTCCTCCTGTCAAGGCCATGTGTCAACCACTACACGCCTCCTCCCAACGTGCAATAAACTCAGAGTTTAACCCTCACTTTTTACCCGCGTGGACTGTAGTCCTGGGTGAGTTGTATAAACTATTTTTAGTTTAATGTCTTCCACTTTGTCGTATTCTGCTGCGATAAAACGTCAACAGAGGTATATAAAGAAATGCTTATTGTTGTTGATACCCAGTATCTTACCTGTATGTCAGGTTAGAGCACCCTATCATAGCTGAGTAGTACTTCAGGTAAATTATCTGAGGCGGGGTTATTGCTCTTACCTGTAAACATAGACATATTTACTCCACTGATTAATATTGACTCCGTTGTTATTACTCTCGCGTGTACTTTAAGATGTAAGTAGGAGTGCAAACCAGAGAAGGACAAGCCACTGGCTATGTACTGAGGACTTCTGAATTTTATGTTAGTACATTATATCGTCCAGCTAGACAAAATTAGAATCAATTAATTTGAAGCCGAAATTGAAGAAACAGTTCATTCGAACCACATAATTAGGGTGTTTATAGGTAAACATAGGCTATAGTACTATGATTATAAGAAAAGTGCCTGCAAGTCGGGTAAGAGCGATTTTCAGGCACGACAACGTTAACAGTATTATATAAGCACGAAATTAATTTGCTAATTATTACCGTAGGCGTTGAATTAAGAGAAATAGGCTAATTTTCAAGGTTGTCAGGAAACGTGTTGTCAGCACACTGAGAAGGCTTTGACATGGCAGAAACATGACGCTGTAGCTTGAAGGTGGGATATTTGCCTTACTTTGTCCTTATTTTGTGTTTTCGAGATAGTGCATGAGCTGCACTTTTTGATGTGATTTCGCCTACGTATTACCAAAATACACATAGTTCTCTAATCTACAGGACCAGGAAAGCACAACAGAAATAATATAAATTATCAAAGTGACACAGAGTATGTTTCATGAATTTTTGTGGCTAAGATAAGAGACAAAATACCATTTGCCCTCACATGTAGGTAGGTTCAAATCGCCTTTCCTAAGTTCCATTTTTAACTCTAAATTGTCAAAATTACGATATTTTCTTGTATTCAATGCAAATCTAAAAGCGCCCATACAAATGGTTAGAATTCGAAATTCTGCGCCCCATTTACATGTTTATATGTTATATGACTTACTGAACCCTACCAACCCCTTTTTGACTTGATATCTGCTGTAAATAATATTTCAGTCGCGCCATTGTCCGGTTTCGATTATACATTACGACTTAAACCTGTTTATTGTCACTAAGGTGAACTGATAAGCGTTAACATTCCTATTTTCTGAAACAACCACTATTTCCCTATTGAATAACACCAGTTATGAAGTTTGACATATCTAACCCCAACAACATACTCTGTGGCCCTTTAAATCAAACGTCAACATTCAAACGTTGATTTCGATAATGATATTGTATCGAAGACCATAATCAATTTTATTTATGAAATAGCTCAACTCCTTCTCGTCTTTTGAGTCTGGAATGCTAACTTATCTTGCCGAATAACGAAACAGTTGTTGTCACACCGCCCCGTCAGATTCCTCGTTCATGGTATTATTATGTGAAAGAAAGAACTGTAAAGAGTCCTTTATGTGAATATGAGGAAAGAAGTTGTTCAAAAACTTCAGTGAAAGATTACTCAGAAACGGGGACTAGTTATAGAAGCATGACCCTCGGTTTAAAAATAACAATGACGCATTTCTCCATTCCGAAATAGAAGACGTCTTGAGGCAACTATTTCTTTGCCAGTGTAGTCAGAAACTGTTTTCGGAGGAAGATTTGTAGAGGAAAAACTATATTTGTGTTCTAACTAATATATATGAATACACACAACAGCTTGAAAAAATAAATATTTTATTTGCCTTGTTGAACGACAATAGTAATAGCGAGCATATACGTTAGATACACTAACTCAATGTATCAATATAATAACTAGGTGTTTCAGGCTACGTTTTGTTAAAGAATTTAATCAGCCTTTCTGGTCATTCTAGAACTGTCATATATGGTTACATAGTTCACGTGAGAGGAACGTGCTATTGCGGTGAGCACAGACCAAGTGGAGGTCCATTCAAGGTTACACGAGTTATCTCCCTTAGACTGTTCGGCCGTTATTATTCTACCTCTTATTCTGCTTCAAAAAGGAAAAGACAACTTTGTTTTAAACTAAAATAAAAATAGATATAAAAAGAAAAATAAGATACGAAAAAGGCATATCTTCAATGAAATATAATTTTCATCAAACGAGGTTTTATTGATTTATTATGAATAGAGTTTATTAATGAGTTGGTATATTAAGCAATCATATAAAGATAAACAAATAGGGAATTTTATGGATTTACAACTTCTTTATTGCAAAGAGACGTTTTCAATTACCGTATTTCCTCGAATACAACCCGGGCTTCGAAGATAACCCGGGGGGTAAGGGGGTGCTGAGTGAAATAGAACCCGGGCCTCGAATATAACCCGGGTCTCGAATATAACCCGGGTCTCGAATATAACCCGGGTCTCGAATATAACCCGGGCCTTACATAATAGTAGTATCGGTATGACTTGGACAATCTGTCAGGTCAATGATATTAACACCTCTATTGTACAATTGTATCCGAGTTGTTGTGTTCTCAATGTTGAAATAATCTTCGTATGATTTCTAGATAGAAAGCTTTGAGATATAGAATGCCATTTTCTCACTCTTGCAATAGATTTTGTAATGCCATTTCAGGTCTGAAAAAATAGAACCCGGCCTCGATTACAACCCGGGCCTCGATTACAAACCCGGGGGCTGAGTGAAATAGAACCCCGGGGTTGTATTCGAAGAAATACGGAAAGTGAAGTAAAGTGAATCCATAAATTTCCCTATTTATTCATCATACAAACTTGCCACAAATGCCACTCAAAGAAGATGACTTTGCTTGAGTTCTTTTGTGCACATCAACTGAACATATTTCATATAAAGTTTTTGTAGTTGTTTGTCTAAAATGAATATCTCACACCCATCTGCATTGAAGATGTTCACTAGAGTCTTTAGGCTGCTTCAAAATGTCCTGTTCTCAATTTGATAACCTTATTTTTACTTTACATTTTAAAACTTAAGATTAATGAGAAAAGATTATGTTTACAAGGTGGCATAAATCTAGATTAACCCGTTTTGATATAATTCATAGTATGGTGTGAAAGAGTGGTATGACGTCAATCCTTATAATCATTAACTGGCCGGCAAAATAAAGTTGACAGTATACCAAGCTTATGCTCCTTTCAAAGTATGGACACTATCGATTTTTTCACAGGACAAGTTTCGAGCTGATTTAAATGAGATTGGTAGATGGACGGTACGGTGTACAACAATCGGTCTGAGAGTTCAACAATCAACTTGAGTGTACAACAATCATCTGGATGTACAACAATCAATCTGAGTGTACAGCAATCAATCTGAGTGTACAACAATTAGTCTGAGTTTTCAATAATCAACCTGAGTGTACAACAATCATCTGGATGTACAACAATCAATCTGAGTGTACAACAATCAACCTGAGTGTACAACAATCAATCTGAGTGTACAACAATCAATATCTGAGTGTACAACAATCAATCTTGGTGTACAGCAATCAATATCTGAATGTACAGCAATCAATATCTGAGTGTACAACAATCAATATCTGAGTGTACAGCAATCAATATCTGAGTGTACAACAATCAATATCTGAGTGTACAGCAATCAATATCTGATTGTACAACAATCAATCTGAGTGTTCAACAATCAATCTGAGTGTACAACAATCAATCCGAGTGTACAACAATCAATCTGAGTGTTCAACAATCAATCTGAGTGTTCAACAATCAATCTGAGTGTACAACAATCAATCCGAGTGTACAACAATCAATCTGAGTGTTCAACAATCAATCTGAGTGTACAACAATCAATCTGAGTGTACAACAATCAATCTGAGTGTACAACAATCAATCTGAGTGTACAACAATCAATCTGAGTGTACAACAATCAATATCTGAGTGTACAACAATCAATATCTGAGTGTACAACAATCAATCTGAATGTTCAACAACAATCAATCCGAGTGTACAACACCACCATCAGATCAATGATCATCCCGACATGCCAGAAACGAGTCAATAACATAATAATTTTGCTGTACCACGTTTCTTAGACATTAAACTGTATATTAGACTTTTATTTATCGAGATAGTATATACAATGTTCTATTGATGAATGTTTGAAGTGGATTCAAATTCATTTTTCTATCTCTGAATCATTCAGAGAAAGTGTTTTCCAACCCTCGGCAAGGAATATGTTTAAAGAGGGGTTCAGAAGTAAAAAATGAAATGATGTTAAAAGCATCATCTACGACCTCAATGCATATGTTTGTGAAAAAAATTGGTATCCATTAAAGAAGTCGGGGTGCTGCAGTTTTCGATCAGGTTTCGGCAGCCGAAGTGTCCGCTCTTGTGATTGCGCAAGTATAGACCATGCATTGGACGGTAAATCAAAGTACGAAATCTGTAAGGATGTCTGTTCCTCCTTAGGCTATTACGCCAGGGCTTCTCACGGAGAAAATAACACGAGGAAATGGTTTATCGCCAGATCTTTGGACAAAAAACACAAGTATTTATGAATAAACAAATTTGTATTTAAATCCCGCTATATCAAGCATCATGCCGAAGGAACTTTAGAACGCCGTTAATATATGAATGATAACAATATGGTATATGACAAAGAAGAGTGTAAGCATAAGAAAAACTTGTCATATTTACACTACATCTACATCTTCTAGAATGCCGAACAAACAGTATCCCTAGACAACTTACAAATGCATCTTCAATTGTCCAAATTTCATTTTATTGCTGAAATTACTACTACGCTAGTAACAGGCTATACGGTAACAAGTTCCAACATGTCCCACGGAAGAGAGGACGATCGACTTCGCTGTTACTGTCAATACAATAACCTTTGCTTATAACGTTCATGTAATGTGACTTGAATATCATTCAGCACCGTAGGGCGGTTAGACGGTAGGGATCGACCAGCACACATTAACACTAACGTTATTGGAAGAATTTTACATACAGTAACGGACGTCAATGTCATAACATACTAGCCTTCAGACTGTCATGTGTCATGTATTTGTGCATAGGGCATCAGGGCGTAAAACGTAACATCTCTATAATTATGCCTAGGTTTGGAATGAACATCTGAAATTCCGATTTATTTAAGGATCCTCTCCAGAATAAAAATTAGCCATAGTCAAGACGATACTTCATTCTTAAGTTGGAATTAAATTTGTTCTTAACTTCATATTCTTTTGAATACACACTCCTCCTCGAGCAAATAGAATTCTTTTACTTTGTAAGTGATCACCAAGGTATATGTTGTTTATCTGTTAAATCAATGATAACAATGTATGACAAGCAGGAGACCGTTGGGATCTTTATCTTTTTTATTTTACGTCGTCTCGGTTGTCTAGCTCCATGGTTTTGTAACGCCATCAATCTAAAGCCGTTTAAGACGTCACCTTATAAGAATTTCACAAAATAGGAGACACGGTATTATCAAGATAATATGTTTTTTTCTGTTTTCAGTATAAAAATGAATGTACATCATTATATCTATGAATAATGTTTTCAAACTAAAAGCATCAAGGATGCATTGACATTTGTCTGAAAGATCGCCATTTCACGCCAATTTGGGGAATTGTTGCATTTTATTCTTGTTCACGAAAATGCATTACCAAAACGATATTGAACCTATGGCCACACAGCCAGCTTCATTGGGGTATTATTTATTTACTTTATTTTTAGTCTTCAGTCAGCACACTAAGTCATTTAATGCTGATGTCAACTACTACTAACCGAACATTACTGTTACACAAATCATTTTTGACTATGAAGTATTGCAGTTTTTCAAAGGTAACGTTGATGACTGTTGTTAAAATAATAAACGGGTAACCACTGTAGTTTGAATAATAAACGGGTAACCACTGTAGTTTGAATAATAAACGGTTAACCACTGTTGTTAGAATAATAAACGGGTAACCACTGTTGTTAGAATAATAAACGGGTAACCACTGTAGTTTGCTGAGTTTTGTACCTGAATGCATGGTTTAACCTAAACCGAATACTTTGATATGATTAAGTTCCTTCTCAATCGAAGATCAATTGTTTTAAACCGAGAGTCATTGAAAATTCAGGTTTTACAATCCTCTCTTTAAAGTGTACATAAAAACGTTAACATATGCCTTAAGATTCTTAGTTCCTTCATAAAGATGAAATACTGAATCGCGCTATAGCGAATGCTTCTCGTATACACATCCAATGAATGCACATTCACCTCCTTACTGTTCACGCTATAAGGCAAACACGATGTTCATGAAAGGAAAGCGAAGTCCCTACCAGGTCGGTCGAACAGTATTCTTGCCGTATTGACAGTGCAAGTTGTTTTGGATACCCGCTAAAGCTACTGGGGTCATCTAACGCTACGCTATCAGAGTCCAGGAGGGGGTAATATACGGTCTACCTGGCGGAATAGACGCTCAGGTGTAACAAGGATTACCAGAGACATAGGTAAGATACACTAGAGGTTATTATTCATGCTACGTTCCCTATGTGATAACCTTGTATCCTGTACTCAGAGCATATGTTAATGAAGTGATCCAGTTCTCATACTAACTCACATTCCCCTTCCTCTTCAGACAGGGCCGATATAGGTTATATATTCTATCACACACCAAAGAGTATCTAACGATATATGTTATATCATCTATGTGTATATCGTTTAAGAATTTCTCCAGTTATATACTTTCTTCATTTCTTTTTTCGAATGTTTGGATAATATTTTGAAATAGTTATAGTTAAAAAATTAATAGTTTTGAATATAAATTAATGAGGTGGACACGCTATGAAACATGATATAAACAAACAGTAAGATCTTGACGTAGTGCAGGTTAGAGCACAACTAGATGTACGAATTGTCCATTAGCTCACTCAAATACTCGTGGATGTTCATGCATCATTTCAAGTTTTCTTTGTCTAAAGTAACATTTTAAGTAAAATGATTTTGAATGGACAAATATTTATTATCTTTTATTTGGACGTATTATTTTTACCATAACAAGATTGCATTAACGTGCAAAAATAACTATATTGGGTTGGTTATGGTTGTAATAACGTAAGGGTTTATGAACAGTAAATGTGTCATATAATTTTTTCAGATACCAGATACAAATAAGCGAGATATAAAACTCCAATATTCCAAGTGAATTTTCTCCATTCTATAATGGTGATCTACTCTAGAGTAGAGAATTCACTTGTTACTAATCAATAACAGAATGGAGAGATTTTCCTTTTTCTCAGTGGCTATGTTTGCATGACCCGTTCGAGAGTTGGGTAGATCAAATTTCAGGTTCGTTTCGTAAGGATTTATAAGACTTTCTCTAGAAAAAATCTCTTTATATTATCCGTTTGTTGAAAGTACCTCTGTTCTTGATTTATACTCTGGTTATGTTTTTTTTTAGATATTATGGTTGCAAAGGTTTCCTTATTCAGCGGTGTAGTGTCCTTTAAATAACCACAAGAACACTACGACACAGGCACAATGGTGTACATTAAGGTGTACATCTCAAGTTAGACAAATTACGGCTGAATGTTTTCTTGGAAAAAATTAAGTAGGAATGGAAGCTCAATAAATTCGTAAGAATGCATTTTGTGAGTCCAAAGTAAATATTATCAAACCTAAGCGTTTATCAATTACCAATTGAATCGTAATCTTACTCAATAGAAGAACAACATTTATGGAAATTCCTACAAACAAATGCTAATTATTTAACAAACATATCGTCTTCCAAGTGCAGTGAAGTACAATGAAGTAACCTCTACAGATACCCTAGATCAGTTTAATATTCAGCGAAATCGACAGAGTGAAATACCGAAGTATAGACACCGCTGTCAATGTAGGTAGATCCAATCAATGTACTATTGATATAAGTGTCAATAAAACCAGTCGCCGGCACACCTTGGAGATTGTCGAGACAGAGATAGAAGGTCTTAAAGGCTTGAAAAGACATGTTTATTGATAAATATAATGTAGGTATTGTACAAGGCACAATATACGACCCATACAGGTTCGTACTCCCGAGGTTTTGTTATATGGTTATTTTTTTTTTAGAAAATATGTGATAAATTGAGTAATGAATTTATTAATTGTTTGCGCTAAAGTAATTGTATGATCCTTGATAAAAGTGTACTTGCATCGGTAAAAATTACATCAAAATATTTAAAACGTCACAGGTTATTTTTTAAAATTGTTTCAGCAAATGGTATATTCTTTATAAATATTGAATTACAACGTATGAAGTTACCATTATGACGAAGTGGGGTGCATCTTGTAGTTGGTTATTTGATTGAGCAAGACAGCTTTTGTTGAAATATGTTTTTATTGCCTCCCAGTATATACTGTAACTATCAGCATATTTTAGCCCTCCTGCTAGGAGAGACTAGTGTACATATACTTAGAGAAGTATTCATGGAAATCATATATATCAACCATGATGGTATTAGAATTCGATAACTTTGATCTCATTCAATTATACCCTTTGAGAAAAGACTGTGTATTCTTTGTGAGCACTACAGTAATACCCTATCCAATCTTGTTTTCAGAAGCTGGATGGCGAGAGAGGACAGGAACTGCTCATGTCGAGAAAAAGTTAAACTCCAAGATTTTTCAACATTTCAATATGATAAACATGTGACTTCACGGAATATGGGCATGTAAACAGTATCAATAGTAAACATACATCACCTCTTAAGACAGATTTGCCTTAACTATCAAATCGGCGTGGTTTCTTGAGACAATTCAAAATGGCGGATCCTGTTGTGAGTTCCCGGTTTGGACAGCGCCCAATTCTCGAGGTCCCTGCTCTGGAAGTGTTCAACCACAACAGGGCTGTGGGGTCTCTGCAGGAAGACCGTCCTGTTGCTCACCCAACACTTGGCAGAACAGGCTTCACCGCACCTCAACCCACGTACTACCACAGTCCTCGTAACCCTTACACGAACGTTGTCGGCGCTCAACCATCTGTGCCGTCGTATTACGGCATGGAAGCTCCGCGACAAGCGCACACTGTTCCAGCGTATTCTCAGCCTCCGGACCCTCGATACTACACGTATGGACCCTATGGGGAGGTGAGGGGTGGGCAGGTCTCTCCCACGTACTATAACCCCTACCCCGGAGTACAGAGTCCCTACTACGTACCCCCACCTCGTCAGCCTCCTCCCCCTCCCCTACCTCCACCTATGTACCACAGGGTTACAGATGACAGTTTCTTCATGGAAGGGGTGTTGGAATTCGGTCGTTTAGCAACAGTGCATCTCAAACGCTCTTCTCCAGATTTCACAGCGTTACCGGACTTTATGAAACGCGAATTGAAGCAGACGTACGGTAAGTACCCTCGGACGGATATCCGGATAACAAACGAACGAGGGGAGTACCATATATACGCCAAGCCCCAGGGCTTCATGGACGATGAGGACTACCCACGATCCTTCACCCACAGGTCGGAGAAGACGAACCCCAGCTACAGACCGCGGGACGTGGAGAAGTGGTACGACTGGGACCCCCAGAACAGAAGGGAAGAAGACTACTTTGACTGAAGGCAGATCTGACACTAAACGACAGTCTTTCAGGTCAACACAAGAGGGTTTCTTTGTCATTCAGTAAACAGCTATTTAGGGTGGCCGTCATGAACCATCATCATACAGAATGTCATCAATGGTTTTTTTCTCATTGCGACAAGTTATCCTAAAATAAAGCTAGCCTGAAATACAGATGTACCTTGAGGTCTGTGGGCATGACATCTGTGAAAAGGAGTTATATTGGTATTGATGTATTGCTGTGGTAAATAGTTGGTGATTGACAGTACTGGAGCTATGAATCTGAATCGAAGTCGAGCAACATGAGAGCTGCTCACAGACACTGTGAAATACTCAAGTCGTGACGAGGAACTACCTTAATTTGATGTTCTCACAGACACTGTGAAGTGGTTAAGTCGTGACGAGGAACTACCTTAATTTGATGTTCTCACAGACACCGTGAAGTAGCGCAATTCGTGACTAGGAACTACCTTAATCTGATGTGCTCACAGACACTGTGAAATGCTCAAGTCGTGACGAGGAAATACCTTAATTTGATGTTCTCACAGACACTGTGAAGTGGTTAAGTCGTGACTAGAAACCACCTTAAATGTAGTGTACTCCAAGACACTCTGAAGTAGTCAAGTCACGGCGAGGAACCGCCTTAATTTGATGTGCTTACAGACACTGTGAAGTAGTCAAGTTACGGCGAGGAACCGCCTTAATTTGATGTGCTTACAGACACTGTGAAGTAGTCAAGTTAAGGCGAGGAACCGCCTTAATTTGATGTGCTTACAGACACTGTGAAGTAGACAAGTTACGGCGAGGAACCGCCTTAATTTGATGTGCTTACAGACACTGTGAAGTAGTCAAGTTACGGCGAGGAACCGCCTTAGTTTGATGTGCTTACAGACACTGTGAAGAAGTCAAGTTACGGCGAGGAACCACCGTAAAGTTGGTGTACTCAAAGACACTGTGAAGTGGTCAAGTCGTGACGGGGAAGAACCTTAAATTTGTGTGCTCACAGACACTGTGAAGTGATCAAGTCGTGGCGAGGAAAAACCTTAAGTGTGTGTGCTCGCATGTTTATAAACAAAAGCAATATATAATTATGTTCACCCTAAAGTGTATCATTCACAATAGAATTTAAGTTAATTGTACATTTCGGCTAACAAGCCAGATATGTCTTTTTAATTTTGATGACATATACCGTATAAAGATACGTAGTACAAGCCAGGAAACCACGCGGGAGGCTATTCCCATTAGGACAGATTAACAATGTCTTTATTGCAAGAATGCATCATTTCGGTTATCAATCTTAACATGAATATTCGTACTTGTTGAAAGAGCTCATTTCCTATGACACGGGAAGCATTCTCAGGTGGACACTCAACCACTCCAATTTATACAGCATGATATAGATGTGCCTGATACAATACAATTGGTTTCATAATGCCAGGAAGAAAATTGATTCAGGGATATGTTTACTCGATTGGTGTTATTGCCTGTACCGACTGACGTGATTGATGACTAATAGAAAAAAATGTGATAATGCCCATTTGCTAGAAGCAATAAGAATCTGTGCTAGAGAATTAGATCTAACTTATGAAAGGAAACTGTGAAAGTACATGAATGTTTGAGAATGTATCTTTTAAAAACTAAATACCTTTGTTACCAGCCACTCTACCCGATAGTGAAGCGTCACAATCGTAAACTAAACCTTGAACTCAGAGCATAAATAGGTACGCTCATTTAAAGGCACCGTTGCACGTTTTCTAGGGAATCTCGCGAAATGGCAAACGAATGTTATCTATTAAGTTTGTTTATCAATCAAAAAGGTTCTTTACCAAAATACTTAGTTTGGTTAAACTTCGCCATTTCATTTGCTATAGTTAAACTATTCATTTCTTCAACTCAATGATAATAAGGTGCTCACTCTACAATGGCGGCATGAAACGTGACATCTTTACAGTGACTGAGGATAACAGGAATGGATTGTTTTATCTGCTTAAAAATATATTTTGCACACGAACAAATGTGAACATTTTCAGAAACAAAAATTTAATAAAAAACGTGCTATAGTGCCTTTAAATGTGTTTATCCATTGGCAAAAGTAGTAAGTAAATGCACATATTGTAGAAGACACACCGGTTCCCCTATTTAACTATGTAAATCGTTGAGAAATCAATTTGTGATACTGTTAAGTAAACCAGAAGCCCATAAATCAAAACTCTTTATACGTTATGGGACAAATACTTAATTTTCAAGCAAACGTTTTTCTTTGAAACAAGAAATGTAATTCTGCGACGTTTTAAGGTAAATTTTTCATATAAATATGGTCGTCATGTGATATAAGTGGGTTTAAGTCCCTGGTAATCTTTAGGTTTCAACATAACGGACCCCGGCTCCATTTTATTTAAACAACCTGTTGGTAGAGAAAGGCAATCGTCGTATTCTGAATGTTTCCAACGTATATAAGTTCCATGTGTGGTGTGAGGAACTGGTGGGAAATATTTATTTTTATGAATGTCAGAATACAAATGTTATAACCATTTTCTGTGTTCTTTTCTTTTCAATAGAATTGAATTGCTATTTGTTTACAACATGTATGTATTTCAGAATACATGTACGTGTCACAGTACGCCATTTAAGTTCACGACATAGTGGAAATCAAAGCGATATAAAATACTGACACAATGCTGTGTTTGGAATCAGGTTTAAACACTATTAATATATTATCCACTGCGAACAGCTTGCTACACGCAATAACCTTACCTTAATAAATCAAGATTTGTCGGCCTTTATCTTTCACAAAGTTAAAATCAGCCAATCAGCGATTTCGTCCAAAACGCTGTGGTTATTGGCGACGTCAGCTTCGCGATAACATATATTATCTTCAGTTCTGGCGGAACAAATATAAATAATCTAGTTAAAACTAGCTGTAATATGATACGTCCCGAAGTCCGTTATTACATCTAGTGAATAACAGGTCTAGTCCGTGTTGAGCAGGCGCGAACATCAGCCAATCTAAACAGTGCTGGCACAGCTCTTCGAATCACGGGTCAATGCGACTGTTTCGCCATATTAAGCACCTCGATTACAAAATCCGAATGTTACCAGTGAATTGTGTGGAAAAATATGATGACAGTGTATAATCTGTGCTGATAATGTTTAAGGAATATTTTTGAGTTGTTTATTTGGTAATTTGTGCAAAAGCAAATCAACACATTAGGTCAAACAATGACAAAATAAGTTTTAAAGGCTAAATAAAGACAAACGTAGGGTAAACGTCAGCATGTGACATTAACCAAAATACAAAAGAAACCAGTCTTTGATTGGTTGAAAGCTGTCTTCCTGCCCTCATATGATTGGTCGGTTCAAAATTAGTCAAAGGTCACCTGAACATGACCTCAATCAGTAATTCTCTAGATGTATTGACGGATCAGATTGAAATTTAAACAATTGTAATTTGTTGGAGATGTGCATGCAGACGTTGTATCCGTTTGTAACAATCCTCCAGTCATGTGACTGGTAGCGATCTGTCACTGTTAGAGTCAGAAATAACCACTTTCACTTCAAGAGCGCTCAACAACGCTCGTGAACTTATATTCAAAGGACATAGTGTATTTTTAAAGGTAACAGATAAGCTAGATATGGAAATAGTCGTTCGACGCTCACGGTTGCTGGGTAAAAGTAATGGTCTGGAATCCGCAGGGTCACATGGCATCGAATTGACTACTTGAGATGGTACAAGGGTTCTTGAGATCCTTGTTTGGGATTGCTGTGTCAGAAACATATCTAGTACCGTATTGACTACAATAACTGGTGGCGTGCAATAAGCTTTGGGTGCGAGGAGGAAACAACATCCGGGTCTCCAATAAACTTAGGGTTTTCTTCGTGAAGATTGTTTACGGACAAAAACAAGTGTAGCTTACACATTTATTTACCATCTTCATGTAAGGGCCAGGTCTTAAATAAACTACAAGGACTTTCTTGAACGCAGTTAATGAGACAGTTGAATTGATAAGATTCCGCTTATAAGATTAAATATGACATTCATGCTGTAATAAACAAAGCCCTAAACCTAACAAACTAAAATTGGACTGTAATATTCTATCAACAAAATGATACTTATTTATTATATGCATTAATTTTTAAAATAACGTCTTCCATAATGTCAATGAATAATATACTTAGCTACTTTGCGATATAAGAATAAATGAAAACCCGTTTTGTCACTCTCACCTCAATAACACTGGACCGATATCCTTTCAGTTATTGCATATTAATATATTATCATATCCTTTCAGTTATTGCATATTTTAGAAAAGTAAATGTACACGTCTGACATGCATATGAGAACAACACTTGAATTTGTTTATACTGCCGAAGTCTGAGGCAGAAATAAACGGAGAATAGATAAACGGGAGAGTATAACAAACAAATGAACCTATTCAAAGTAGAATATCTCCCTTGTGTAATGTATACAAACCATGACATAAGATAGGCGTTATATGTAAGGAAAATAATCAGATGTACACATTCTCTTTGTCACAAAATGCAAAAACGAAAATTTTTTAGTTTTTTTTCTGAAGTATATTGGATTACTGAACAGGTCAACTATCTATTGTATGGTAGTAGTTTTATTCTTAGTCATAAGATGATCATTTGAACTTTACACAGAGAATCCTATGGCCCATATTTCCCCGACAACTGCTCCTCACTCAAGTGAAAGGACAAAATGGAATCAAACAAACACATTTCCCTGACAACTGCTCCTCACTCAAGTGAAAAGACAAAATGGAATCAAACAAACATATTTTCCTGACAACTACTCCTCACTCAAGTGAAAGGACAAAATGGAATCAAACAAACATATTTCCCTGACAACTGCTGCTCACTCAAGTGAAAGGACAAGATGGAATCAAACAAACATATTTCCCTGATAACTGCTGCTCACTCAAGTGAAAGGACAAAATGGAATCAAACAAACATATTTCCCTGACAACTGCTCCTCACTCAAGTGATAGGACAAAATGGACAACCTCCAAGTCAGGGCGCCTTCCCTTCGAGTACCTCTACGGTAGTAGCCCTGCCTTCACTTACGGGGGCATTGTTGTCAAGATTCTTGACAACAATAGGAATCGACGTCATCGATAATCTCGAACCAAATTGTTATTTTACGTACAAATAAATTGGTTTGAGAGTATGTTTTAAACGTTAGGCGTATGAAATTCTACGAGTATTACAAAAGTTGGTGTAATTTGCTTCAATATAATTTTCTATTTGATGAGTATATGGTGGACAATTTGTTATGTTTAAAAAATTCAAAGACACCTTGATAAAATAACAAAAATTTTCGTTTGCCGTACTCATTTCTTGAGTCGTTGTTCGGAGTTGCATTGTGAATCCTATGAGTTAGGAGCTTCACTTTTCGAGCGTGACATCAATCGTTGGTTGCACGCGCTGTGTTAGAGCTTTTTCACCTTGAAGCCTTCTGATGGCAGCGAGTATATTAGTGACGTCACGGAGCGGATACTCGCTGTCTGGAGCTAGCAAAACAACCTCCAAGTCAGGGCGCCTTCCCTTCGAGTACCTCTACGGTAGTTGCCCTGCCTTCACTTGCGGGGGCATTGTTGTCAGGATTCTTGACAACAATGGGAATTGACGTCATTGATAATCTCGAACCAAATTGTTATTTTACATACAAATAATTTGGTTCGAGAGTATGTTTTAAACGTTAGGCGTATGAAATTCTATGAATATTACAAAAGTTTGTGGAATTTGCTTCAAATATAATTTCCTATTTGATGAGTATATGGTGTACAATTTGTTACATTTCAAAAATTCAAAGACAACTTAATAAAATAACAAAAAGTTTCGTTTGCCGTACTCATTTCTTGAGTTGTTGTTCGGAGTTGCATTGTGAATCCTATGAGTTAGGAGCTTCACTTTTAGAGCGTGACATCAATCGTCGGTTGCACGCGCTGTGTTAGAGCTTTTTCACCTTGAAGCCTTCTGATGGCAGCGAGTATATTAGTGACGTCACGGAGCGGATACTCGCTGTCTGGAGCTAGCTAGCAAAATGGAATCAAACATATTTCCCTGACAACTGCTGCTCACTCAAGTAAAAGGACAAAATGGAATCAAACAAACATATTTCCCTGACAACTGCTCCTCACTCAAGTGAAAGGACAAAATGGAATCAAACAATCATATTTCCCTGACAACTGCTCCTCACTCATGTGAAAGGACAAGATGGAATCAAACAAACATATTTCCCTGACAACTGCTGCTCACTCAAGTGAAAGGACAAGATGGAATCAAACAAACATATTTCCCTGACAACTGCTGCTCACTCATGTGAAAGGACAAGACGGACAACCTCCAAGTCAGGGCGCCTTCCCTTCGAGTACCTCTACGGTAGTTGCCCTGCCTTCACTTGCGGGGGCATTGTTGTCAGGATTCTTGACAACAATGGGAATTGACGTCATTGATAATCTCGAACCAAATTGTTATTTTACATACAAATAATTTGGTTCGAGAGTATGTTTTAAACGTTAGGCGTATGAAATTCTATGAATATTACAAAAGTTTGTGGAATTTGCTTCAAATATAATTTCCTATTTGATGAGTATATGGTGTACAATTTGTTACATTTCAAAAATTCAAAGACAACTTAATAAAATAACAAAAAGTTTCGTTTGCCGTACTCATTTCTTGAGTTGTTGTTCGGAGTTGCATTGTGAATCCTATGAGTTAGGAGCTTCACTTTTAGAGCGTGACATCAATCGTCGGTTGCACGCGCTGTGTTAGAGCTTTTTCACCTTGAAGCCTTCTGATGGCAGCGAGTATATTAGTGACGTCACGGAGCGGATACTCGCTGTCTGGAGCTAGCAAGATGGAATTAAACAAACATATTTCCCTGACAACTGCTCCCAACTAATGTGAAATGACAAGATGGAATTAAACAAACATATTTTCCCGACAACTGGCTTATGTGAAATGACAATGGGCAACAAGACAGGATCAAACCAACAGCCGGATAAAAACAGTTGAAGATTAGTTGCACAACACAACAGCTTTTGTTGTTGGAATTTGACTCAGCATGGGTTCCACTTCATTTGACATACACATTAAACTTTCTAAATTCATGCCGCTTAGGGTAGATATTTGCCACCACTGATCAGTGGATCAATCAATCAATGAAACTGGTGGCAGGCATGTATGAATCTGAGCAGGAGGAATATAGGATTAATACAATCAGAGAGACTGATGTCCTACCAACCAATCATTTGGTTTACAACTGTATAACATGTCTTAGTCTTGTGGATAGATGTTCAAATGAGAGTCATTTCATGAATGAATAGTATCAACAAATCAAATATAGAATGTCTTGAAGTTGTATAAGCTTGAACTTACAAAGGCTGCCTATAAGCAGATCAAATCAAAAGGTATTTTTTCAGGACTTATCTTTTTTCTATACATCTTGTATGCAATATAATATTCATAAAATTTACTGACACAGAGAGTACCACCAAGTCTAGGAGATCTCTAGAACTTAGATGGATCTTTGAGCTTCTAACGTTCCAACTGCAAGGTCTCAATGATAAGATCGTGAGCTGAAACTCTCCCCCATGTTCTCTTTATTTGTAATATTTTAGGTGTGTCAAATTTACTTAGATGTGTCAGTCCAACATTAACTAATAACAAATCAGTGAATCAGTGTGTACACACAGATTGGTTGACTTATGTCACAGGGTGGGGAAAGTTATCTCAAAATTATAACAAAAAGTTAAAAACTATTTGCGGGGTACATACTGGCTTTGGAGTTTGAAAATTCACCTAATTTACTAGTTCCTTTACCTCTATCCCAGTGTCACTCTTTATTGCCATAAACATTTACCCCTCAACAAAACTTACCATCTTCAGATGAAGTTACATATAAATCATCCTTCCTAGCTTTATTGCTGCCACAGACAAATTTGATAAAGACCTAATGTCATAAGTTAAATCCAATCAACAATGTCGCAAACATATTTGATAAAGCTTAATGTATATGGAAACTTTATACTTGAGGGAGAGGACAGGAAAAAGGTTTTATCATGGTTATGTATTGAGAAGTTGAAAATGTCATGAGCTAAAAATGGACAACAAGCCCATCCACCCACATATCTCTTAATTCTACTCATGAGTTTCCTCGGGACATACTAACACACAGTTCAACATCAACACTCGGATGTTCCAATCAACTTCAAAATGTAACCCAAATAATGAATAGTTCAGGAATTCTTCAGTAATGTGTAACATAATACTGTTTTGCCTGATAATAATAATTGGTCAACTGAGGTCAAGCGATAACTCATAATTGGTCACGAGATGCTGACTAAGAAGATGCTGACAAGGGACTATGGGCATAGGTTACGAGAAGACTTGCCTGGACATAGTACGTGGAGGACACGTTATGATGACCTCAGCTAAAATACCTCTATAAATACTGGCCATTTGTGGATGGTCGGGAGAGAACGAACAAGAGAACGAACAAGAGAACGAACGGGAACATCAGGGTGTCCGGAGGTCGGCTGAAGTAACGAGAACTACACTAAGAACTCTGCCTTCAACTGTGTGAGCTCTGTCTTCAACTGTGTCAACCAGAAGAAACCAAAACCAACTCTATAGCCGCCTCTGGACAAGTGCCTGACAGCCGTTCCAGCTATCATCCCACATCGTGCAGATAGCTGACGTTCTCCAATCTTCATTCTATAACTGCTGACCTACAGTTGCTGTTTACGTTGCCTGACCTGTGAGTTGTTATTGTTGCCTGACCTGTGAGTTGCTGATTCCCCTATAAATAAAAGATCCGACGATAAAGCTGAAAACCTCTTGTGTTGTAATTGTGTCACAAATGTTAGCATATATTTATCATGTTCCAGGCATAAAGCATATTTTGCAACTAAAGATAATGAGAGAGGATCAATATTTGAGGATGATGTTTTTTCTTCATAATAGCAGCATTCGTTTAGAGATTGTTAAACCATTTCAAATATGCAACAGATGAATGTCTTCTGAAATGTCCCTGTTGTGAAAGATGTACATGTTGATCATCTATGTAGTGTGTATTTGACTTAGACTCAAATTTAGACCTTGAAAAAATGAAATACGTAAAGGAATATTCCAATGCAAATTGAAAATTGCGCTAATAAAAGAATGTTTATTTAATAAGCCTTACATATAATTAAATAATTTTTAGGTAATCGGGGAAGCCCATTATAAAATTTTGAAATCTTAATTTCTACTATTTAACCGGCCTCACGGACGCCGCCATTTTGCAGTCTCGTTTAGCAAACGAGAGCGAGAATTGGGGCGCATCATTTTCATCTGAATTATCGCTGTCGTCCAACTCATCCCGAATTTCCCCTTCCTCAAAGTAGGGTTCAAACGTATACGGTTTGATATTATATTCCATCTTTTAAGTTGCAACGAAAGAAAAAAAATTAAGGGCTAGATAAGCTAACTGTAGCAAGAGCGCAGGGCAGACATGGGAAAACGGCAGTTTGCTTTGCAAACTCTACTGCACTTACAAGCTCCTTACACCGAATATCTGGTGTTTGAAGGACGTCATTTTTACCGGGAAGATGGCTGCGCCCGTGTCAAGCAAAAGGAGCAAATTCTGATTCATGTATCAAAATAACCAATCAACCAAAACGTTCAATAATTTGTGAGATTGATCTTTGATACTCAATCTATTATTAGAAAAAAAACTAATTCTCACTGGAATATTCCTTTAACAGTTCCTTCATTGATAATATCTTTTTCTTCAGACTCTTCATTTCTTGTATGGTGTCAAATCTAGACTTGCTGAGCGAGGACCTGTATTTAACGCTTCTATTTCATACACAGTCAGGAAGCAGGACTATATCTGACAGTTTTTTTCAAAAGAAAATAAATTTTATTAATTTGGCATCATATTTAATCCTTCAACCATACGCCAATATACAATATATATATACAAATGTGAAATGAACGAGATGAATACTTGATTGCTTTCTACAAAGGTCTTTACAAATGTACAGTACATATCAAAATGACCGTATGGAAACTTAAAGTGTAAAGTATCTCTTGTATACCAGGAAAGAAAACAACATTTCAACCTGAAGCAATCCAATGGTATTTAACATTACTGCTGTTCATTCAATGGAATTTTGACATAAACAATAAACAACTCATGAAATTCTTTTTTTAACAATTGGATCATTGTTTGTAATGCAAGTTTGAATACAAAACTACACACATGCGCTCATTCAGACAAATGCTTTCAATAACAACATAATTTTTACATTTCAGGTTCTTAGTTTTCTTTAACATCATAGTTGGCAACACTTACTCCATATTCCCTTTAAATGATCACAGAAAGACAAAATTGAACAATCTCTCCAGCTATCAGCACCAAGCTACAGAACCCTCATGCTTGATAGAAATATGTGTTATAATAGATTTGTTAGATATATAATCAGTGTTGTAATCATTTTGTAACTTCTTGACTGGGGCAATAAACTTAAGCTATAATGGTTAAGGCGCAAGTTTTAAACACTATTTGACTTCTCTAATTTTCAATTATGAAACTCAAATGGACTCTATCAAAGATTATGAAAGATTTATTTTGACACGATTCTTGTTTTTTTTCTTTTCGAACTGTAAATTATGAAACATTTTTGTCTTGATGCAACAATTTTACAGAGGGGAAAAATAAATGTTTTTGAGACATGAAAAAGAAGGTAATTGATGATCCACCATAGCAGTACTGTATTCCTGTCAAGGACATAAAGAAACTACTTTGAACGTAGGTTTGTCTTGCACAGCTGCAAACACATTCACTCTCTGACCATCCTGCTACTTCAGAGTCTCCATATCTTCCATGATTCCCACAATCTCATGATTGCTCTGTTAGTGTTTGCCTCGTTTTACTATACATAACCAGTGACAGAATAAGTTACAATCAACAATACCAGCAGTGCTCAGAATGATAGAACAGCTGAGCTTCTGCATGCTATATATTGCGATGAGTAAGTGGTTGTAAGAAGATAAAAGGCCAAGTGACAAACCAATATTGTAATTGTGGATATGAATTCTTTGATATAGCAGGATGATCTCTCTCACTCACTAAATCTCTCCCTCAGGACGTCACCTCCGATACCAGTTTTCTATGAGTGTCTGTGTTCTCTGGTGCCAGGTTGATGAGTCTGTTACTGGACTGAGCCAGGTCTGTGATGGAGACGCGACCATGTTGTCTGATGTACTTGGCGACGGACTCAAGCTCATCCATGGTGATGTAGATGAACTTGCCGCGGTCGTCTACCACACCAGTCAGCTCTCCCTCCTCCTGAAGGTCACCGATGCGCTGGATCACGTCCTGTTGGGGCATTTTATACAACTTTGGTCACATCACAGAGATATAGTCATTTTTTCTATAATTTTCTTCATCTTAAGTTGAATGTCACTGAAAATTTGATGCAGTAATTATTTGAGACATACAGACAAACTTACTCCAAAAATCTGACCTTGTGCATGAAGCTTTTTTGTCATGTTTGTCGTGGATGATGTTGTGATTTTCTACAAATTCATAAGAGGGTCCAGCTCTCATATCTCAAGGAAAAGACTCATTATTCAGGATAAGGTAAAATTTCATTGCATATGATATATGTTTCAAGAAATTATAAAATCTTTTTTTAGCATAAAGAAGAAACCTAATTCTGCAGTTGCCTGAGATAAAAGGCTGACGGACATGTTTTCCTAGGGCATGCTTGAAACATTTGCCCATGGGAACACAAAAAGATAACTCATCATGCATATCTTTAGATTCAATTTGTGACAACTATACAAATTGACAGGATGATTCAAACCTTGCTGTACAAAGAGAGACCAAACGATCATTACCTGTGTTTTCAACTTGAAATGTGCTGCTAAATCTTCTAACACTACAACTTTCATGTCCTAAAATAAAGAATTATCATGTTAAAATTTATGTTACGTCAAAATTGCTTGTAAATTATCTTCCTTCATTTAGCAGCAAGGGAGATAATTGTCACTGACACAAGTACCAAGTTTATGGACATTGCTTATCAATACACAGTGAGCTAACCAATTGTCCAACCATGTCTCGAAGGATAGACCCATCTTCCAAAGCGTGCCCTTTACTTGTGCCAACCCCAATGACTTCAAAAGATAGGCCTTGCTGCCTTTTTCAGATTTGTTTTTGCTTGTCGTCAAGGTTGCTGCATCAGATTGTGATAGAAGATAGAGGCTTCTGCACTCAAAATAAAAATTTGACAGGTTGGCAGCAAGGTTAAAATTAGCCAATGATAGAAACTTGTGCAACATTAAGCCATGCAGGGGAAGATGAATTTAAGACTTCCAGCTTTAATTAAAAACTAGTAGCAGATAAAGTTCATCATACCCTCTTCTGACAATATATCTGCACTCATGTTATTTATAGTACTGAATTAAAATCAACATTCAACTCTTTGAGTCGAAAAATCAGAATATTACAGATGATAACACTGTAACATTAAGTAGAACAGATGATAACACTGTAACATTTAGTAGAACAGATGATAACACTGTAACATTAAGTAGAACAGATGATAACACTGTAACATTTAGTAGAACAGATGATAACACTGTAACATTTAGTAGAACAGATGATAACACTGTAACATTAAGTAGAACAGATGATAACACTGTAACATTTAGTAACACTGTATCATTTAGTAGAACAGATGAAACCATTGTAACATTTAGTAGTACAAGAAGTTGGTTTTGTTACGGAAGGTTCTTACCTTGATATACTTTACAAATTCCTGGAGGAGAGATTCAGACTGGAAAAACAAACCAATCAAGAGGACATTAAGCATGTTTCATGACTTCTTTATATACCTAAAAATATATCATTTTCATATCAACACCATTTTGAATACATCTCAACTGTTAAGTAAATCTACGGAGACAAAAATATTTACATTCATAGATCTGAGGAAACAGTGATCTGTTTTAGGGATGCAAAGATTTTATAATCACACTACATGATGACACAGAATACTTGTATACAATATTTGTTGGTTTTATATCTAAGTTATAAAAGAAATCCTTACATCATCATTATTTAAACTGACTAAAAAAATACATGTGGAAAGAGCAACAGACAGCAAATGCAAGGAGGTTGGTTGGGGGTTAGGTGGAAGAGGTTGGGAGTTTGAGGTGTGAGGTGGTAAAGTTCCAGTGGTTCTAAATTTCATAGACCTCTTGTAGGGGTGAGAAATCAGAGATCCTGAATCCATAAATGGGAACTGTATCAAAATAGTGTTGAAGACAAGACTTACGTTGAGATCGGCGGCAAGCTCGTCCTGCCCCTCCTCGTCTACGGAGAACATCTCCTTCATCTTGAGGTACTCTTCATGCTCCTGCCTCTCCCGCTCCTCTTGCGCCTTCTTCTCCTCCTCCTCCTGAATAATCACAACAATGTAGGGTCAACAATGAGGATCAACAAGGTTAGTTCAGATTTCCTACTGGTAGTAAGAAAATTATCATCTTAAATGATGACCAGAGCCTTCCTAATGCCTTACCAAAGTGCTGTAAAGTCCAAATCAAGGTAAATAATACATTATGTTGGTCAATACTAACTATTTTCCTGAATAAAATAATTTGCTACTGATATTTCAATTATCTCAAAAAGGTCATCAGCATAAGACATCTGTAAAGGTAAGTTTCATAAATATTTATTTCTAAAAAAATACCTCTACAAAAACATAAATTCTGGGCAACTAGTTTTTCATTAATATAACAAAGAATTTCTTTCATTCTTACTTTCATAACCTTCTATATCTTTGCTTGATCAATTGCAACATTACACAAAATTATATAAACAATTACACTTGCAAAAAGGACTGCTCTCATCAAATTCCTTCACACTTACATCATTGATATCAGTCTTAAATTGATCTTTACAAGAATTGACATAAGTTAACCTCCCTGTTGGTCCACACAAGGACCAATGTCTCTACATACCCTGGCAGCTTCTTCTATCTTCTCTCTTTCCTCGTCCTTTTTCCTCTGTTCCTCCCTCAGGGCTTCTCTTCTCTTCCTGTCTTCTCGCTCCTCGAACTCAGCCTACAACACCACATCACACTGACTTCAGTTGCAGTTCATCTGACAGACTCTGACCACCTTCCTCCACAAGATATAAATCACACCAGATTTCAACACAAGGTAATGAGAGAATTCCTGCATTTGTTCACCTTCACCAGCTCTTCAGCACACTGGATATGAACTTTGAAGTCCAATCAGAAACCTCCAATAAGTTACTACTAATTGCACATGAGGGCGCTGCTCTCAAACAACAAATTATTGCCTAAAGAAGCAAGACTCCTGTTAGTCAGTGAAGAATTTTGTATATAAGGGGGATAGGGGAGTTGGCTTTTGACACGATACACGATTCATTCACAAAGCAACTTATCAAACTCAAATAGACTCTATCAAAGATTATTAAAGATTTAATTCGACACGATTCTTGTTTTATTTCTTTTCGAACTGTAAATTATGAAACATTTTTGTCTTCACGCAACATTTCACATTGTCCTGAAATATAAAAATGAGTACTGTCCCTATCCTAATCCAGCTTATTACTAAACGTCTACAGTGCTCGAACCATCAGGAAGAACTATCCCTATCCTCATGGAGCTTATTACTAAACGTCTACAGTGCTCGAACCATCAGGAAGAACTATCCCTATCCTCATTGAGCTTATTACTAAACGTCTACAGTGCTCGAACCATCAGGAAGAACTATCCCTATCCTCATTGAGCTTATTACTAAACGTCTACAGTGCTCGAACCATCAGGAAGAACTATCCCTATCCTCATGGAGCTTATTACTAAACGTCTACAGTGCTCGAACCATCAGGAAGAACTATCCCTATCCTCATTGAGCTTATTACTAAACGTCTACAGTGCTCGAACCATCAGGAAGAACTATCCCTATCCTCATGGAGCTTATTACTAAACGTCTACAGTGCTCGAACCATCAGGAAGAACTATCCCTATCCTCATGGAGCTTGACAAATACATAATAATATCTCTAATGTCTAAAAGACAGACAGAACTGAGCTTCAACTCCAATGATTATGAGCCTCTAGGTTCACCTCTCTCTGTGCCTTCCTGTCGGCCTTCTCCTGAAGTTTTCTCAGCTTCTTTGCTCCCACCTTCCCGTCGCCCTGGTGCAGTGTGTCCGCAATGTCCTCGTCTCCTTCCTCAAATCCTTCCTCATCTGAATTGTCAAAACTTGTTTCAAGACATTGTCATTATTTTGATCATCGGTGATCGGTGCTATTTTCACAAAGCTTTCAGTATTAAACTGAATAGGAATGACTGTTTAATAACTGTCAATGTGATGACAAAAGATGTAGAAAACAAAGTATGAATATTTTGACCAATAGTTAGATTAACAGAAGACGTAAAGCTCTGAAAACTAAAATAAAATGTCAACACATTTTTAATTAAACAAAATTTTAACCAAGTTGAACTGCCTTACATTGTTTTAGGGTTGAACATGGAAACAGGGTAATACAATCGATCATTAAGTGAATTAGTTATGTATTATCTGACCAGAATCATCTCTCTGTCTGTTTGTTCTCATCCTCCGAGCTCGTCGTCGAGCACCAGGGGGTCCCTCCGCAGCGCGGGGAGGGGGACGTGCCATCGCCTGGGCAACATTGCCTCCTACTTCTGCTCGCGCTGGCTTGTCAGATGCTTGAAAGTAACATGACAAATATAATTTATACACTACCAAATATATGAATTATGTCTAGGAAAAAATTATGAAAATTTGGAAATAGCAAATACTGACAAAAAATCAAACCTCCAGCAACATAACTCGATAATCCATAAATATATTATCAACTTGTTGATTAAAATAATATCAAAATTCACTATTATAACCATAGACAATAAAATTACCACAAATTTTTTTTACAAAAATGGTTTGAGTTGCATTTTTGTGCTAGTTTGATCCATAATCAAGTCATTTAGGTGAAGATGATATCAACCTTCTTTTGTTTTTCATACTCATAACCCATTTTGTCAAACATCTGTCTGTTGTTGTTTCATTCAGCATGGTAGACAGTTAATAAAGACCACAATTATATTATGTTATCACTTTGTTCAGAATTGTCAAAAGTTAATCACTTATTTGATCAACAAGGAACAACACTTGGATATATCAAAATATTTTCCCTGTTATTTGTTCTTCTTACTCTTACTGAAATACATCATAAGGCAACTAAACTCTCTAAATCTGTGCAAGTCTCACATGGTGTATTTGGTGTTTGTGATTATTGACAAGGTTGAAAGTGAAGGAAAGTTTGGACCTGTGTTTTTGTGGAAAGAAACAATAAATAAACATTGTCCAGTAAATTGAGAAAAGTCCAGCATGCCACATATCTTCCTTCGACAGTGGCAAAAGAGTGAGTCTGAAGTTGTCACAATCGACTCAAGTCCCTTAAAAGTCAAATGATTACCCTCGCAATAGATAAACAAAACAAAAACGAAGCTGGTGGTTGTATAAAACAGTAAAAATAAAACACGTTTACGAAACATATGGGACAAAGTTGGAGAGCATCATTCGTCTACATATACAGATATACCTTTAAAATCATTTAAAGAAACCATTACTTACATTTGCTGAACTTATTAATGAGTGTGAAGATCACCAAAATTAGCGCTACAATTCCTGCAGTAACAAGATAGATAGTAAATTGATCTACCGGTGCCATCTTTCTCAACTTGCACAACAAAACCGGAAGTTGACGATGATACCGGATGTAGAGTTAGAAGAGATGGATTATAACAAAAAGAGGGAATATCTTTAATACGAAATATTGTAAACCGTTTGAAAAATGTGAATTTATCACAAAGAGGGCGTTTTGATATGAACATGCTTTAAAAAATATAAAGATGATATTTCGTATGTCAAGTTGATGCATTAATAAGATCACCGAAATTGGCTTATATATATGTGCAGAAGGAACACATGTGTCTTGCATCTGAAGTGTGCATGCACATATATTTCAGCTTACTAGGACATTGGCAATTATCACACAAAAGGCATATTGTCTTAAAACGTCATTCTGGATGTGCGTCGAATAACAAAATAAAATTGTATAAAACTATTGATAAAGTTTTTGTGTAAACAAAAAGAGACACCATAGGGCCATATGTGCTTTCATTTCTGACCCCTAACAGCTTCGTTGCACCTCTTGCAGAAATCAATGGATTTAGAAGCGCTAATAAAATCCTTTATTTTGTCTTGAAATCCTTTCAAAGGAGTGAGTTTACAGGAGAGCAGCTCGTGTCATTACAGCACTCTGAATTATCTTACTATACTATCTTAACTCAAAATCTCTGATGTATGCTTGATATGCCAATGTGCTATAATTTCAATGTAGTTATACAAAATGTATTGTTTTTTGTTGTTGTTTTTTTTGCTAAGCGTTTATTCGATAAATGCTCTTTATGACATATCTTAGTATAATTTAAGATACATATGATAATAATTTAAAATGGTTCAGTTTTCAGGTCCTTAAATCATGTGCAAAGAATTTTTCTTAGAGTTCATTGATTTCTTAATTAACAAATGGAAAGGTCTTTTGGCAGCCTTTGTGCAAATGTATTTTATCGCCAAACAGTGCTGCAGTCTGATTCATCACTCTTTATTCAAGTTTAATTGGTGCAAGTGATGATAAGTTTCTTAATTTTAATTTCCCGCCCCGAAAATCATGAATATTTGCCATGCTTGGCATATAGCTATATTCACAAAGTCTCAAACATGTGGTTCCAACACGGTGTATGGAATGTAGCTATATTCACGTAGTCTCAATTCTGTGGTTTGGTAATGGAGTATTGCCCGTAGCTTTATTCACAAAGTCTCAATCATGTATGAAATGTAGCTATATTCCCGTAGTCTAAATCACGTGGTTCGATTAAGGTACGTGTCGTGTAGCTATATTCACGTAGTCTCAATCATGTGGTTCGGTAATGGTGTATTGTCAGTAGCTATATATTCACGTAGTTTCAACCCTGTGGTTCGAACACGGTGTCTGAAAGGTAGCTATATTCACGTCGTCTCAATTATGTAGTTTGATAAGGTACAAATGTATCTGTCGTGTAGCTATATTCACGTAGTCTAAATCATGTGTTTCGATTACGGTGCAAGGCATGTGGCTATATTCACGAACTTTCAATCCTGTGGTTCGAACACGGTGTATGGCAAGTATCTCTATTCACACAGTCAATCATGTGGTTCGATTACGGTGTATGACTTTAGAAATGTCAGGCATTGTGTTTACGAAACATTTTTCCATAGAAAGACAGTAAGACCTTTTCGTGTGCTTTGCGATCTTTCACGCTGCTATAAATGTCGATCAAGTTCTCTGCTATTTTGATTCTCTATTGCTACGATACGGATATTACATCATTTACCCTTCGCATCGTTAGAGAAAAACCTGAAAGAGATTCACTGCAGACATCAAAAGAAACGTCTCAATTGATTCGGAAACTCATGGATTGTCTTTAAAAAGTGAATGTGTGCGTGTGTGCATTCATTTGAGTGGAAATGATCATCCACGTTGACCAGTTCCTCTAGTGTCTCTTGTCGAACCCTCTGAACATCTCCAGATCGACCCGCCGATACTTTACTTTACCATCTTTACTTGGTAAGAAAATCCCTGTTTTGTCAAAGTCCGTAAGTAAGACTTATGTTACGTCCTCTGGCCTCTCGTGATCAGTGAGATGCTAAACCAGTTGTTTTCACTTTTAAATTGTCGTACATATTAGAAAATGGCCTTTTGCTGAATATTGAGTGGGAAGTGCGGAATGAACCAAAACAGGTATATCTAACTTGCTTGGTCAACAGGGGTACCACTCTGGGAAAAGCTGAATAGGCCCGCTACCTCCAGACACAAAGAATTTTAAAACAACTTAAAACATATATTTATTTGAAAAAGATTAATTTGAGGTACGTACAAAGGTAAAGGCATTATGAAAATGCCTACAATTGATAAATTTCTTGCAACGACGTTGTGAACGAACGATTAAACGACAGACATGAAACAAGTAAGATCTGCCACCAAACTGTGGTTAAATCTTCACGGAGGGTGAAGGACTGAAACATCAAGAAAACATTATCAACTCAGAATTGTTTTCCTACCATTCTAAATAGGAACGTCTACATTATATGAAGTAAAACTCAAACAAATTCATTCAATACAAACATAGAAATAATCGTCTACATTGAGTTGTAATTGGCTAAAAACCTGCTAAAAGAGCAGCCAAAAACAAATGAAAAAATAAGCAATTTAAAAAATTATTAATGGACTTTCACGTGGGTTCACAATCACACTTCTTAAAAAAAGACATCAACAATTAACTTTTTTCGTTATAAGGTATACAAAAGGCACAGTAAAATGATGGTTTACGCTCCGAATTTTTGTGTGTGTGTATTAACTCACATATATTGCGGGAATTTGAACATATGAACATAGACACGTGCTGCAGTGCATTATAGTTCTGCTATATATAGTCCATTCATTAAAAGACCTTCTATTTTCAGATGTAAGCTTTCAGTGCAAAAGCTTAAATATTCAATCATACTGTCAATCAAATGAAAGGTAGCTGCATTGTACAGTTCAGTTGGTGAGACATTCCATCACTCAACAGAGTCAGTCAACTCGTTGGGTTCTGTCCTGTGTTAAACTCTTTCACTGGCTTCAACAGATTGTCTATTTAGCAAATGTTTAAATTCTTTTTATTGGTTTATATGAAACCTTATTATCACGACAAAACATAAATTTAAGTGTTCATTTTCATCCACAATCACATCCTCGCACAAAATTAATTCCGTTTTATCACCCCGTGTAATTTGGGCTCTAATTATTGGTTTTCGGCTACACTAGTGACAGAGGTTTCGTGGGAAGGAATGAGCGTTTGATCAATCCTCTCTCCTTAACATCGGCACCAAACGTTTCCGCAGAAACGTCGAATCAGCTCTCAATAAAACATTGCGAGTCTATAAAATATTTTCTTCTGCATTTCACCAACTCACTAAATGAAAAACTACTCTTGTCAGAAGTGTTTCAGGCCTGTGTGTTGGTTTGTGAAGTATGTAATATCCAGTGTTCAATGGAATCAACTTACACTTGTTTTTATGTACCGCAATGAAGTTCGTAGTAACAAATAATAGTGAAGAATGTGTACTAAGTTGCCCCTCTTCCCCTTGTGTGTATATATATATATATATATGTGTGTGTGTGTGGGTGTGTGTGTTGGTGTGTGGGTGGGTGTGTGTGTGAGCAGAATATTTAAAATACAACAAACGTGTTCGTCTCTGATCATGACGAAAAGCTTACAGATAAGATGCCACGATGAAGAAATAAAAACCTGTTGGTATGTACATTGTAACTTGCTATTGTACATGGAATCTGATTACCAGCTGGTGTTAGTTTGTTCTGTGGTTCATTCATAACGATGCGTGCAAGTAATACTTGAGGTGTCGCAGGATAATGAGCAAATCTCAGCGCAGATAGAAGACAAAGCGGCGGTACGTCCAGATGGTTCGGCAGTGTCTCTCTCAGTCTACATGTCACCACTAGAACTATACGGAACTGTTTGAACCTTATATTCTGGATAATCTCTCTCTTCAGTAAGGAGGTGTCTTTGGCCACTTCATCACTGATGGTACTGAAGCATGATTCAGAGTGACACATACTCAGGGTATTTCACAAAGAACGTTGAAAGCATCTCTAACATTTATGACCTTTTAAACATGCAGCATACTCCGAACATTAATGTGACCTTTTATGACGTAACTTATACTACCACTGAAGGGTGTAAGTACCTGCAGACACTACGTCTTGGCGACGGTATTTACTTCCTCCTCCACTACTGGAGTGCAGTGTCCATCAGACAGAGACTTGACGTCATCAGAGGAAGGGGTGTGTCGCGGCGTACCGGAAGGACTTCTTTGTGACCTGTCTCTGACCGACCTCTTCTTGAAGTCAGACACACGCTCTTTCGCGCGGTGGGTAGCTCTTTCCATCGTCTCCTTTGCTTCCTTCGCCTTCTCTCTAGCTTTTGTTTTAGCTCGATCAAGATTAACCTTTGCCTTGTCAATGGTCTTCGAGAAGAACTCAATAGCAACATTCACACACATGGAAACAAGGGACAAGCCGAAGAATACGTAGAGCGAAGATAGAAGGAAAAATTTCGGATGAGCTGGCAAGACGTCCCCGAAGCCGATGGTGCTGACTGAGATGAAGACGAAGTAGAATGATTCGAGGAAGCTCCACTCCTCCCAGAGCGTGTACATGATTGAACCCACGAAGAGGTAGATGCCGAGGATGGCTATAGCCACGTAGATGGGGATGTTGAACTCGTCGTCGATCTTGTAGCCACAGAACACTCTGTCCCCAGGCTTCTTCTTTACCACGGCTGTTTCTGCATCGTTGACCGTGTAACCGTTTGCTTTCCGCTCCTTGGCCTTCTTGCAGCAGTTGCAGTACCTCCTGCAGAACGCCCAGACGAACTTGAGCCCGAGAGTGATGTATTTCCCTAGATCAGCCAGACAGACCAGAGCCAGTGGGATCCCTATTGCGGCGTAGATCATGGTGATCACCCGTCCCCAGTCCGTGGTTGGGGCGATGTGCCCGTATCCTGAAACAAAGATGCGGAGATTCAGTGTTGGACATAAAGCATGAATTGATTGCTTTTTTTTATTAGAGGTGGATAGATTCTTGAGGTTGCTGGTGCTCATATTACATTAAGTTTCTTAGTCGCATACCATCGTTAACATAGAGATACGTAACTGTAAGGCAAATTAGATGTATCCCTCTTGGTTGAAATAGAATAGAATGAACGTTTCTTATTGACGACATACACTGAAATAATAGATTATCAGTTTGTTTGAACCATTTGTTTCTTATGAAAAGTGTTAACAATATTTACAAGTTTCATTTTCCCCCTCATAATTTCACACTATCATAAGTACGTTCCCATGACACTCGGAGAATGAGTCGATGTTTGAATGTATTTATTTGATATTTCGCAAAATGTCACTTATTCATCGTTTTTACTCCAACTACTAAGTTTTGCATTTTTCTAACATGCAGTGATATTTGTCTTGAAATAAAAACTAGTGTTCAACAGTTATCAGCACGAGAGAAGGCCCACATAAATGTATAGCAGCTCTGTGCGTCAACTGCCTCACATGAGTGAACGTTACTGTAGTGCGTCTAGCACATTCCATGGACAACTGATGTGCAGTCTGGGTTGGTAACTCGCAGTGCACAACCATGTGTTGTTATGAGGCTGAAGGTCTACGTAATAAGTGCAAAATATCACAGATTTCCTCGTTGACAATTCAGTGGAAGTGTATTGTATAACGTATGTTTATCTTTAAACATGATGTAAACCTTTAATTTCCGTAAGACAATGAACAAAATTTCGGTGAGTTTGAATAATAATTTCCGTTCATGGATGATGTTAGAAATTGTTTCTACTTCTCTTCAAAGTCAGTAGAAACTATTGATGACTGTGTCTAATGTACCACCAGGATGCAGAAAGTATGGTTCCTATTATTTCGGACGACATTATTATCTCATTTCTTACATAAAAATGTACTTAATTATATGTGGATTTTAGAGCTCCACTACGAGTTTGTGAATAAAGGCATTCAAACATTGATAAAGTTGGGTGACTGGGCGTGACTCCTGCAATCGCATGATGTTGATCTTGTAGATCATCAATTTTTTCTTCCTCTTTTTCAAATCGTTTACCTCCAACTTTTTTTCTTATTCATGTCAGATCCCTGTAGATCTGTAGCAAGTTTTATGTGTCTGAGTTTCAGTGACTCTTAGTGACTCTCATTGATTGCTCTTTCATACGTTTGCTTCTTTCACAATGAACACAACATTGTTTTGACAGCAGCCTCTTCACCGTGTACCAATGAGAGTTATCAAGGTCCCTTTCCCAATATCTTCTAACTCTCTTGCATATCTTAGTTTAAATAGCATGACATCTTGAGTGTCTTTGATATAAGTCAGCCTCGTCCATCGTCTTTTATCATAAATACACACGAAGGATATCGTAATGCTTAACGAAAAAGCCTTTTTTCGCAGGGACTAGTACACTGAAATTACTAAGGTACTTTAGAGATACTAAGAGTAAATATCTTTAGCAGGCAAGTAGATATGGTCAATTACTGCAAGACAAATGACTCACTTATCATTACGCCTTCACTAATGGTATGCCATCTAGACTTGGGAATGCTAACTGTCGCCATTACATATATACCAATGTAGCGAGGAAAAGGTCAAGGTAAAAGACTAATTACTGGCTGTTGTTCCTAGTATCGACAAAACGGTTACAGATCTTACTTAGCAAGATATGGTCCAAATGTCTTGTCGAATAAAACAAAATCTTATTGTACACAGTTCGACCTTTCACTGAACAAAATCTAATGTTCACAATATGACCTCATATCCCGATAAGAAAATACAAACGTTCAAATTAGGACCCCGTGCCCCACAATTGACTTCAATGATTCCCCTAAATAAAGTTTTTGCCTAAAAAGGCTTCAACAATTTCAGAGCTCTTGTTGCAAACGTTTTATAGCCTTGAAAATGTCATCAAAACTCCCTATTGCTGCTTTTTTACGAGCTATGAAAAACCAAGGAAACATCATTCACTCAATTCGGTAAGAAAATCTGAAACATATTTCTTTTCTCTAAAATGATGATTTTTAACAATTGCTACACAATACGACGCAGTTGCATAACAAGACAACCGTTGTTGCATATCTCAGTTGTCTTATCTTAACATCTTTACTTCGGTATTCACCACATAGAAACTAACTTGATGAAGACTGCTATCAACACGCTGCAGGCACCTGTCTAAGGTTACGCGCAACAGCCGGTTCATTCATACAAGCTCCTCTCGTCAACATACTCAGTGAAAGCACGTCAGAAATGTAGTACAATCCTGGGTAGAGGAATCACTCAAGCCACTCATGTCGTGTTCCTACTTCTCATTGACAGGTAAATGAGCTATGATTCTACGCTGAAAGCATATTTCTGATGCAGTTCCTTATGTGAGGGTCTTAACAAGTTCTTCATACCAATCGGTGGACGGTTGTTGTCTATACTAAAATGAAAAAGTACCCAAGGTTTTAAGGTCATCATTTCTAAAATGTTCTTAAACTTCAGAGAAATCCCTTTTAAATTTTAGAGAAAAGAAAATACTATTAAGCAAAACCGTTTCATTTTGTCACTCCGCTTTAAACAATTTCCTGGAAGGAAACACAAAAACGCTAATCCAACCTCATGTAATGTTATATTGCCCACTTCTTGGTATTTATTAGAAGCCACGCATTCAGGCTATGGTTACAATAGTGTCTGTTCTGAAGACCAAACAATGGTCGAAAACGAATTATCTTTAAACATCATGAGAAAATTGTTTCAGAAAATTCCCAGACATTTTAATTTCTGTAAAAGCTATCAATGACATTTTTTAAAACGAACTTGCCTTTTTATATTTACTTTTAAAAGCCTTTAAAGGCCTTTATTTATCATTTATGTCATAATATGTCTGCACGCCAAATGAACTATTTGAAACGTTTTTTAAGTCTAAAATGCCACAAGAAAACACTCGCTTTGAGTATGGGTTATTTTTTGTCGGTAACAAAAATAAAATGCGATGGCAATCTATTGTTTAATACAGGAAAGTAAACATGGAAGAGTGCAATCTTTTTCTTCCTCAGGAAAACTTCAGAAGATCAAACATGACGATGAGAGTGACTTTATAAATGAGTTGATAAGAGTTCTTTTAACTAAACTGGTTTTCATGTGGAATTAATCAATGGTATATTTCGAATGAACTTTTTAAAGGAAAATAACTGAAATAATCTCTCATAAAGAAATGAGACGAAACATTTGTTTAAATGAGAGGTGGCCTAAGGAGGGAAGCCAATTTATTAGCTTTTCAATGGTGAAATAAGCCATTAATCGTTGTTACTCCTTATTTTCATTTTCATTTTTTTCTGATTTGAAATTTTTGAAACGTTGAGTGTAGGGGGTAATGTAGGGGTTCCTTATACCTTCACTTCCGGGCCATATTTCAAAATTCGTTAAATACGTATATTTAGGCCTAGTGGTTAAGTGTTGTATTTTGCTACTTTTTCTTATAGAATTAACTTTGACTTAGTGTATATGGGATAAGGGACTTTTCAAACCTGGTGGTACTTTTTCTTCTTTTGTTATTCTGAGATATGTTAGGTTTTGGTTTCGATGGAAACAAAATAAGTGGCATGAGTGGAAAATAAGGTCAGACGGTTAGGTTGGACTGAAAGTTGGGGCGGGGCATATCTGAGTCCATCACATGCACATATTTCTATTGTGTCTGTTCATCAGTGATGAAACACATATTTTCTCATGGAACCTCCACATTATATCTCTTGAAATCTGCGTGTAGTAAATATTTGATCTCGGATATTCGGTAGACGAGAATATTGACAAACTCGTCTTATCATTACTAGTCAATCAAGTGTGTTTGGTATTGATATGTCAAATTCAAGTCACATTGGAGTTATGGCATTGATTTCACCAAGTCACAAAATCAGCAATTCAGGTTATAGTGATTCCACAGAAGGACAATCACTGACCATGAGGGCAAAGATAAAACCAACATTCGCTGCATGCTGAATACATCTAAAAAAGCTGACAAACAATTAAATTTGAGATATTTCTTGAAGGAAGAATAACGTCATTAACAATAGGAAACAATGACGTTGAATCCTTTATATTTCGTCAGTTCGTGTAAACGGTCCTAAGCCGCTTAAGTCATTACATATTCCTCGACCATTACGACTAATTACACAGTAATCACGCATGGGTGGTATCGCCCAGAGAAATAACAAGTCATGTGACCTCAACAGCGAGTCAGTCTAGGTTAACCTAGATTTGGTGCAATAAGATCTATATACCATAAATATAATAACCTAAAATACTTACAAGGAGGCTTAAAACATATGTAAAATGTTCCACAATCTGATAAGCAAAGATCAGCATTGTTCTGGTCATGAAGAGATAAGGAAGGGATATTCTTAACTGCTATGTAGGCCTCCATTTAAACATATGCTTAATAAAGTATTTTTTAAATATTACTGATGAGGTGAGTTCCTACCATACAAATATAAAGAACATTCCATACCTTGTGATTATTATCATATAGCATTTAGATATTACATTCACGAGATACAAATGAAAAAATCTAATAACGAATATAACACTCTATTGCCAAATAAAGTCTCCTTTTGAACGGAGCATCTCCGAGTTTATTACTTTCAGGACATTCTTTTCCCTACGCTTATTTGTACTACAGTGGATAAGTGCTTTATCTCTACTCACCGATGGTTGTGTATATGGTCCCACAGAAAAACATTGACCCCCAAAACGTCCACTTGGGATCGCTTGTGGAATTGGTGACTCCATTTGCAGAAGCTGACAATATGGCCCCTTCATACGCTAGAAGCAGACGAGTCGTTGTCTCATTCCACTGGGTGATATTAATTACACCATTGCTGAAATTAGATGAAAGTCCTTGAAGAACTTCTATAATTTCCTCTCGATTTGAAGTGATATTATCCTTGTGAGTCTTTTCAGGGGGTCCTTCTACAGCACGGAATATTGCTGCCCCGAGAAACGAATAAGCTACAAGCAGAACGAGCAACCCCACGACAGACGATACAACTTTGTAGATAGTTCGGAAAAACCTTTTCAACCTGAAGAAACAACTCTTGTGCGAATGTTTACCCTCCTTCTCCGACCCGTGACCGGATGTTTCGTCTTCCTCCATTGTGAACGAGCCTTCATCGATGTCGTCTGCTAGCCTCGCACGTGCAGAGTCGTCTGAAAGAATTAATGACACAAGTTAGCAATGATATCGTCTGCTCACTGCGCGTGCACATGTGAAGGAAAGAGGATAGACGGCAAGATACATATTATGACGACCAGGTAAGTTATGGGGTATTGACATAAGATAATCGGATTGTTGTAGGAGTGCAGTATGATGATAAACAACCGTCATGCTTTGTAAGAGCAGACTCGCTGTTAGTGGTAGGCACGATGCTGCTCTTATCTCTTCCGTCAAAGCATAGCGAGCTACTGAATACATGTATACATGGGAAACTAGCAGATCAGCGTGTTGACTAACATAGGTACACTGACATGAATGGAGCACAAGAGAAGGTACTAGCTGAAACACGAGCTTCATGTGACACATGCAAACACTGACACACATTAACTATCACCACATGCATCCTTTATCGGTAGTAAACGTAAAATGCCTTCGAAAAAAAAAATTTATTCGATTGATTAACGATATATGCAATTTTAAAGAAAGAAGCAGTGACCACAAAATCGAACAAAATATCGATCGCGGACTATTATACATCATAATTTTACCGAATAAATCAGTTTTTAATCTTCTTAATATTTTGTTGTTTGTTTGTACAAATGGTTTCTTGAAATAACAGGAGTTCAAATCAAATCTGAAGATGATTTCCAGATTACATTCACTGGAATTAACCGGTATACAATCTGAAGTAGTTGAAATGTTGGATATCAGTGTCACATAATGTTTGACAGGAGATTACCTACATGATTAGAAACTACGTGTTATAACCGACTGTTCCACGTATAGTTAACAGTAACAACTGTAAACAGATTGCAGGAACCTTCAGCCGCAACTGTCATGTCCATATGGTAACGGACGAGTTTCAGTTTTTCCTACCACACTAGCGCCGCTAATGGCTGAAATATTGCCCAAGCTTCGCTTCGCTATACAACAACTCACTAACTCACTGTGTCCTGCACGATAAATCTGAATAAAACTAGAACAAGTCAGCAAATCTAGACTTTAGCAAATGGATATGAAACCGCAAGACCAAGAAATGAAAAACAAAAAACGGATTTCAAAAATATATTTCAAAGACTCACTATTTTTCACTTTAATAGCTAAAATGTTTTAAAGGAGATAGGTCGTTCGAAATCCTCTTGCTTTGGTTTAGGATTAAAGTGTTGAAGTACAACACACAAACTGTAGTTTCATAACAAAGATTCTCCGCCAGTGTCAATCAGTGATATATAACCAGAACTGAAGACCTTTGCATTTGTTACAGTATTTGTTCAGTACATGTTGGAAAATTTCAAATTTGATACTGTAACTTTGTTCTGATAGATTAGCACTTTATATAACTTTAAAACCAACAAATTTAGAAATCTTTAGAGTGATGTTAACTTATATCCATGAAAACCTATCGAATCCAGCTCTCTTTATCATTTCATCTACCTCTTTTAAGCCATGTTGTGTCTTTCTCATTTACCGGAAATAGTACAGGTTTACTTTTTGTTCCTGACGCTGTGTACAATATATCGCCATTTTATCCAATATCTCAAGTCGTGATGCAATCATCTCCTATCACCATAAAAACAACTGCTTTCCGAAATTATTAATGACAACGCATTTATTTATGATTTTAGGAAAAAGAAATTTCTTTATAGTGTATTTTAACAAAAGGTAGGAATATCTCTCAAGATGACAAAAGTAAACCCCTATTGATAAACCTCCATGAACTGAGCACCTTGCTCAATCAAGCATTGCTATCTGTGCTCATGAACCGTTAATGGGACTTCAACAAACTGATACAGGTTTTACCTCTCCATCTGATTTCCCATGTTCCATAGCCGTGTCCAGGGAAAACTTTCTGCCATGAAGTATCGACTAGTTCTGTCATGGTGTAACTTGGTGAACTTTTACATACATGACTATATATGAATCAGTTTTTTTCTGTTACATACATGACTATATATAAATCAGTTTTGGCTTCTATTTAAAGAACATGTTATTGAAGATATAACACATCCTCACCAAACTTAAATGTTTATGTGGACGTGGACGAGGAGAACAGTTTTATGTAACAACCTGACGCTTTATTAAACAGTTTTTGCTTTAATATTTGATTGGAGATGTAAGATAGTGAAACCAAAACATCACTGATCATATGAATGAAGAAAACTACAAACGGCCTGACAATTTAGAAAAAACAAACCTGACTCATTATTATACAGGTTTTGCTTCAACCTTTGATTGGAGATGTTTACCAAAACATCACTGATCAAATGAATGGAGAGAACTTCAAAAGGCCCAATGAGAAGATGACAGTCGAAGCAATGATGATACTTGATTTATAAGTTTCTATAATCACCAATTGAACTACCCATAACTCAGTGCTGAAAGAGCGTTAAAACCTGATACATTTATCGCAATCTACAAGGTTTAACACAATAATTTGCGAACAGTTTCTCTCTCTTCAATAACTCGTTCGATAGACCTTAAGACATTTAGTGATACCCATACATCCATTTCTGTTCACAGAGTAAACCTCTCTTATAAGTTTGATGCATCAAAACGCAGAAATATTCCTAGGATAGATGCAGTGTGGAAACCCACACGTTGCACTAACTCGCAAGCAATAATTGTTTGTCACCTTAAAAGTAAGATTCTGATAGCCACACATTGACAGTAAAGAAAACCTTTGATCAAGGAGTGTAACTGATATTCTGTGTACATGTTACCAGACGCTCATCGGTTGCATACGAGATTATTCTGAGTTTCAAGGTCTGCCAGACATTTAACGTTTATCTATCTACCCACTCTTCTCCTCGTTCCTCCTGTGATATTTTTTTAAATTAAAAATAAAAAGTTAGTTCATATAATCCCTTGCAATAATTATTCAAATTTGAAGCAGCATTAAATAATGATATGCAAGTGAATATCCTTTTAATGGTCTACTGTTCTACTGCTCAACTTGACTACTAATTGTTTACTATTTGTTTACTCTTCGACAACAGGTTTACCAGTCTACTGGGGAAGTCTATCGAAGTATTGAATGCAGGGAATTTCAAAATGCCCGGAGAAGTTTGCACCGAGCAATCCATCTGAATGCAGCCACACAACACTCATTCAGCGGAATATCCCGAGGCAGAACGCCACAACAGCTAGCAATGTTGTAATTAAATGAATAAATGATGCTCGTCTGCGTTTTCAGAGCATAAGTTTGTTATCAACATACAAAACATTGTGCATAAAGTTAACTTTAACGAGCGTCACAGGACAATGGCGCTTATTGTTTATTAATATAACATCGATGCATCACTTTTCATAAAGATTAACAGAGTTATGGATATCTGTATACATCAAAATTGTCAAAAGATTCTTCTAAAGTACAAATATTCTTTCCTAAAGTAATTATCAGTGTTATTGATTAAAGACAAAGTAATTTTGATTTGCGAGGGATTCGATTGCTTATTGTTAACTGGACACCAAAAGAAATGTTACGTACCTCTTTAGAGTTTAATTTCATAAAATGCTATGTACACAGAGGAATTTGGTTTGTTGTGTTTTAACATCCCATAACTTTGGTATTTTGTGCTAAAAGAAGAGATTTTTCGATCACAACAAATGGAAGGGAAAATTTAAAAGAGGTAGGAAAGAGCGCACAACTGTTAATGTCTACTTGCTTGCATGCACGTTTGTTAACTGAAATCAGTTATGTTTTGATAAGGAGAAGAGTTCGAGTATGTTTGAATGACAAGGGCGAGCATACCAGATAACAATCACAGACTTTGTCATTCAACCCGTGATTTGTCTATGACTTTGTTGTTCTTATGAATGATCGAAAAAAGGACAATTGACCCCACCCATGAAATGTGGCGATTACATACTTAGTAACAGTAAGTTTTCAAGACTAGTATTTTAGCACAAAAGACTAAACTTATGGGATGTTAAAACACAACAAATTAAACCAAGTTTCTCTGAGCAGATACTTTTTATGATATTTCAATTTAAAGAGATGTAACATTTTTATAGGTAGTCAATTTATACATTTTGCATTGATGTGTAGCAACGTTTAATAATGGTCATCTTCTTTCACAACATACAGGAAATAAGCTCAATTTGTCACTCTAATCCTTTCAAATTGTACGCAAGAACACATGGCTGCCATCATTAAGCTGACTGGATCATCCAGTTATACTAGATGCTCACAGAGTGCATTGCATACAGAATGATATACTTCCATACATATACGTGACATCTGGAAGCCACTCGCTTAATTAGCGTTGACATAATGTATCATCGACCGAGGTAACGGTAATAATCTACAATAGCAGGCAACGCATATGATATTCTTCAGAAAAAATGTTAGAAATGTCAGGAAATTCTGATGGAGGAAATTTAATTTGGAATATAAGATGCATTTCAGCAATTGAGATTTAACTTTAAATAATCTTCAACAAAGCTTAACACTATTTCATGACTTTAAAGTTAAAGCGACTGAAACACCTGATCGACATCACAAATATCGCCACATTGACTGATCTTAGCATGCCTGGTCGAAAAAGATATGACTACTGAAAACGGTGCAGCTAATGTAGCATTAGTCTGGCGTCTGTCGTTCTCTGTCTCAAGAGATTACAGAATAAAATCGATATCGTGAATTTGGGTTATCTGCAGACAGACAAAGAAAACTTCATCGAACTCGTGTCGTGTATATACGTATATAAAATGCCACGCATCCAGTCATCATTAAAATGATATCTACAGCAAGTGACGTCCGAACTATTTCATTTTCAAATATACATTTACTTCACGTGCGACCTTCTTAACCTTTTTACATATATATAGTTGACTGTCTTCTCGGTGTCTGGAAACAATTGAAACCTAACACTGGCAGTGAGGTAGAAGTGACACCGGCATAACTCGCAATCGATTTAACCGTCTTTTCCAGCCTAAATTGATTTTATCACTCCGCCGATACACTTGACTGGTCGATCGATAGAAATTCTTCCATGCAGAAAAGGGGAGCAGAAGATGATTATTCCTCTTGTTTAGTTTTCAATAGAAGGACAAACTTACATTTTCTTACATCATGCACCGACTTTGAATCTGATATCGCATTATGTACTCAACAAAATTACTAAGGGCCACCCAAATTTGAATGTTCGGTTATACTTTAGTTCATTCAATAATCTATGTGTTTCATTAATATTGAATATGGGGGTGGTCCTTAACTTTTTTTTTTGAGTATAGTTCTACACCAATATGAGTTCTTATAAACTATAACCCACTAGAACTGCAAAATATCAAAATACTAGAAACTGATTTGGTGAAAAACAACGACTTCAACTGATAGAAAACTTCTTTTCTCAATTGCTTAAGGATGTAACCAACGCTGTTACCAAGCATGTTCTTTGTTAAGTAGACACACTTTGCCTCCTTCACTACAAAACACTAATATTAAACCTACCTTCACCCATCAGGTCGTAATTCCTTTTCAATCCCATTTTGGAGTCCAACTTTAGTTCAACACCACACAGGTAGGTGTGAAGCCATCAACCACATACTGACTCCACAGAGCGGGTGTGGTGTATATTGCACGGTGCCGATCAATACGGTACATCAGAACAGTGAACCACCAATAGCATCCCCAGCCGGAGTTCACTCGACCGTGTCGAGTCGTTGCTCAAACCTACAAAGCGTGACCGGGCTACGTGGAAATGTAGTTCATGAATATTATAGTTTTCCTCGACTCGAAAACTGTTCATCGTGCTGCCTAATGCCATCTACAGATGATATTGCGATGCTCCGGAGAATGTATGTCCTATTCAGAGGAAATGGTGTTTATGGGTACGCTTGCTTGCCTTTTTCTATTTGATATATAGTCTGCGTTGATGAAGCTATAACAGCATAAGAATGTTCCTGTAATGAACTATATGGGAAGAGAATGACATAGTTCAACGCAAGCTTATTTTACACAACTTAAGAAAGAACATGCAGTAGTCCTGAAGCCGAGTGTCAGAATAAATAAAAGAGATATATACATCACTCTCATCTCTGACTGCGAGACCTCCTAACAAGATTCGTGCCAAAAATATACAACACCTCACCGAGGTAAACGATTTAGAACTCCGTCAGCGCGTACTCTATTAGCCGTGAAATGCACATCGTGTATATATCATGTGCACAACAATAAACGACTTCCGGGTTTCTTGTTCTGTTTAACAACAGAAACTTGACATCTTGATAAAATAAACACTTGCACTCACGACAGCAAACACGACGAATGCATTACTTTATCTAGATATGAAATCAGAAAACCAGGGGGACGCACTCATCAATTCGTTACTATAGATATGATTTCAAAATCTACTTCTATGTTTGAAAATCGAGTGTTGCTTCTGTAGAGATCACACATGATTAACCTATCTCTCTTTGACCCTTTGACCTTGACTTATCAGATTCTTTTTTTCCGTAAAACTGTGCAACTATCAATTGATAGACAGGATGGTTGCTTGTAGGTTTCGATCATTGCCACTATTACCAAAATATGCTTTAGAGAACCATTTTGGTATCATGTAATCATTATATCTACATTTGATATATAATACTATAGTCATTTTTATCCAACATTTTCATTACACATATCCTGTCCCCATGGACAAAGCTTACACAAGTACAGTTGTTTTCACTTCCGCGTGTAAACTTACATTTCAGTACAGTTTCATAAACAGTTCATTTGTAAATGTGTGGAGCCCATGTTCTACGTAAACTTTGTAAAATATGAAGTACAGGTTACTTGAAAAACTTAGCGAATGAGTTCGCTAGCTGGACCTTTATAACCTTAACTTAAATAAGTAAATTTACTCACTTGAATGGAGGTCATGATATTGTAGGTTATGACACAAAGGGCAATATAATCGCAGACGTTGATTATCCTTACCTCGGGATTGAGGGGAAAACTTTGTAGTAACACTCATCGAACAATCACCTTTTATACCGGTACAATTACGCTTCTTTTCATGACAGCTACAATAACATACTTTTTAGTCACATCAAAATATACTCTTCCAACTCAATTGCCAGACTTATGAAATACAAAAAAACATTTACCAGGCAACTATTGTCACTAATTCAGCGCCCCTTGGCCCTTTTGCCGTGTTCACACACTGATACATGGTTAATCATAGCTGAAGATATCAATATATTATAGAGCAAGAATTGTGACGTCCTGGCATCTGACACTGACAAACTATTCTCGCTTCAAACTCACTGAAAGATGAACAGTTACTAGCATCGTTTACCGATAGTTTTAAATACAACATTGCGTGTTTTAATGAAAGAAACATACCCTCAACAATTATAGTTTCATGCCATAATCAACATGTTTGTCTTAAAACGGACGTGGGTGGAGTAATGTCTTTAATTCGTATAGATGAAATCATTATTAGAAACGTCTGAGGGAAGATTATTCATGAGTTTGTAGATAACAACTTAACTGCTTTAATATTTCGACTTGAGTAGTTTACATCATTGTTTATATCAATTTAAAAGAAAATCGTAAATACTTCTTCACTTCTCTTTATGACCTATCTCATAAATATAATGATTCTATATTGAAATATCAAATTTCGTGGAAAAAATAAAATAAAAATATGAATTTAAAAATCGGAAATCTAAAAGTCAATTATTTAAATCAATAAATAATTATTCTTTTGATATAACCACGTTAAGGAACCAAAAGGAATATGGAGCATTGCAATCAAGCACACTATATGGATATTGATAAAGATATTTGGACCCACAGCGTATTGCAGGCTGGCCTGCGTGTGTTTACGACAGCTGTTATGGTAAGACGCAATACCGTGTAATGATAATGAGCTTACAACGGTATGATGATCATGATAAACACTACGGAATATTGCCAGTTTTGGAACTTCAAGAATATTATTGTTTGACAAAGACATCATAGTATATAGATATAGAATTTCTATAACAGTTCCATAATCATCATCTTGTCTATATTATTCATTATCTCGTCAATGTCTGGGAAGCCAATTAAACAGTAATACTTTCAGTAACCAAAGTTTTTTTTATGAATTTTATTGAAAATTCCTACGCCAAACAAATGGAAATGTCATTTCCCAAGCAATCCTTTAAAGGCGGACAGAATTCCAATGTGAAATAGATTATGTCATTTATTTTGATAACCTATGTTCATGTTGCACATGAAATACATTTAAGATAAAACCTCTGCTTTTCCAGCTGCCTTTTAGTGTTTGTCAACTTCCTAAAAACTTTACGGTTAAACAGCATGTGAATTTCAGTTAAAAAACTAAATGAGGGAAACCAAACCACCGTGAGAAGCTTGAGTCACGAATTTCCCACTCGCCAAGATTTGCACTTAAACATTTTAGATATGTCTCTTATTAAATATGTTGAATCTCTTATTACACATTCACTATATGACAATTTATTATATCTAAATGAAATAACATTCATGGCAATTACTCAACATTTGTAAAGTATTCACCAATCCGATTTTGCTTTATTCTAAAAAGCATTAACAATGTGAAACCACAGCATTTTCATAGCTATACCAAAATCTGATTAGACTATTTAATTCTTATAACGTGGAGCAAGTTTTAAGAACGAATGAAACATCAATGATAAATAGCTATCTATTCATATACAGGTAATCAGAACTAGGTACGTTTGATATTTCCTATTACCAGGTTAAAATGGAAATAATCAATAATATCAAACCGATATTTTACGACCGCTTCAGGTAAGAACTAGCACATGCTGTGTATTTACTCACCTTCACTGCAAGGTAACAGCATGTTCCTCATTGCCATAGTTTAAAACCGAGAATTTCGCAGGTAACGAGCGGTGCACGTGACTTTAATGTACATGTAAACAAAGCAGTTCTTGCTCTTTTACAGGCAGGCCGATACAATGAATTAACCAACTATCAACACGACAATAACACACATCGTTAACAAACAGTTTTTACAAATGCAGGTGTTGAACGTCACGGATCACAAGTTTAACAGCTTATGCATTAGCACGTTGCATCTAAAGTAATCGATATTTGATGGATTCGCCTAATGCAACAGATTGATGTAATGAACGAATCGCACAAGGTATTGTGGTGAGAACAAAAATTATCTATAGATTGAAATATTTCTGGTCATTGTTCTACACACTTATTTGCTTTAATTATGATTCACATTTATTATCATTTTCAAAGTTTAGTTCAAAGAGGATTTGTAGAAGAATAAAATTGCCTTTTTCGTCATTTCAGCTTTTTCATTTAAGATGATCCACGAGAGTTAAGGCAAGCGATGCTATTAGTACGGGTTTCCTGAGGAAATATTATGCAGGTGGTACCAAAGTGTCCCTCACGCAGGAGAAGAAAGGAACGGGATAAGAGGACAAGAATTAAATACAGATAAGGACAGGAGAAAGAAACGCTGTAGGGTGGAACACCTTAATAATCAAAACTCACTACTGTACACGGTACGGTGTACATCGGAAGTTTGTTTGTGCTCTCGACAGCCGCTTTGCAGCGCCAGTTCAAGTGATATTGTTTTCTTTTATTGCTGAGCGTCGAGCAAGGCAGCAACATCGCCCACCATAACGTCTCGTGGAATGATGCTGTCGGGAATCGAACCTCGGTCTCCCGGGTGACAAACAGACGCTCTTCCAACTGAACTATGCCCTTGGTAACTGAGGGCCGTTGAGACAGAAAAGTGGTTGTCATGAACTGAGTGCGAAAGATGGCCACACGTCAGAGTTTCGACGGGAGTTTCGAGCTTCTCGTGATTCAGTGATTATTATTCTTATGAAAAGGTACTCAATACTGAAATGGCCCACAGCCTTAAGCTCAGGGTCTGGACATAATTATCGTAACAATACTAAAAATCTAAACCTGCCCACAAACCTGTAAAAGGGTTTGTCTTTTTCTTAAAATATGTCATTATTAGACTGTAGAAAACTTTCATATATAATATCATTTAACACTAGACTAGTTAATATATTTTGGTATCAAGTTAGAAAATAATTTATACATTCCAAACATTTAAAAGACTGGTCAAAGTCTCGTAGTGACCTTCGAAATGGGATCAAGGTCACCCACATCATCGGGTATCTGATTATTCCAAACATAAAGACTGGTACCAAATTTGAAGATCGAGTTGTCTGAATATTCCCACAATAAAGTCCGATACCAAATTTGAAGACCCTAGGAAAGACGGTACATGAGATATCGCGCCAACAAGCACAAGACGTTCCTACCGGTAAATACTAAAACTTTATATGCCTGCCTTGTATTTAAATGATGAGAAGAAGTAAATAGGTCATTTGCGAAATGTGGGAAACCAAACCACTGTGAGAAGCTTGAGTCACGAATTTCCCACTCGCCAAGATTTGCACTTAAACATTTTAGATACGTTCTTTCTTAAATATGTTGAATCTCTTATTACACATTCACTACATGGTAATTTATAATATCTAAATGAAATAACATTCATGGCAATTACTCAACATTTGTAAAGTATTCACCAATCCGATTATGTTTTATTCTAAAAAGCATTAACAATGCGCGACCACAGCATTTTCAACGGGTATCTGATTATTCCAAACATAAAGACTGGTACCAAATTTGAAGATCGAGTTGTCTGAATATTCCCACAATAAAGTCCGATACCAAATTTGAAGACCCTAGGAAAGACGGTACATGAGATGTCGCGCCAACAAGCACAAGATGTTCCTACCGGTAAATACTAAAACTTTATATGCCTGCCTTGTATTTAAATGATGAGAAGAAGTAAATAGGTCATTTGCGAAATGTCTCAGTGTATACAACTATCACGATGCCACGGAAACGTGTAGTTCTCTTACATGGACACACCACATATCCAGACAATTTGTAGCCGGTATGAGTTCGTGCAACACGCGTTTGTAATATCGCTCGAGTAGTAATGATGATGCAGATATCATTTAGTATTCAACATATGATATATCTCCTTACATGAATATCTAATTCATTAGATACAAAGTATAATTATTTGTGTTTTTCTTGCTCAATGAGTTGGTAAGTTCCGCTAAAAACTTGATAGTCACTATATACTGTGATGTTCACGTTTAGAAAAATCCTTCCTTCGAAAATAGATACATTCCTAAAAAAAATCAAAACGAGTTCTAAGATGATATGTAAGCAATGTTTAATGTTTTGTTGTCATGTGTCATATACTGATATAACGTAGGAAATCACACGGAATAAACTGATCTTTCGTAAACACATAGCGAATGTAATTTTACTTCTGTTCGCAAATACACATACATGCTATATATACTCGTATATAAATTGAATATATTCAACTTGAACTGAAGAAAAACGTTTCCTAGCTAGAGCTAACTTTCATGAATCGGCTGCTTTTAAAATGCAACGGTTAAACAGCGTGTGAATTTCAGTTAAAAAACTAAATGAGGGAAACCAAACCACTGTGAGAAGCTTGAGTCACGAATTTCCCACTCGCCAAGATTTGCACTTAAACATTTTAGATACGTTCTTTCTTAAATATGTTGAATCTCTTATTACACATTCACTACATGGTAATTTATAATATCTAAATGAAATAACATTCATGGCAATTACTCAACATTTGTAAAGTATTCACCAATCCGATTTTGTTTTATTCTAAAAAGCATTAACAATGCGCGACCACAGCATTTTCATAGCTATACCAATATCTGATTAGACTATTTAATTCTTATAACGTGGAGTACGCCACAAGTTTTAAGAACGATCCTCTTAAACATCAATGATAAATAGCTATCCATTCATATACAGGTTATCAGAACTAGGTACGTTCGATATTTCCTATTACCAGGTTAAAATGGAAATAATCAATAATATCAAACCGATATTTTACGACCGCTTCAGGTAAGAACTAGCACATGCTGTTCAGAACTCAACCATCTGCTGGCAATATCATGGCGACCATTTTCTAGGATTTAAGGGGCGTGATACTTATAGACTATGAACAACCTAAAATTACAACAACAGGAGTATGCTATGCCACTTGTTGAAACGGCGATCAAGAAGAAGAGGCGCGGCATGTAGACTGCTGGAGTTATGCTTCATGAGGCGTGGCTTAGGGGCCAGTTAGAAGACTTCTACGAAAGGCATAGGTAGTCTCAAAGACAAATGGGCAAAGTGCATCGAAGTCCAGGGACACAATATTGAAACATTAAATGAATATCACAAAAACTGACTTCTGTTTTCTATCCGCTTCCATGAAGTTACTGACTTCCTCTCGTAGTTTACATATCAAGGGTTTGTACCGAGCAACTGGAATTATTCAGCTTTTCATGTTTCTATCCTATTTCTTACGTGTCATACCTGGTATAATGAACATGACACAATTGTGAATATGACCACAAATAAAAATCATCATTCGAATACTTTCAGTAGATGCACATATAATTTAAGTATCAAACATGCAAGAAGGATTAGCCTGATCGCTAACCAGTCGTTTTCTACTGGCTTTTCCTTCGATATTTACCCAGAGACTGCTCTCAAACTTTTCAAATAACACTTTAGCATGATTAATACTAATACAAATCAAGAGAAGTGTCACCCACCTCAATCCACGAATACCCACACAATGAACACGACCAACTGTTGACAACGCCAATTGGCTAGCTGGAAACATGTATGTTTAACGTCTCTTTCTGCCACCAGTATGCAACCAGATTCGTTCCCAAATTCTAGTCAGCCATGAAATGTAATATCCACAATCCCCGGGGCGTATTTATTAACACATGATTAATGGTAACCCCTATAAAGCTCAATGTAAGAACAAATATACTCACGCAATTTCAGATGATACATGGCTGCAGCGGATGAGGTAGATATTGATGGCAGTTATTTAACAGCCAGTGAATAGTGCTGTAATGGGCAAATGACACTAGCTGGTAATTACATAAAGAGCATTATCTGCTATATAACCCGGGCGAACAGTACAGTGCAGGCAGAGACATGATTAAACTAATCATTCCGGTGGTGGAGAGATTTAAAGTCCACAGTTTACAATATCGCTGATACGATGATTTATTTCAAAACGCAATGCAACCCGCTGATGTTGATTTTGTAGTGGAGGATCGCATGGAATTTGATCGCTGAGAAATATGCACACGCTAACAGACTGGATTATTCATGATGGAATGATTATTTAATCTCTAAATGACAATCTCGACCATTTAATACGCACGCTGAATGCTTTCTGTTTGGGGCGATCTAAAAGGAAAACCAGTTGCCATTGTTTATGATCCAATTTATAGTTACCTTTTTGATCCTCGGTTGTGAAATGTTGAATAATCTTTCTTTAGAGAGGCAGTGTATTTAATGTTACCTAAGTGAGTATTTGAGGTTGAGTAAAAACAAAAAACGTGCCAGTTTAAGTATAAAATATATTGTTCCTTCATGGCTTATTTATTGATGAACCTTTTTACCACATTGATTTTATATGTTGAATAATATGGTTTAGTTCACGCGAAGCCGTGTATCTATTGTTACTCATCTTAGTATTGAAGGTATATATATATATTGGTTTAAAAGTATACATTCATTTGTATCGTTTTACCGCACGTTGGATGGCGACCAGTTGTTAGCGTTGCATGTACCATATCTCTAAACACTAGATATGAGGCTATCAGGATGGGTGACGCCTTGGCCCTAACGCTGGCATTATTAGAGGCAACAAAGCCAACGTCAAGCTTATATTTCTACAAAACTAAGTTCACATTCAATGTAAATCCCTCATTAGTACAAATGTGCATATCAATAATTATGATGTTTTCTTTGAAAATATATTCATAGAATATATTTGCAGTAGAAGGAAATAGATTTATGTCATGTATCCTTTAAACAATCATCATCATCATCACCATCATCATCATCATCATGCAATGTTAGATAACTGAAAGTTCTTGCACGCTTCATTCAGCATGTGTAGCGCAACGAACATCATCTCACAGCTCACCGGTCATAATGAATAAACGTTCGTTTAGTCCGAAGTGTGCCTCTTACAGGGTGAATGACGGGATTCGTGTGACACATAATCTCATTGAAACCAGTTCGAAACCTGTACCTCGTACCTCGCTAATCTTCTCGGAGCGAGGGACGGGAGACAAGTTTCGATCTGATTTCAATGAGATTGTATTACACTATTTGCAATGGTTTATTCGGGGTTTATTCACGAACCATTTACAGTTAGATGTTGAGACCAAATGCCATGAATTGTTAATTTCATTATTTTAAGCTCAGTAAAAATTGTACCGAGACTGTAAATAAACAACATTGAAATCTTCATCGTGTCAATCACGCTTTGCGGAGTTTTGAAGTTAAAAATGTAATTACATAGGTTATTTGAGAATTTAATGTATGTGTGCCAGCAATAGTAAGGGAAGGATATTAAAGCTGCATCCAAATTTCTTTGAACTAAACGAGCTTGCGAGGGGTTTACATTTAAGAAATGAATTTGGAAATGATCGATGAAAAAGCTATATCGATGTTTTGTGAACCAAAAGAGCTTACAAGTGTTTTCACTGGGGCGTTTGAATATAGCGTTGACATTGTACATTTTTCAATTGAAAAACCAAAAGGTTACATTCAGTTTACGGTATTTTTAATCTACAAAGGCTTCTAGTTTTCTAAATACGTGAAACATGAAATATTAAATAAAAACTGACCCGTGTACGTAAGACCAAAATAGTAAAACACCTTCATCAAATCATGCAAAGCTGCGTCCTTCGTAACGATGTAGTGGATGGACAACTATATCATAGTCAAGATTTTATTACTTTACTAATTTCATAAAAAGCCGTCGTATGAATGAGAGGAATGCCAAATTATCCCTTATTTCTTATGGTTGTAATTAGGCAAGTCAAGTTTTCAAATGTAATGCAATAACAAAACCTGCATAGAGACACATCAAATGAAAAGTGTATATACTGAGGGGGCCAGTGAAATATTACGCACCTTGTTCTGTGGCGTCATTATGCGACGGGTTTTCTCTGATAGTAAGCATGGTCTGTGTAGTACCCAAAAGAAGACCGTTATGAAAATCCCCTTTTCATCGTTTACTTTCAGTTTCGTGAATCAGTTGAAGAGACATGTAGGATCTGTTGACGTATCCGGTGAGCCGTACTGCTCCGTACACTGTCTGGACGTAAAGGTCATGTAGTGTGCTGAAGTCTACTGGCATATACAAACAAACCCTATGTTTTAATAATTCAATGTTAGACTTGATACTATCATCGGTACTGTGGCATGACGCAGATGAAAGCAGAACGATATATGATTGCTATGTTATCTTACCAGTATCGCTACTCCAGTAGATAACAGCTAATTCAATAAGTGTTCATCATAACATATTAGTTGATCGAAAAACATTTAAAAAAGGGAACACAGTGAGGATACTTATAATGCGCTACAATGACGTGCTCAAAACACCATATATTACTACCACGGTGTAAGGACAAGCATCACTTGTTTTTTTTTCATGCTCAGCCTCAACTCCTGAAGAATATACAGCCCAGCAGCCGATTATTCACTTCATAATTATCTATCACAAATTGACTACACTCCCAAACCAGGACTCATAGTTTCGAAAGTCTCTTAGTGCTAAGATTGTCCTTAGCCTATGATAATGTATGGTACTTACGAATATCTTAGCAATAAGAGAGCTTCGAAAATCTAGGCCCTGGTATCCATAAAACTGCTGGGTGAACAGAGTCACGTTGCGAATTAAGTCTATTGCCAAATGTGACGCCACAAATTTCTTAATCGTGTCTCAGGTGGAGCAGGGAATCATCCTTCAAACTCTCAGTTTATCAGTCTATCGAGAAATGAGTCGGGTAACCCATCCAACCTGATGTTGCTGAACTAGACTGATGGCGATCAACTGATCAATGCACAGGATCACGTGCATAAGTGCAGATAATCAAATAGTTAGAAATAAGTGAAATCTGAACTCGATATAATGTTTACAATCAAACGGGAGACTACAGAATCATCATCACAAACCATTTTGTATGATCACGACCAGTGGAAAGCATGTACAAAGTTGATAGTCTTGACGCTAATCAACTACGAGGTGTTTGAATTTACTGGCGTTACACAAATATTAGTATGAAAATATACAAGGTAACGCATTGACTGCATTCGGACTTCATAAACAGTTTCGACATTGGATATGAAATGACTAGATACGTTTCGAATATCCATCTCAAACATTGACTTCTTGATAAAAACTGACTCCATGAGCTTTATATACTGAATATAGAATGATTACCTGTTCATTGCTGAGCCACCACACAATGTCACATCTAAACCAACAAGAGTCTTCTTCTGCTTATACACAGCTGTATCATTCATAATTATACCGGAATGGAGACCTTAACCTTTGATGGAAAATCGATATTTAAAAGATAAAGCCACCGAGGCACCAAGACGCTATGGTCCCCTGTTGTAAGATGAGTTACGTCCCAACAGCCTATAGAGATCAGAGAAAATGTGCTGAAGGTTATGCAATATTGCTCTATGAATATAGATGTATGAACACTTATTCTCTCTCAAAATTGAATCTGTGTATCTGGTTGGCTGTCAGTGCACAGTGGCGTTTTCCTAAATGAAAATGCATGTATATTCACTTCCTCCATTTTGGTTGGCTCGCAGTAAGAATCCCTGCTGACTGATAGCGATAGTGAAGTAACAGATCTTATTGATATTCAACTTCTTTATTAACAGATTTGCAACGTTTCGGTATAGCTCCTTATACAGTTTGTAAGTATCCGGTAAAAGGAGCTATACTGAAACGTCGCAAAAACTTCAATAAAGAAGTTGAATATCCATACAATCGTGTACTTCATTACCACTACAACTTCTAGAATGCCACTAAAAGAGTTGATAGCGACAGACAACTGTTGGTGAACATTAGATGAACACAGATACCGAACAGAATGAATTTATATCCAAAATCTAGATTCAGGTGACCAGATACAGAGTTGAAAGGAAAATAAATAGAAAATTAGAAATGTTTAGTACACGTTGCTTTTCTATTGACACCAGTCTTCCTTGTATTTCCATGTCAATAAGATGAAGTCAGCTTACACGATGATCCCTCAAGATGATTTTGTTTCGCTGCCTTAATGGTTAGTTACACTTACCATTTACATAGGCAAACAAACGTGTACCATACTGCCAGGTACAGATATTACAATATTCCACGCTACAGTTAACCTATGTCCTGCACCTGGGAATACCTGTCAATTCTTAGTTGTTAACATTTGATTGGCTGTTAACGTTTTTGCTTAGCAAAGAAAATACAATGAGAAAAATGTTCTTATCTGATATAATATGTTTTTTGTCTTATAAATCATTACCTTTTGTTTTGATCACACGTTCATAAATCTGTCATGTTTCTGTCATAATAAAGACATAGGAAACATGCATTTAGCGATAAATAGACTTTCTTATGATCATTTCATGTGTCATTGCTAAAGCAGTGTTTTGATATTGATAGTATTAATTAACATGTGTTTGTAAGACATACTGGTTACATAAATGAACAGAGAGATAACTGTTCTCTACCAAACAAACAAATAAACCTATCAAAACATAATAAAATCAGCCAACCACACAAGCAGCTTCCTGTTAACTAGAAGTCATCAAATGACAGACATGACAACTGAATGAAGAGATTACAATTGTTATTACACTATGCTAGTAAATAATTTTCGTATTATGGTTCAATATAAGATTCATAAAAGCGAGAGTTAGTCTTTTTATTTCACAAGCCAGTGCATTCACATACATCACTTATTGTGTTTTATCATGACGGTTCTTTTTCTATTTTGGACCTAATATAAATGCTAGCTACAAATGTTGCAAGAAGATAAAATATTTTACACCCAACTGAACCCAACACGAGACACGAGGAATCCCCGCTGTAAGTCTGCCTGAGTTACCTCCCTTATCGTGTTTCTGACATTCTAATGCTGACATCTGATTTCGCAACACGTGTTCCGTGTATCTCACCTGTTTCTCCTACATCATATAAACTAACCCAACCTCTGCCCTTACTTTAACAAGCAGCACGTGCCCCGTATATAAATACTCTTTATATATCTTATAATCTTAAATGTCAAAACACATTTCCTCTCAGACTAGATGGAAAGTTATGGAATCAAAGTATAGAGTCTGACTCTAGCCAATCTTCTGTAGGATTTACTGTCAACTAGTAGACGTGCGTATACGGATCAGAAAACAGTTAGCATGTACTAGTTCAAATATCAGCCAAGTTATCACAATGTAGATATGTTTGATTTACCGATTGGTCCGTTGATTTACCGTGGATTCATATTAAAAGGATTAATAATTTACCCTAGCAAATAGTCTTACATCTAAGTTTGTTGAAGTTGTTGAAAGATTCGGTTTGGAATTAGTTACATTTGATTTGGTTGTTCATTCATTCCAAAGGTTCATTTCTGTTTTGTTTAGTTGATCATGTGAAATGAAGACGCCCCTCTGAAAGTTTGAGTAAAGAAAAGCCTTTGTTTTTATTAAATAAATCGTGTTGTGAAAACCTTGAGTTTATATTTGTCCGTCAAGATATCCACATTACAAAGTAGATTGTAAAGTTAATTGCTCATACTTACTTAAATTTCAACTTTTTAATAATAATAAAAAGTTGACACTGCAACAAGTGTGTTATTATATTTTAACATCTTTCTAATGTTTCCTATTCATAGTATGAAAAACCCAAGGGATGCAGTCAGTCATTTGACATTCATTGTTCATAAACAATTTACATTGATTTATTGGTTTGCGAATTATGTGCAGCATTTAGATTAAACCATTACGAATAACTGCTCCTTTGAACATTTGTTTGATGTAAGTCCATAGCGGTTGGATAACGCTCCCTTCTCGTGGTGTTATGAATATTATCAACTTTGTTGATGCACGCTTTTCTTCATACACAGCTGAAGCCACAGTTGATAACACAAGGGACTTGCATCACTATGTAAATAACTGCGACTTCCTGAATAGGGGGTTTGTGAGTTCTGACCGCAGATATATCAATATTTGCATAACATGTTTTATAAAAAGACATTTGAATATATTTGTTAGTGTTCGGTTTTACATAAAAGTCACGTGCCTTTCTACATGTGAATCGTGCTAGATATTGCTTTGAAGAAACTTACATTGAGAAGTTGTATAAGTTGTTATAACGTTAACACTTAACATTGCATTCTAACAACAAAGAGGACGTTAGCAACTTGACTGAATCAATGTTTTCTTTTAATATTAAGGTTGGCAGCGCATAAACTAAAACGATGCATTTTAACAGTGAAGAGGACGTGATCGCCAACAGATAGAGTATAATTGCAATCTCATAATACAGTGGTGTTGCAGTTCCTACACAAAAAGAATGTATGCTTACAGTAAAGAGGCCATCAGTAATTACACTGAAACAATGGATTTTTACATTAGAGAAGCTGTCACTGCATCCATGTAGCTAAGACATGCCTACAACAACAACTTGGCAATGAACTTTATATCAATAAAAAACCACGATGCTTATTTTCGAAAACGTTGATGACTCAGAGGTTCTCCTAAGCTTTCAGAGACAATTAAGTACAAATAAATGTTATTGATTTAACAACGTTTACCCATTAAATATGGTCTGAGAAATTTGAAAGTTTTAACATCGAAACTTTGTCAATCACCGGAATGGCATGTGGCCAGAGAACTGTTTGTTAACCGTTGATCGATTGATGTCATGAAGTATAGTACTGATTTAATCGGAAATGCAGATTGTCTTTATGGCTTTCAGAGCACCTATTACATTGAAGATAAAAACATTCTATAACTTGATTAGGCAACACGATCTGCAAATACTCCTGGTAAGCGACAAATTACTTTGGATAATGATTCAACAACTGCAGTTGTGTAAACATCGTTTGAGCTGATTTCCGGAAACCAACAAATCTGTGTTTATGGGCCAAGGAATTGCTTCTGGGGCTGCAAATAACTCCACATTTGCTTCATTCGAGACACACCAATCCTCTTCTGGCCGGTACATTGTCTCATTCGACCAATGCCATACAGGTGACAGTGTTTGAAAGTCAATATTGAGTTGTGTTGCGTCTATCAATAAACAGTAATTATCTTAGACCTGGTTTAAATTGATCCGTTTTCATAGTCAAGTGAATGTAAAAATGGGAACTTTCAAGATGTAAAAATAATCATCTTTCAAACTCGACCAGAAACAGCTATCCTTAGTTTTACTGCAATGGATTCGTGTTACGATCCTAGGTATGGAATCTCGACTCAGCATCGAAACGTCGCATATCAAGAATAAAGGAACATACTGAATAAATATGGACTCTTAAAAACGGATGAACTAGTAATGTGTTCAGCTTTTGAATTAAACTTGTTCTCTGAACTGATAATTAAGGATGAAATATTGTTTATTAAAGCAACCCTGCGACAGTTTTAGCATTATTGTTGGATGAACGATGTTGACTGTCCTTCTGGCTTTTCCGGCTGTAAGCAAAATTTGAATTTTTCCGATATCGTAGTTCATTCATGCGGATTCATTGCAACGTTACTTTTAATAATTCGGTATTTTAGAATTGAATTAACAATCCGAATACGTACTTGGTTAATTATTTGACTACTGCTTATTAGTAATATCGACATATATACATTATCTGTGCATCAGTAGTAAATTACGAAATATTGGCGAGCACAAAGGCCTTTTAGTTTACGGGTTTGTGCCTCTTGAGATTACAGCTGTACTACTATACCATTAAACTTTAAATTCTCAGTTGCAATCTAATAAGTAGCTCTTGAGCTTTTGTGCGCGAATGAGTTTTATCCTTGTGCCTTTAATCACAACAACACACACTTCGCAAGAAGCTTGCAACAAAACCACGCTAACTTATCAAGTGCTCCGAAGGTGTTCAAGTGATTGTAGTGATTGTACGAATTGTTTGAGGACATTCAGAAGTTGTAAAACACAAAATGAAAAGATTTGTGGATGATCAACTTCATTATACATACTTATGCTTGATAACGGCATAAGAACCTATAGCGAAACATCGCTCTAAAACATATAACGAAGTCTTGTGATGGTAGAGACACGTACAAATCTATCTATATCCTAAAAGCTTGATAACTGTTGAAAGTAGAAAAACAATGTACCTTATTTGTTTAACGAATACCTTCATCAAACTCTTACGATATCTTCGAAGAAAATCGATAAACGTGTTCAGCACAATCTGCTCTAAACAACTTTCTGAAAAGAAATAATCTACACACATGAATTATTTCTACTACGACGGAGTAACAATCTCTGGACGGCGAAACTAAAGAAGAGGTATATGTTAACATGAGATGAAAACAACATTCCTCGTTTAAGAGCCGAGCTTACGTTTCATAAAAATTAGATTTTTAACTTTGACCGATAATATTATATATCTGAGAAGAGGATTTAATCACATGTTCATTTCAATTCTTTTTATCAAATCATACTAAATCATTTCAGGTGCCTTTGTCACACACAAAACAACGGAAATCTATTTAAGAATTCATTTCATTAGATTAATTTAAACTTTGGAGAACGTTAAACACAATATTGGGTACAACACAGAGACCTTTATTCATAATTCATGTGGAAGAGTTTTCCCATATCTTGTTTTAAAGATAAGTGCTTGTCTTTTAGATGTGTAACCTGACATGTCAATTACAAGAACAAAATTAAAAGATAAATGATTGTCATAATTTTCGGTTGCAATTATATATAACTGTTTCATGGTGAAAATAATTGATATCGTTTTGAAGTTACCTTGTTCTTCGCACGAGAAACACATTATCCCAGTGCCAACAACACTATCTATTAACATTCATTACATTTTGTAATTACATAATAGAGATGAAGACACCTTGTACTCATGTCCACTGACATCAGTCATCTGATAATGTAAAGACACTTCTACATATTACATGCAGTTGACTATCAGATTCTGAAAAGCTATATACGTTATGCATAATTAGCTCATTAGCAATATAGTAACAGCCCTTAACAAGCTTGTGTGTCACAGACAATAACGGCTGTAACAACCCTTAACGTTTGCCTTTAACCTTTCAGCAACATGTAATTAATGGTTGTCCTATTTATAACAGAAATGTTAGAGCCGTATAAGACCCATACTTTGATCCTAAAAAACTCTTAACTCTGATGTTTTCCTTACTTGAATTTCTTGTTTTATCAAACCTCATGCTTTAAGGAAGGATATCAGGTTTGAAAGTATGGCGAACGAAGTATGGTGAAGGAAGTATGGTGAAGGAAGTATGGTGAAGGAAGTATGGTGAAGGAAGTATGGTGAAGGAAGTATGGTGAATGAAGTATGGCGAACGAAGTATGGTTAAGGAAGTATGGTGAAGGAAGTTTGGCGAACGAAGTTTGGTGAAGGAAGTATGGTGAAGGAAGTATGGTGAATGAAGTATGGTGAAGGAAGTATGGTGAAGGAAGTATGGTGAAGGAAGTATGGCGAAGGAAGTATGGTGAAGGAAGTATGGTGAAGGAAGTATGGTGAAGGAAGTATGGCGAACGAAGTATGGTGAAGGAAGTTTGGTGAAGGAAGTATGGTGAAGGAAGTATGGTGAAGGAAGTATGGCGAACGAAGTATGGTGAAGGAAGTTTGGTGAAGGAAGTATGGTGAAGGAAGTATGGTGAAGGAAGTATGGTGAAGGAAGTATGGCGAAGGAAGTATGGTGAAGGAAGTATGGTGAATGAAGTATGGTGAAGGAAGTATGGCGAACGAAGTATGGTGAAGGAAGTATGGTGAAGGAAGTATGGCGAACGAAGTATGGTGAAGGAAGTTTGGTGAAGGAAGTATGGTGAAGGAAGTATGGTGAAGGAAGTATGGTGAAGGAAGTATGGTGAAGGAAGTATGGCGAACGAAGTATGGTGAAGGAAGTTTGGTGAATGAAGTATGGTGAACGAAGTATGGTGAAGGAAGTATGGTGAAGGAAGTATGGCGAACGAAGTATGGTGAAGGAAGTTTGGTGAAGGAAGTATGGTGAACGAAGTATGGCGAACGAAGTATGGTGAAGGAAGTATGATGAAGGAAGTATGGTGAACGAAATATGGTGAATGAAGTATGGCGAACGAAGTATGGTGAAGGAAGTATGGTGAATGAAGTATGATGAAGGGGACTGGAAGCTGTAAAAGAGGCCTTTTTGTAATTATTTGCCAACACATTATTCTTTTGAATGAGAACTTATGCATCTTGCGTCATGTGATACGCGCCTCGTACGCAGAATAAACTTTTCTGAAAGCTGAGCCGGGTCCAAACACAGAAAACGGAAGTATAAAAACAAAGACGAAGAAAATTATCTATTTGTAGAATGTGGAGTAATCGGATACTGTTACAAACGTAAACAACCCTACATACCTTGATCAGAAATATTCAAAATAAGCATGTACCTTACTCAATCTATAGCCTTATGTCAATAGGTATTCTTGATACTTCTGATACTCCTCAACTCCCCATTCTTGAAATACGTCAACTGTTTGAGCATGTTTGAAGAGGCAAATATTGTGGTTGTTATCATTATGAAAGTAAGGTGCACGTACCTCGACACTCTTCCATAGGAGGAACATGGTGCTCATTCGGTACATGATCCCCCGGCCTTTTGATGAGACGTAGAAACCATGCCATGATGTGAACAGCAGCCTGTCTTCTCGCTCACTGTGGCTCAACCGGCTCTACTCCTGGTCGAAGTCAACCAGTACAAACCAGCCTGCAGTAGATCAGGTATTCATGCTGCTAATACCTATGTCAATTCTAAGCCCTCCAAAGATAGGCGCGATTGTTTATTGAATTAAATTGTGAATTGAAAGAATACTTAAGTTTAATTTTAAAAATCATAAAATATAATCATTCAGTTCTTAATTTCAATTTATCACCCTAGTGTATAAGAACAGGTTTGTTTTAATTGTTTTGTATGATGAAATTATAAAACAAACAGTATTATGTTGTTTTAAGAAGTACAAAATACATGTATAATTTTTCATTTTCATTTCACTTCCGTAATACTACATATGCAAGTTTATAATAACAATAATGGTTTCTTTGAAAAGTGAAAACCTTGTCACACAGTGTGTTCCCTGCTAACGTTTGTGCTACAAGGACAGGATGTCACAATAGAATGTGGTTTAGAAATACATGCAAAACTTACACCAAAAACTATCGTTATTGTGAAATCATTCATTTTTTACCCATGGTTTTTGCTTTGATGTCCAGCAGCCGAACAGAAATAATCCTAAGTCTTTCCGTTCATTCAGTATACTTACATTCTACCTACAAATTTAGAGAAATGATGCACACTTTCCCAGTGAAAGTTTCACTTCAACTCTCTTTCTTACAGGTAGCTGTTGCATCATGTTTGTAATCTTCTTCAATTCTAATACCACCCCAGACAACTGGGACGAAGTTTGTCAAATCACTTAACCTTCCACACTCATACAGCCTCTATACATGTATAATAGCACTTTACCGTTTATACTAGCTAGTATTTCACTGATACATACAGCAATGTGCTCTCTGTGTATCTTTCACGGTATCTGATAGAAGATCTGTCATTTCATGTAACAACTTCAATACCTATTCTTCGTCTTTTCTGTACACTGTCGTTCATTGATTGGGACATTATTAATCACAATCGGACGACAATCTACCTCAGGCTGTGAGTTTCAATATATTGACATAACTATATCATTCTAGCTACTGTCGATTTCAACACATCCTATTCATACAACATCTGCTCGTTGAACATTTAGTCCTGAATATAACTCAATTTATAGTGTTGTTTATCTTAAATCAAGTTGTAGAACACAAAATGATAAATTGTGATCGTGACGATTCACCATGTTGAAAGTGACATGAGAAAGATGTATTTGTTTGATAACGACTTAGCTCTCTACATACACAACAATACCACACAGCTGGAGTGAAACAGATTGGTATGTAATTACAGCAAAGTGCTGCTGTGCAAGCAGCTATACAACCAAATCGAAGATGGTTATCAAGTGATTTAAAGGAACAATACAAACGGTAACATCATCGCAAAATATATGAAGAAAAGATCAAAACTTTTTGTAAACTATTTCACGGCTATTTTAGTCACGGTTACAAACAACTAGTCATACCATCTCTGAGGGTCTGGTTTTTATATGACACTTTAAAATTGGCTTTACATCAAACTGGCGACACAATCGTATTGATAAACTTACGACTAAATAAAAATAAACCCATATCATATTGACATACTATTGCATCATGCTCAGGATTCAGCATCAAGAATAGAATGGAGATCCTTCAGTGGTACACACATCATGAACACTAGACTGTAGACCCTTCAGTGGTACACACATCATGAAGACCAGAATGGATATCCTTCAGTGGTACACACATCATGAACACTAGACTGTAGACCCTTCAGTGGTACACACATCATGAAGACCAGAATGGATATCCTTCAGCTAATGGCAGACAATCGATTGCCATATTGTAGCCTAAATATGTTCCGGAACACATGAATGTCTTAAACGAAGACGACAGCTTAGGTACATACCGTCTAGATCATTCGTGTCCGCTAGATTCGCTATCCACCTCTTAATAGTTATAGATTCCCGCTCCGTGATGAGATCCTGCACAATCCAACTGTAAACATGCTAGGCATTGCATCCTTTTTCTGACGAGAACTTGATCAATACCGAGAGAGATATTTACAAAGAGTTCGTATATATCGAGTCTAAGGTGTAGTGGATATTTCCGTGTTAACCCTCTGTCTGCCGCTCAGTCATTGGCATTATGCTCAAACTGCAAAAAAGCATGATCAGCCTGAATACATGTTATGATATTTATTAAGGACGAGTAAACTCGTCACAGTTTCATTGCTATTATTTACAGAAACATATGTGTTTCTGTTTTGAAATATCTAACTTTTATAAGGAAATATTACATTTCACATTGAGGTGAATATAGACGGCCATCTTAACCCAATACGATTCCATACAGAATGATATTATTCAATGCTCGTGTGACCTTATACGAATGCTTGTTTCAACTGTACGTGACTCGAAGTTACACCAAATGCTTTCGCCTCTTGCGTTTTATCAGGAATGTCACAATCAGTTTTGCACCAAGGTTGTGTATCGGTATTTATTAATGAAAATTTGGGCCGATCTGGTGAAGATTAATACGTTGCAATGAAGACGTAACGTTACACACTAGAGAACTATATACATGGGGACATTATACAGTAGTCAGTGATTTCTCCCCTCATACAGAGTCTTGTTCTTTGAATCTCCATTTGTGAAGATTTATTGATTTGTTCCATGGCTTTAACTTTAATATTTTATGTATGTAGATTTACTAACTGTAAAGAGACAACCTTTACAACAATAGCCCAACCACATGATGGACGTCTTGAACAAAAATAACTAAATCATAAATAAATTATGAACTTAATTATAATAACAAAGTTTTAAAGAAGCCAAGTTTCCCTAGAGAAGTGAAGCTGTTCAACACGCAGTCTGAAGTGTGCAAAATACAACTGCGTCATTGAAAGAAATGGCCTGATTCATAGCTCTGTGTCCATTTTCTGTTCTGTTTCTGAGCCAGACAGCATCTGATCGATCGACATGACATCTGTCAGCTGTATATCTTTATATGAATTAGACATAAACGACAAAAATAATGACCATATCTAATGCCGTCTGATAAATTGCACAACAAATAAACAATCAGATTAAAGCAAAACATGGATACATTAATATTGTATTGATAATAATAACATTAATAATGAGAATTTCGTAAAAGTATTAATAATTCACATAAATGTTAAACACATGAAAACTGACTCAAAATCTACAAAATGTTCTCTACCTTATATGATATTCAATACGTATTATTCACAGTGGTTGATATGTTTATATACTATTAAAACATCTGGGCCTCCTTTCACGAAACAACCTTATCTCTAAGGTTAACCTTATCTCCAAGTTTTCAACCTTAGGCCTTTACCAAGGTTGTCTTCTTTCACAAAACATCAGGACTTTACTTATCAAATACAGAAATAGAATCTCAGAGAAATTTGGCTGCTTGAAAGTTATTCTTGCTTTTCAGAAGAGTGTCTATGAAGAGTGAAATTAAGTAAAATTAAACAGTTAGCGTCGCTTATAAAAAAAGAAACTTTTATCGCATCACTAGAAACATTTAACCATGACTTGAGATTATAAAACTCAGTAAAAAAAACTCATAAAAAATTAATGCGGTTTATTTGATTTTAACAAACGGCAATACTTGTTATATGATAGTACTTATAAACAAACTTTCCCCGATTCTATTTTTGTACGAAATACAAAACATGAAACCGATGTTCTGCTTATCGATCTACTCAAAACGAATACTCACACGTGACATCCGGTGTGCTTTATCCGTTAATCATTTAAATATCGGAGTGTTCGACGCTCGAACTGAACATTCACCAGTGACGCCAGTGTGCTTTATCCCTTAAACAATTTGCCTGATGGGCTGTTCGGCGCTCAAACTCAATGATTCCATCCTGCCTTTGTAAACACTGCTAGAAATACTCCACTAAGACAACTTTCCAAATCTTTTTAACTATAGTTGTTCGCTCTGTGAAGTATAGCTTATTTCAGTGCAATCGTTTACAGGAGAAGAAGCGTCTGACCGAAAACCATGGCAACTAAACATACGCATTAAAATATATTTGTATTCTCTATTTCAATGGTAAAACCTGTCATGTTTTGTAACTGCCTCGTGTTATAAACAGCGGTACGTGCACCAACAGTTGCTATGCTCTCTCCGTACTATCGGTGTTACCAAGTAGAATCTCTCATTGCTGTCGGTGTTACCATGTTGAATCTCTCCGTGCTATCGGTGTTACCGTGTTGAATCTCTTCGTGCTATCGGTGTTACCAAGTTGAATATCTCCGTTCTATCGGTGTTACCATGTAGAATCTCTCCGTGCTATCGGTGTTACCAAGTTGAATATCTCCGTTCTATCGGTGTTACCATTTAGAATATCTCCCTGCTATCGGTGTTACCGTGTTGAATATCTCCGTTCTATCGGTGTTACCATGTAGAATCTCTCCGTGCTATCGGTGTTACCAAGTTGAATATCTCCGTTCTATCGGTGTTACCATGTAGAATCTCTCCGTTCTATCGGTGTTACCAAGTTAAATCTCTCCGTGCTATCGGTGTTACCATTCTGAATATCTCCCTGCTATCAGTGTTACCAAGTAGAATCTCTCATTGCTATCGGTGTTAACGTGTTGAATCTCTTCGTGCTATCGGTGTTACCAAGTTGAATATCTCCGTTCTATCGGTGTTACCATGTAGAATCTCTCCGTGCTATCGGTGTTACCATTTAGAATATCTCCCTGCTATTGGTGTTACCGTGTTGAATATCTCCGTTCTATCGGTGTTACCATGTAGAATCTCTCCGTGCTATCGGTGTTACCATTTAGAATATCTCCCTGCTATTGGTGTTACCGTGTTGAATATCTCCGTTCTATCGGTGTTACAATGTAGAATCTCTCCGTGCTATCGGTGTTACCATTTTGAATATCTCCCTGCTATCGGTGTTACCGTGTTGAATTTATCCGTGCTATCGGTGTTACCATGCAGAATCTCTCCCTCCTATCGGTGTTACCGTGTTGAATCTCTCCGTGCTATCGGTGTTACCAAGTAGAATCTCTCCGTGCTATCGGTGTTACCAAGTTGAATATCTCCGTGCTATCGGTGTTACCATTTTGAATATCTCCCTGCTATCAGTGTTACCAAGTAGAATCTCTCATTGCTATCGGTGTTACCATGTTGAATCTCTCCGTGCTATCGGTGTTAACGTGTTGAATCTCTTCGTGCTATCGGTGTTACCAAGTTGAATATCTCCGTGCTATCGGTGTTACCATTTAGAATATCTCCCTGCTATCGGTGTTACCGTGTTGAATATCTCCGTTCTAACGGTTTTCCCATGTAGAATCTCTCCGTGCTATCGGTGTTACCATTTTGAATACCTCCCTGCTATCGATGTTACCATGCAGAATCTCTCCCTCCTATCGGTGTTACCGTGTTGAATCTCTCCGTGCTATCGGTGTTACCAAGTAGAATCTCTCCGTGCTATCGGTGTTACCAAGTTGAATATCTCCGTTCTATCGGTGTTACCAAGTTGAATCTCTCCGTGCTTTCGGTGTTACCATTTTGAATATCTCCGTTCTATCAGTGTTACCATGTAGAATCTCTCCGTGCTATCGGTGTTACCGTGTTGAATCTCTCCATGCTATTGGTGTTACCATGTAGAGTCTTTCCGTGCTATCGGTGTTACCTAGCTTGTAGAATCTCTCCGTGATATCGGTGTTACCATGTAAAATCTCTCTCTCCTATCGGTGTTACCGTGTTGAATCTCTCCGTGCTATCGGTGTTACCGTGTTGAATCTCTTCGTGCTATCGTTGTTACCAAGTAGAATCTCTCCTTTCTATCGGTATTACCATGTAGAGTCTTTCCGTGCTATCGGTGTTACCTTGTAGAATCTCACCGTGCTATCGTTGTTACCAAGTTGAATCTCTCCGTGCTATCGGTGTTACCATGTTGAATCTCTCCGTGCTATCGGTGTTACCATGTAAAATCTCTCCGTGCTATCGGTGTTACCAAGTAGAATCTCTCCGTGCTATCGGTATTACCATGTAGAATGTCTCCGTGCTATCGGTGTTACCATGTTGAATCTCTCCGTGCTATCGGTGTTACCATGTTGAATCTGAATATGTGTATGGTATCCTCGCACCAATGGAAACTGCATTAAGTAAATTGTCATTTTTAGATAGGTAAGCCTCATTAAAAGTCATCAAATTATTATCCAAACCAGGAACTTCATAAAAATTGTGTGACTAGAATTACATAGAGAATACTAAACGAATGGTAATGTGATAACATTTTTATGCAACGAGTGAATGGAATTTGGTATCAGACGAACGAAAGTGATTACGGCCAAAATATACATATATATATATCTCTTCTTGTACATCTTTACGGTTAGTCTCTCATAACCATTTACAGCATATGCTTAACTTTTATTGTTGTGTATGTAATTGTAAATATTTGAGTTTGCAGAGAGACTCTGATTATCAATATGCCTCTGTGTCGGCCTCATTCGCTTTAACGGTAACTGCAACGACGCATACAGATGGTTCTATCGGTGTCTTTCTATTGATAAGGAAATTCGAAGAGGAATACTATATATCTAAACATCAAGCAGTTGATAGATGACTATTTCACATCCCATTTCAAGCATGTTGCTTAGGATAATATTACACAATTTGAAACAACTAGTCGGCATTGAGACATGCAGCCATTCATCGTTGTGAAGCAGTCTGATTAAAATCGACCGTTTTCCGAGGATTGAGGTGAGGTCAGGTGAACGCAGCATTCAAGTGTATTTCTCTTATACCACTGTTTCCGAGGACTAAAGGTCTCAAAATATGGACTCCTCCGAGGTACGAAATCCTTCTTATAGGGGATTTCAACTCCGCCCAAAGGAATAATTTCTTTTCTTGGTAGAGTCAATATTTTGAAACTGTTATTCATTGGAACAGGGTTGATATTGATTAGACTGGATGAGGAGAGCTGGTATCTGTTTTGTACTACATGACGTTAAAGTGACACAGAGTATGTTTCATTAGAGCCAAAATACCATTTGCCCTGAGGTAACTTCCAATCGCCTTTCTGAAGTTCAATTTTAACTATAAATTGTTGAAATTAGGATATTTTCTTGTTTTCAATGGTAATCGAAAAACGACCATATTTGTGCGGGCCCCAACCCGGAGACTCGGGCAGAACACTTCACACAGGGCGTGTGAATGTGTAGAGTGAGCAAATACATGATTGAGAAAATCACCGTCTCCTGTTGTTATTGATGTTGTAACCGTTGATGTACCCGAGTCACCGCTACATCCCCACAATCGAGCAAAACGGACAACATCATAACCATATAAATGTTAAGAAGAATTCTGCGCTCCATTTACATGTTTATATGTTATATGACTAAGTTAATCCTATCAACCCCTTTTGTCTTGATGTCTTTTGTAAATATTATTCCAAAATTACGTTTCAGTCATTGGCGCGCGCCACTGTCCGGTTTACGACTTTAACCTGTTTATTGTCACTATGGTTAACTGATAAGCATTAAGATTCTTATTTTCTGAAATAACCACTATTTTTCCATTGAATAACACGATTTATGAAGCTTAACATTTACCCCAACAACATACTCTGTGGTCCTTGAATGATTATTCTAAACATTTTACAAAATTTTGAATTAGTTTATCTACACAAAGATACGGCCCCTTTTATGTGCATTGAACACAGTGGTGTTGAAGCCAGAATTCCGGCCTCCCGCGCCCGTTCTTTCCTTGCTTTCTGGTCATGCTAATAACACCGATATTGCGGACCACCGATAGAACCCTCTCTTAATGTGACGATCGGCCTTCGAACAGTAGTAACATGTCATATGCAAAGCTCATTTCTAATTGATATAACTAACAAACATGACATGTTAGCTATTGAATTGGGTTGTCCTGTCATCAACTTCGTAAATGAACTATTTCTCTTGGAAAATTTTGCGGAACCATCCGGACTTTGCTTCCTGGGCTGGTGACACGGCCGCAAATGTTAAAGACAAAACACAAGTTGAGTTTTCGCATTTTATTCTCCAAACTTCTGTCAAATGGCGCCCATCTTATTTCTCTGCAAAGAAAACAAGAATGTTAGTCGACCTAGATATTTACAATAAGTTATCATCTCATAAAGTGGCTGTGAATATGGAAATTACACGGCAATCTTTAAATAAGACGTATTTTCGCAAATCATAATAGAGAAATTATCTTTCTCTTAATTATGATAAGTATTCAAATCATTAACTTACAGATTGAGTTGCATCGAGGACAGTACCTTATTCAAATATTGAGTGTTTTAATACTTTTTGTAATTTCTATCGTGAATTCGTTATATCCATTTAAAAGATGCTATTCAGTAATATCTGCTGGCACATTACCCAAAAGTTTTAAAATGATTTAAACAAAATGATTTTTCGATCGAATGCACATTCTACACTATTCATGCGATTATATTCACATCATGAAACTAATATACAGATATGATATCTGACATAGCCATCTCATATCTCATCTATACAAATTTTGACATTTTAAGAATATGTTCAAGGTAATGATTTTGTGATAATTTTCATTCTCAAGTTATTTCTAAATCGAAATTGATATAACCTGATTATTGGAAATAGCGACGAGAGAAGGAAAACGATATCATATATTTGTAAAATGCTCGTATGCAAGAATTGCCGCGAATATAAATTCCAGCATTGATTTATATTCATCATTTCATTCTATTGATAATAGTTGAAACACAAAACTGGAAAAGGAAGTTATCTTAGTTGTCTATTTCTTCGACTAATCATTATAACCAGCTAAACTTTTGCAATGCCAATAAAAATTATGTTGTCTTGTAAGGATATAAGGCGTAAACAATATGTTTAGAACTATCACTGATCATAATTATAAGGTTATTATCCATGTATATCGCCTCAGTCTCATCATAACTTTACGGTTATAAACCATGTATATCGCATCGGTCTCATCATAACTTTACGATCATAACCCATGTATATCGCATCGGTCTCATCATAACTTTACGGTCATAACCCATGTATATCGCCTCGGTCTCATCATAACTTTACATTCATAACCCATGTATATCGCCTCGGTCTCATCATAACTTTACGGTCATAACCCATGTATATCGCCTCGGTCTCATCATAACTTTACGGTCATAACCCATGTATATCGCCTCGGTACGCGGTCTCATCATAACTTTACAGTCATAACCCATGTATATCGCCTCGGTCCCATCATAACTTTACGGTTATAAACCATGTATATCGCCTCGGTCTCATCATAACTTTACGGTTATTATCCATGTATATCGCCTCGGTCTCATCATAACTTTACGGTCATAACCCATGTATATGGCCTCTGTCATCGAGGCCCTGCAGTTCCCGTCAAAGAAGTAGACAACGTCAGAAGGGAATTGACAGGATTGACACTTATAAGGAAACAACCTGTTTCTTGTGTGTAGAAGTATACAACGTTTAAGAGTGATTGGTTAATTCAAATAAGATGTTATTCGGTAAATCTTGCTTTCTAAAAGAATAAATATTTTGAGAGTTTTACTTACTCCAGAAAGGCTCACGGATAGGGAACGGCTCGTGGATAGGGAACGGCTCGTGGATAGGGAACGGCTCGTGGATAGGGAACGGCTCGTGGAAAGCCATAGGTTCGGCAAACGGAAAGAACCTCCTGCGCATGAACCAAGGTCTGTGCATGAATATACCGGAAGTCATAGCCACCATGGCAAACAGCACAGCAAGCGACAGGACTTTCATTGTGCTGAAATGTTTTAGAAAATGTGTTAGTAAATTTTGGCAGATTCATATAAAAATAAACAGAGATTGTTTTGGGGTACGCTCTATTTTTCAATAATCGATACTCGATTGACACTTCTTCCCTCCACGACTCTATGTTTCGATCCACTTGAATCAGTAATTCCATCTTAACTATAACTTACCATAGCACATAATTGTCTGAATGCTTTTAAACATAGAGGCATCAAGTGAAGTTATTGATATCTGTCTCCGTTAATTCAAACTTATCACAGCATTATTTCGAGTAAATGAAAATGATCGAAGCTGGTGAGTAAGCTTTTCATTCCTTTTGTCTTTTAACTCCAATTTACTTTATTGTTGAACACGAAAATGTACAATGTAACAGAACAATACATACCTAGTGGTGTGAGTGAGGCACTAGAGACAGAAAACCCAGCTACTCTTGTTTTATACCACTCTTTGACAGGCCACAATTAAACGCGTCAATATTTTCTCGTTAAAAGGATTGAATTACGTCTCAGACTTGTCGCTAACGGAAGAGTTTGTGTCTTTATTCGTTTCCCCGAGGGGGACGGCTTTTTGTCAACGACGAAAGAGGCATGTCGATCTTAGGCGTTGATTTATCTATGTCATTCCATGTTCGTTTAATTAGTTAATGATTCAAATGATTCAAACTTAGGTTTTGTTACGAGTTTAACAATATGGTATCATATGCAAGTCAATTTTCACACGAAAATGAGTCAAAAGTGTTATGAAAGTAAGACTTCCGTAAAGTTGAGAAAAATCATTGTGACGGCAGGAATAAATTATGACGTCACAAACACAAACGTATTTGATGTAGCACTTACAGTAGTATAACTATTGTCGTGTAATAATTATTCTGTTTTCCTTTGCTGAGTATCAAAACTCGATAGTTTATAAAAAAATATGTGTTTTGTAGTTATTGGTTTTGGCTAGAGACAAATCATTTTGCACCACACAGGTTAGGCAGTCGACGTGGCATATAACGTGATATAATTTATAGTATAATTCTTATAGATTATGACAAGGGCACTCTGTGACATTAGTCCTGTGTGACGCGAAGATTGATAGTCAACGAAAGTTGTTTAATATGAAAAGGTTAGGAGTGGCGTGAGAAAGAACAAAATGATGTTAGGGGATTCATAAAAAGCATATTTTCAATATCGTATTAGGATGTTAATACATAATCACATTTACAAAATGAATATTTTGGATCCCTATTTTTTTTTACATAGGCAACATTTATTTAACATATTATATCTTGAACGATTGATGTAACCTATGAAGTACCAAATGCTATCAAAGAATGGTTTGAATAGCCACACCGACTCATCAATGCATCTTCTAATGACTTGTATAATATATTTTGATGGACAAAACTAGCTAATTTGTACTTTACAAATGGACACTTGTTATTACTATGTTTATATATGCTTTTAGAAAGTATTTAGTTGATATCTATATCCAAACCTGGAGAGTGAATATTGAAATCTTATAATTTTTGTCACATTATTACAATATAAAAGATCTATTCCAGTGTGAACATATATCTATAAACTTAACAATAGAAACCTGGTCAGATCAATGTTTAAAGTTCGTATATCTCTCCGTGAGTTTATAGTTAATCATAAACGTAAGAAGAACATAAATGCTATTTCTGACACAGATTATTTCTGTTTATATTGTGACCATATTGTTGTTGAAAATGAATTTCGTGTTTTCTTTGAGTGTAATAGATATGCTTCACTGCGTAATGAATACCTCCTGTCCATCAAACGATATTTCAAAGGCAGATTGACATTGCACCAAATATTTGACACGGAGGATGTAAATATAAACCGATTAACCTCCATATACCTTTGTAAAATATACAAATTGAGAGCATTGTAATGTGGCCTGAACTACTGCCAATAAAGATAAGGTTATTACATGCCTCTGAATAATATAACTGATTCCAAGTTTTATAAATTCATATTCCTTTTATAATAGGATAAAATCATATCAAGAGGAATTTCATTTTAAAGAAAAACTGAAATTTGTGATTATTTTCAATTGGCTTTTGTCTTCCTTATGCATGTTATTGTTGATTGTACATATAATCTAAAGAAGCAATATTGACTAAAATTTTATCAACGACGCCCCTGTAAAGATTATAAATAGGACCTCTGAATTACATCCCTGCTGGAATGTTGAGAGAAGTTTGGTTGTTCGTACTGCAATCGTATTGTTTTCAATGACGAGTTTTTCGTTTTCGAAAGGTTTTCCAAGGAATATAGCATCTGATTCAACAATACATCGGTGTATAAATAAAAAGTATTTCAATATTTTCGCTTTTGATTTGTTGTCATTTGCTAGCGCATATTGTAAATAAAAACATCCGATATGTATTATCTGTACACCACAGAGGCTTCAATCAATATGGCGCCATATAATATAAATATGATTAGCCATTTTTTTCATACAAAGATCATCAACTCCGGATGAGAAATCGTGCGAGGCAAGGTGAGTTCCAATACAACACGTCTATTTTAGTGCCATAGACTGCACGTCATGCACAGGGGCAGTACAACTCGTAGCGACGGTATCGACTATAAGAATAATTGCCCCGCCTACTCTGTCATCGTTCACAGATACATTAATGTCAGTAGTCTTTATTTGGAAATCGTGTTATATTTGATGTTTGTAGTATTTGATTTCCTCGTCACGAGGTATGTTCCGATTTCCCCCTTTTTTTCAATTAAACGCAGCTAACACTGGTACAAACGACGACAATAACGTAAAACGTAAACGTGTTTGTCTTGTCGGGTTTCATCTGGCATTGCAGTTTTTTTAAAGGCTCCGAGACACAATGCACGTGGTTAGGTCATGCTATAAATGTTCTCCACATATAGCCATTTCTTTACCTGTCTAGTGAGAAAACGCTCAGTTCTTAAATACTGAAAACTAGTACTAAAGTGAACGCCACGTGTTTCTAGCAAAAATTGTCACTCCTTTCCCGGAAGAGCCATGTATATCAGCCATCAATCACATGGAAGCTAACACAAAAATACGTCAGATAAATTACATTCGTAACTCCCTGTACTCCTGTATATGATCATTGATTGATTGATTGATTGATCAATTCTGTCTTTCTCTCACTAATGTCTGCCAGCTGGTTTCCTTTTTGATGTCGATTGTCTAGTCACGAACTAACAAATCTAAGACTTCCGCTCTTTTCCTTAAGTCACTACTACTACTACTACTACTACTACTACTACTACTACTACTACTACTACTACTACTACTACTACTACTACTACTACTACTACTACAACAACTACTACTACTACTACTACAACTACTATTATTACTACTACAACTACTACTACTACTACTACTACTACTACAACTACTACTACTATTGCTGCTTCTACTACTACTGCTGCTATTACTTCTACTACTACTACTACTATTACTGCTACTACTACTGCTTCTCCCTGGGAGGGGGCAGTGGGAGTGGGAGGGGCAGTGGGAGTGGCAGTGGGAGTGGGAGGGGGAGAGGGAGGGGGCAGTGGGAGTGGGAGTGGGAGTGGGAGTGGGAGGGGCAGTGGGAGGGGCAGTGGGAGTGGGAGGGGCAGTGGGAGTGGGAGTGGGAAGGGGAGTGGGAGGGGGAGCGGGAGTGGGAGCAGGAGGGGTAAGTGGGAGGGGGTGTGGAGGGGCTTAATTATTTTTGTTGGATTTTCAATAAGAGACTGTTTGACGGTAGAACATTAAATCAAATTTACTTCGAAAGAGAAAATGCCAGTGAATTTAAAATGAAAATTAAGTGAATGTGTATTTTATACCATCTCAAAGAGGATATTATATGATTGTTCGTCACATACTTTGTTTACGAAACGAGTGCTTAATGATAATATTTCCCGAGCGAGAGCATGGAATATACTGCAAACAAAGTATGTCATTAACACGAATATGATATTCTGATTATTACTGAAGTCGAGAAGTCAAAGAAACTAATCAAAATCAACATCAAAGCATCGACATAAACGCATTTGGGCCACAACGTCATATGCGAAGTGTGACGTCATAGCATTGTTTTTAAGGTGACGTCACTGAAAAAGTGATATTTTGCCCTAGGGCATCGTATAAAAAATATGAACCCCGATATGATTGCCCTTTATCTCGACTTGGACAGCAATGTCTGCTACTCATTGGCTAAAAGCGGTCACGTGCCGTAGGTATATTTTTCTATGTTAAACTGGGTCATGCGCAACCCTAGAAACAAGAGGCGACGTACTGCCAAGAGTTATCTCCCTTGTCCCACTGTTTTGTAAACAAAGGCTACGCTACGCTGGTTTGTTGAACCCTACCTTTACACCATCAGTGTATACCCACTAATTTATTATGTAAATTAAATGTAATGGAATTTCCCAAAGGTCAAAAGTTATACAAATCCACTCTCAAACGGTCTTTAGGTAAATTATCCGTGTTAACGAGAGAGAAGTAGATTTAAACAAAGGTATTTCCAGGCCACATTTCAAAATCATAAGGAAATCAAGCCTGCAAATATGCCTATATGGATTTAGTAAAAATGCGAGTGTCTAACAAATATCTTAACTTATTAACTTAACTATAAGTTTACATTGAGTCGGGTATATCCAGTTCAGCCATTCAGTGTTAGATGTTTCATAGTGACACAGCCAGCCATGTCAAACCACGTAGATGCAAATGAAACTGCTAAAGCATCAGTCATTCAATGCCATAGGACAGTGTTCTTCTATGTGTTGACACTTGAGTTCAACTAATTTGTTGATGCTGACGTAAACTAAAAAAACTGAAAGGGTTAAAGCATTAAAATTGACATTTGTAAAAACGTCTTTGTTTAATTTAATTATTACGAGTTTCAGTCGAGCTTAAGTTAGTAACAGCCGCGTGTGTAAAACAATTACACAATGGTGTTACGGGCTTTCTCCCTGCAAATAATACTATCAGCCGCGATATGAAAGGGAAATAGCCTTGAAAGCGGTGGCAAATTCCATATCACCTTACCTAACCTCCTCTTTTTGTAAAAAGAAAATATTGTAAGTTTTCTTATTAAGATTTCCTTCATCCTTTCTTTTAATTTTCAGTGTACAATTTGAGCTCAAATTGATTGCTGTGTTCAGATAGAAATCTGGAGGGAAATGGAGCTTCATGTATTCATTGATGAATCATTGATGAATTGAAAAAGGACAACCTTAACATAGGACGAATGACATATTTGACATATGAGTTGTAACAAAACGTCGATCACTGCATAGTTAACCAGGCTGAGTAACAGTGTAGACTAAAGATGCAGGCAATAAACAGTAAGTTACATCACATGAGGTAATCCATGACACTGTAGACAGATGAGTGTGTCCTGGCAGTGTCCCCGGCCTGTACATATAGTGTGGTGGTGGTGTTAGAAGCAAAGCACACCTCACATCGAAGAAGTCCACCTTCAATCTATTCTTGTAAGTATATCTGTTGTCATTTATAGCCTCACTCATTGCTGTTGTTTTGGTTAGTAATTGAAAAGTTTTCATCAATAATTTTCGTTCAGTTGTTATTATTTAACTAATTGTTATTCCTTTTATCCACTACAGAAACATCAAACATGAAGGCGATCATCGTTGCCGTTTTATTTGTCATTGCCATGACAACAGTAAACGCCCATTTGATTCCACCAATCCATGGATTCGGATTCCCCCATCTTGGATTGGGAGGAATTCATCCTATTCATCCTATCCTACCATTTAGTCATATTCATCCAATCATTGGAGGTACGTTAGAATTAATCATTCGTTATATGAAATAACAAATTTGAAAGTGGTTTATTAAATTTTTAACAGTATGTTTTTCTAAGAGAGCTTCAATACTGTGTATAATTTACCAAATATGTCACCAATGTGATTTCTGAGTTGCAGTTGTAAGTTGATATGTAAGAGTATTATGTTTGCTGGTTGTATTATGTAGTATTATTGTATCAATTTTGAAAGTGGCTTATAAAAGTATCCAAGTCTGATGCTATAGTATCTAAAATAAATTATTGTTTTTTTTTAGGTCAAAGTGATATATTGAATATTTACTGTTACCTTACTGGGGCCTCCAAATATCGTAAACCAATGAACACATCTGTATCAAATTTAGAACCACGTGACCATGTGGGTATTACGAAATAATTGGCAACCTTTAATACGGAAAACGATTGTCTCTGCAAATCTCAAAATTTCAAGGGAACAGAGGTGTCTAAGAATAAAAAAGACAGTACAATTCTTCATGACCGCACGTGTATTAAATTAGACGCGTAAATGTCGCATGAAAGGTTAGAATATTCTATTCCATGTTAGTAAAAAACCTCCTTTACAACGACACACGCGAGAAACAAGCGGCTACAAGTCGATAAGTAGAGAATATCATAAAGGCGAGTCAATTTGTGGGATATCGCTTCGTGACAGACACAGTGAACTATGCTTTAGACTTTAATTTAATATAACTTGTACTGGCATTCTTTGAGAATTGAGAAACAATTAGTGATACATATGGATTTTTGAATTTGCAAAAGAGTCGAACACTTTGTGCGGTGCTTGACGCTATCAATTATGACCTATATTCTAAAAACAGATCTATTTCCAAGGGATAAATCGGTGACTGTTGTTTAAAACAGAACTGTATTGATCTATTTATAACTGCAAGTTTGCCTGACTATTCTATTATTTTATGCTATGAACAAATAATTGTATAACTTTTTTCTTAATAAAAGATAAAATGAAGGTCTTTGTTCTATTAATGGCCTTAATCTACTTATTTGCTGTAATGATAATCCTATCCTATTTGTACCCTATGATTTCGCAGTATTTCCTAGCCTAACAAGGGTGCCTCCTACTTAGCCTTTTTAAAGGCTTTTCTTGTTTGAGAGAACTCTAAAGTGTATAAGTTATCAATTTTATATCTATTGTAATTGATGATTTGAAACCGTTGCTATAAATTGACCTATATATCTTAAATATCTGCTTATTGTATGTGTTTTTATACCATATAGGTACTGTTTAGAGAATGGGAAACTTAAATTTTGATGTTGACAATGTAAACTCATCTTTTCAGGACCCTATCCTCACCCTGAACTCTACGGGTAGATGAACTCCAATGCTACCTCAAGAGCCATCTCAGACCCTGACATGTAAGGGTGGATGAAAAACCTGCCTCAGCGGCCAAACATTTACTGGGTGATAGATCACAATGACGCGTTGCATGTTGTAAATTCAACTTTGTGCAATAAATACATTGAATATCTCTCCTTGATTCATTTTTATTATTCACAAGTTGTGGAAAGAATATTACAATTTCTTCTTTTATGTATGTACAGTATTTCGTGGTTATCTGTAGTCATCTGCTGTCATCTGTAGTAATTGCCGTATACTTGAACACAAAGATATAGATGGTTCTCAATAAACTCATGCTGTGTTGAGACTTGGTGCCTGAAGAATACAAAGTTGACATTTTAATTCTATACACAGTTTATCATTTATGTAATGAGTAGACAGAACCAACTTATAGCATAAGAAAGAAAAAGTTGAAATCAAACGTAAAAACCATGTCAATAGAGGAAACAGACGCATGTCACAAGAAAATGGCGAGGACTTGATCATGAGAATAAGGCAGAATGATCTATCTGATTCATAGTGTTGATTTGAGTATGCTGAACCTGTAAACAGCCGTAGCATTTGTCATATATATTATATGAATACTTTTGAAACATAACACAATTTGGACATTAGCATTGAGTATAATCTTTTTCTTAAATGAAATCAAATATGACACATTCTTCTCACTGACTGAAATGAATAATATTTTAAAAAATCCCTCAAATGTTATCAATTTGATAGTTTATGCTAATGACTTAAAGGCCTATAAAAATAAAACATGTTTCTGGTTTTTAAAGACAGACAAAAATGATGCGAGGGTCTCTTACCGCAATAATTTTCACTTCACGAATCGAGAAATTATCATCATAGATACTTATATAATAGAATAATACTATACAATTATATAGACTGTGATGAGGTCAGTATCTGTTTTTATACACTTTAGGAAAGCATTATTGACTGAGGACGAAGTCCGAGGTCAATATTGCTTTCCTAGGAGCAATAAAACAGGTATTGACCGAATTCACCAGTCCAAACCGTTTTATCAAGTTTCGAATAAAAAATGAAATGAATAGAAAGAACTACAGGCATGAGCAGCAATTTGGATCACTTGCTCAACATGATGGTCAAATGACGTCGTGATAACAATAGCATGACGTCATGTAACAACGGTTTGACGTCATTATGTTTTTTTTATACTAAGTCAAGTCAATATCACTTTAGTCAGACTCGGAGTGAAGTCAATATGCTTTTCTGTCGACTGAAACGTAACCGCCTCTCAACCAATCAGATTGCCGGAAAACTAAGCTTGCATAATAATGTGAAATTGCACGTGACCGCCTCTCAACCAGTCAGACTGCCGGAAAATTAAGCTTGCATAATAACAACTTTGTTGGCCCTCCTTGAACAGAAACAGTGTCATTTTTAATGCCCAAGTGTCAGTGCTATCCTAGTTAGGTACATGTAGGTTGTTGATTATAGGTTGACGCTAAGGCAAGATATGACATACTACTTAACTTAGGCTAAGGAGCTTCTTACCTGCCTGTGCCTTTATCATCATCCGGGCAAGATATCGGTGCTTGGGTTTTAAATTGATGTGAGCGAAAACATATTGTTATATAATTACTTTTATAAAGCCGAAGAGATGAGTGAAAAATTCGAGCACAAATATAAATGACATGTTAAATAAGATATGAATACTGAATACTGAAGTATCAGCTTATCGAGGACTATAAGGAAAGTGTTATTGGTAAATGTGTATCAGTATGAGTTTGTCGAGGTACAATGTTAGTAAGGAAAGTGTTATTGGTAAATGTGTATCAGTATGAGTTTGTCGAGGTACAATGTTAGTAAGGAAAGTGTTATTGGTAAATGTGTATCAGTATGAGTTTGTCGAGGTACAATGTTAGTAAGAAAAGTGTTATTGATAAATGTGTATCAGTATGAGTTTGTCGAGGTACAATGTTAGTAAGGAAAGTGTTATTGATAAATGTGTATCAGTATGAGTTTGTCGAGGTACAATGTTAGTAAGAAAAGTGTTATTGATAAATGAGTATCAGTATGAGTTTGTCGAGGTACAATGTTAGTAAGGAAAGTGTTATTGGTAAATGTGTATCAGTATGAGTTTGTCGAGGTACAATGTTAGTAAGAAAAGTGTTATTGATAAATGTGTATCAGTATGAGTTTGTCGAGGTACAATGTTAGTAAGGAAAGTGTTATTGATAAATGTGTATTAGTATGAGTTTGTCGAGGTACAATGTTAGTAAGAAAAGTGTTATTGATAAATGTGTATCAGTATGAGTTTGTCGAGGTACAATGTTAGTAAGGAAAGTGTTATTGATAAATGAGTATCAGTATGAGTTTGTCGAGGTACAATGTTAGTAAGAAAAGTATCATTGATAAATGGTTTAAACTTATTTCATTTCGTAAATGAAATGGGATTGGCAAACAAGCAAATAATCCTTATTTGAATGCCGCTCTCTAACCTGTGTAAAATTCATAAAACAACGTTCACATGGACAGATAGCAATACACATCATATATACAGGTACAACATTGAAACAATGATGCTTAACAATTGATACAAAAACAATTTTGGAAATATAGTTATACACATTCTTTACATATTCAAGCAAGGCAAGGCACATTGTGGTCAGATAAATTCCTTAAATCTCTTAGATAGTGTTATGAAGTCATGTACTGACTTTAATAATTCGAAATTAACCTGTCAGACGAGCTTGAATGGCCATATAATATTGAAGTCAAAATGAACCCTTTTTAAAAAAATATAAATCTGATCCTATGACACTGAAAATCGGGCAGATGAAGAAAAAATGAAGCGGATCTTCATTAGGATACCCGCATTGGCATTCATAGCTATTATATATAAATCTGGTAAATATCTTCATTTAGATCGCTACATCTAAGCCGAAGGCGAGAGAGAATTATTTGACAAAATCTTGATCCTTAGAAAATATTGAAGTAGAATTTTGTGTTATTTTGCTCTTCAAGTTTATTTTTGAATTCCCCTAGAGTATTAGCCTTTACTATATCTGGGCGGAGAGAGTTCCAAATGTTTACCGTATCAGGGATAAATGATTTCGAGTACAAACTTGTATTGCATTTTATATTTTGTAGGTCAGTATTATTTCTTAGATTGTATTTATTTAAAGAGGATACATTTCTTTGAACTAAACCTGATAAGTAGTCCGAAACTAATTTATTCACCATTTTATAAAAAAAAGAAGATAATTTTTGCCGGCGGCGTCTACACTCTAATGAGGCCATATTTGTCTCAGTATACAATTTCTCGTGACTTGTGCCGCGAACAGCCTCACACATAGTTCTTATTGCATCCAGGTTTAGTTTTTCTAGAAGAAGCGATTATTCTTTTGTGCAATTATCCCATACATGACATAAGTAATCGAAGATTGGTAAAAAGAATGATTTATACATTAATTGCAGGGTTTTTCTGCTAAGGCTGTATTTAAAGTTTCTTAGACAGTTTATCATTGGACTAACTTTTTTGAAAAAAATCATCTATAACTTCGTGTTAAAGTATAAGGCAATTGCTACAGATGACAACGGTTTCTTAATGGAATACACAGCGTTTCTTGGCTATCTGGTAAAAGAGATAACAACGAAATGCTGTATATACATAAAGAAGAAATTGTGATTTTCTTTTCACAACTTGTGAATAATAAAAATGAATCAAAGAGAGATATAATCAATGTATTTATTGCACAAGGTTGAATTCACAACATGCAACCCAACATGCACTGTGATTTATCACCCAGTAAATGTTTGGCCGCTGAGGCAGGTTTTTCATCCACCCTTAAAGGTATTAGGGTATGAGATGTCTCCCGAAGAAGCATTGTGTTCATCTACCCGTAGAGTTCAGGGTGAGGAAAGGGTCCTGAAAAGATGAGTTTACATTGTCAACATCAAAATTTAAGTTTCCCATTCTCTAAACAGTACCTATGTTGGTATAAAAACACATATAAACAATAAGCAGATATTTAAGATATATAGGTCAATTTATAGCAACGGTTTCAAATCATCAATTACAATGGATAGAAAATTGATAACTTTTACTTTTATAGAGTTCTCTCAAATAAGGAAACAGTGAATATTCAATATATCACTTTGACCTAAAATAAAGAGAAACAAATTTAAGATACTATAGTATCAGACTTCGATAGTTGTCTGAACCACCCTCAAAATTGATACAATGATACTACATAATACAACCAGCAAACATAATACTCTTACATATCAACTTACAACTGCAACTCAGAAATTTCATTGGTGATATATTTGGTAAATTCTACACAGTAATTAAGCTCTCCTAGAAAAATATACTGTTTGAAATTTTATATATCACTTTCAAATTTGTTATTTCACACTTTGATTGATTAATTCAACGTACCTCCAATGATTGGATGAATATGACCAAATGGTAGGATAGGATGAATAGGATGAAATCCTCCCAATCCAAGATGGGGGAATCCAAAACCATGGATTGGTGGAATCAAATGGGCGTTTACTGTTGTCATGGCAATGACAAATAAAACGGCAACGATGATCGCTTTCATGTTTTATGTTTCTGTAGTAGATAAAAAGAATATCGATTAGTTCAATAATAACAACTGAACAAAAATTATTGATGGAAACTTGTCAATTACTTACCAGAAATACAGCAATGAGTAAGGAAAATCAACAAAAGTCGAACTCTACAATTTAAGTTTGATAACAACAAATATACTTACAAGGATAGATTGAAGGTGGACGTCTTCGATGTGAGATGTGCTTTGCTTCTAACACCACCACCACACTATATATACAGGCCGGGGACACTGCCAGGACACACTCATCTGTCTACAGTGTCATGGATTACCTCATGTTATGTAACTTACTTTGCATTGTCTTTTTGCCTTGACCTTACACTATTATTCAGCCTTGACTGGTTTACTGGGAATTGATTGACGATTTGTTAAATATGTAGACATATTATGTCAATCTTAGCCTTCGTTGCATTAATCATTCAATCATAAGTCATAAGGAGAAATCTCCCAAATTACGCCAAATAGTTTCCTGAAAAAAAAAGATGCTATAAAAGATGAGTGGTAATTACACAAATGATATTTAAGGAAAAAGAATAAAAACATATCTGTAAGAGAAGTTCCACGTCATTTGTATTTAGACAACAAACAATCAAGTGGTTTGTTGATTAGGATTGCGATTGTTACTGAGAGAGTAAATCAGTTGATTGTCATTCAAGTTTCCTTTTACTTTCTCATCTTATGGAATATTGTACCATCACCAAAAATATTTCAATTACTAGTTCTGAAACTCAGTTCAATTTGGAATGTTAGGGTTCAACTAAGTATTAATAATCAAATAATACCAAATAAGACCGTACTTATTAGACCTAGGGACCCGCTTTGGATCATCAGTGAACAACGATATACGCTCACTAATGAGGAAACGAAATATACAACACAAAATAATAATAATAATAATAATAATGTATAGTTCTTTTATAGCGCAGTTCTCCTCTCAGAGGACTCTGTGCGCTTTTTTTCTTTTCTCTGAAAAATTGACTGCTGAGATTAAGCAAAAGCTAGCCTAAAGAGATGCGTTTTGAGTTCTGACTTAAAACTTTGAAGTGTTTGCTGACTTCGCTAAAATCGCTAAAAGAACGAACCGTCCCCTAGAATGGCAGAAATTTAAATCAATTAGAAATAAAGTGATATCATCTGTACGTAAAGCCAAAAAAACATTATACATTAAGAATCGATACTGCAATATGTGAATCAATTTGTACAAAAACGTGTTGGAAACTAATAAATAAATCCGCACCAAGTTCTTGTCATTCAATTATTGATCATGATGTATCATACGATGATCCTAACGATGTTACAGAAATAACGAACAACTATTTTAGTAGCCTATCTCAAGTTATAGATCCTGACGACGACCCCCTTCCTATTGATGAACGTTGTGATAGTACTCTAACTGATATAGTGTTGGAGATGGGGGAAGTTTAGGATATATTGCTCTCTGTTGATACATCTAAGGCAACCGGTCCTGATAAAATTGGAAAAAAATACTCAAAACATGCGCTTATTCATTAGCTCCTATTCTTAAAAAATATTTAACAGGTCTTTATGACATGTTAAATTTCCCCACCTTTTGGAAAGAAACGTAATCCCAATCCACAAAGGCGGTATTATATATGACTGTTTAAATTATAGACCAGTAGCATTGACAAGTTGTTTAGCCAAAGTATTTGCAAAATGTGTCTTTAAGTATTTGAATAACTTTCTAAGAGAGCAAGAACTCCTTTCGAAACTGCAGTCAGGATTTACATGTTGCGACTCTACAACTAATCAGTTAACCTACTTGTACGATTTCATAGCCAAAGCACTAGACGACGGTAAAGAAGTAAGAGCTTTCTTTTGCGATATAACAAAGCATTTGATAAAGTTTGGCATCAAGGTATACTACAAAAATTAAAATCCTATGGAATAGATGGCAACTTATTGAAGTAGTTTGAAAGTTATTTGAAAAATAGAACCCAGCGAGTTGTTATAAATGGACATGTTTCAGATTCTCAACATACTTTAGCAGGCGTCCCGCAAGGTTCTGGTTTGGGACTTTTGTTGTCCATTATTTATATAAATGATATTGTAGATAATATAGACAGTAATATCAGACTTTTTGCAGATGACACTTTTTTATATGTAATAATCGAGGACCCATATACATCTGCAAACTGCTTAAATAAGGACCTATCATTGATTTCAAACTGGGCAAAAAAATGGAAGGTTTCATTTAATCCTAATAACACTAAATCAATACACTTTAGCAGAAAAGTAAATAGGAGCATCCAACCTAATCTTACTATGAACGGTGAAATAATTCAAGAAGTCAAAAACCAAAAGCAGGCTTAACCCTCCAAAATAACTGTTACTGGGATATCCATATAAACACTGTAATCAAGAAAGTTAGTCCTTTGATTAATTGCTTAAGAAGTCTAAAATGTCGCCTGTCACGTAAAAGTTAAGAAATTATATATAAATCATTCATCCTACCAAATGTTGACTATTGTGGCCATGTTTGGGATTACTGCACTCAAGAACAATGCACTTTGTTAGAAAAATTTAATCTAGACGCATTAAAATCCATTTGTGGAGCAGTTCGCTGTACAAGTCATAGCGACGTAGGAAAATATCTAAACTGAATACTTTTTATAAAATGAAGAATAATCTTGCGCCTGAATATCTGTGTAATCTCATACCATCTACACCTAGTACAAATGAATATAACCTTAGAGAAAACTCAACCGTGCGAACTATGAAATGTAGAACGGCGACATATTCCAGGTAGTTTTTACCCGATACAATAGGATTATGGAATTCTTTAACTCTCGACATAATAAACAATGATACATTATCCGGTTTCAAAAATTCGATTAGTGGACCAAAAAATACAACTATTATCTTCGATCTTAATTTTGGGTCAAGAATTTGTCAGATTATTCATTCTCGCCTCAGGCTCCATTGTAGTGATTTGAATGCCGATAAATTTAACAGACATATCATTGACAGCCCTGCGTGCTCATGCGGTCACTTGATCGAAAATGCAGTACACTATTTTTTTCACATGCCAAAAGTACATATACTTAAAGAGCCACTCCGTGAGTTGTTGGGGTCGTATATGCCAAACTTAATCAATGATGTCATTTGATCACGAAGTATCGACTGTTACCAAAAAGACAGATTTTAAAGCTTTTTGGTATTTTTACAGTGACGATATGAAGGTAGAACGTCGCAATTATGATCGAAAACCGGACAGTGGCGCTCGTCAAATAGTCAAACGTAATTTTGGAGACTTATCTAAAACAGCCAAGAGGGCAGTTAGGAGTTGATAGTGTTTGTTAGGTTATATAACTAGTATCCATGTATATTGGACATGACATCTACACCTCTGTGCATTTATAAGGCTGTTTTTAGATTTTCATGGAAAACCAGTATTTGTCATATATATGTCTTTTGGACATGAAAAGTTAAAATGTTTTGATTTTATATCACCACATATGACATTTAGGTTCGTATCAAAGGTAAATAATATGTTATGAAATTCACGGAGTGGCTCAATCATTCTTCTATTCGAAAGGATTTTCTATCAACACGGTACTACGGGGATGTGCATCGCTCTCATTAAGTGATTCCAATAGATTATTGAACTCTATTCGTCATTTCATAATGAAATCTGATCGATTTGATATTTCATAATGACTGCCAAACAAGCGAAATGTTATTCATGCATAACCACTATCTATGAAGCTATGATTGCAATCAGATATGTGTCACTGCCATAAAGTTGTATATATATTTTCTCATATGTAATTGCTTCGGAGCTGCCTTGAATTAAACACCTAGGAGCTTGTTGGCCAATCCATTCATGATATGTACATTTTCATGAATAAATATGTTTAAATAAGGTTCTTTGTACACTGATTTAAACATATTTTATTCATGAAAAAGTTAATAACATGAATATGGATTGGCACAACAAACTTTGAGCTTATTTAGAATCATTAATAATACAAATCAATATTTACAAAGTAATTAAATTAATATTTCCAGATAGGCCAAAAACACCCAGACAGTAATAAGCGGTGTAAGATCATCAAAGATATATTGAATATAGGAGTTTTGTAGTAATCTAAATGAAGGCATTTTATAATAACCTGAAACGTTTAGAATCTTGTATAAATGTATGAACAGATTCAAGAATATTTTGATTAAGTAATTTACTTAAATATTGATTACCATGTAGAATGGTTTATAAATCAATAGCATGTCTGTTGAAATATTTATCAAATCTGATAAAATCATAATTTGGGCAAAAAAGGAAGAAGTGGAGAGAATCTTACCATGGATGTCCGCATGAACAATTCGAATTGTTTGAAAGATGCCTGTCAAATTTATCGGCGTTTAAGTCACTACAACCCAATCTGAGACGAGCATGGATAATGTTGCATAATCTGGTTCCAAAGTTATTGTCGAAGAAAACATTATCTTGTTTGGTCCATAATTGAGTTTTGAAGGAATTAAATGTTTGTGATTTAAAGATTGCGGTTGTTAAATTATTCCATAAAAAGTATAGTATATGGTAAAAAAGGAGCGTGCATACGTCTTTGTATGACAGCGGATTGTTCGTACACTTAAATTATTTCTAAGATTGTATGAGCTTATATCCGAAACATTTTGTGGAATTAGATCCGATAGGTAGTTTGGAGTGAGGTGTATTTATCATTTTGTAGAATAGCATTAATTTTTTATTTTTTCTCCGTTCTGCAAATGGTATAAAATTAGTTTCTCTGTAAATTTTATCATGGCTTGTTCCTCTCACTGCTTCACAAATCGTTCTTAGGGCGTCTAATTGTAAACTTTCAAGTAATATTGATTGTTCCTTTGTACAATTATCCCATAAATGACAGCAATAATCAAAATGTGGAAGTATGTAATAGGTATGCATACATTCGAGTGTTTGTGTAGTTAATTTATATTTAAAACTTCTTAGACAATTAATCATAGGACTTACAGTTTTTACTATTTCTTCGATTTGTCTTTTCCAAAAGCAATCTTTTTGAAGATAAACACCTAAATGTTTGTGGAAGCTTAATTCATTTACTTTTTCCCTTTCATTTCTATCGGTGAAGACACCGTGGGGTTAACTTTACGAGAGAACAAAACAGTTCCAGTTTTTGTAGGATTGAAATGTACTTGCCACGCATCGGCCCAATCAGAAATATGGTTTAAATCATTACTCAATATTATTGGTGTATTATCTGGATCTTCAACGACTATGTACACTGATGTGTCGTCCGCAAATAATCTTATATTACTCTTTATGCCATCAACGATATCCTTTATATAAACTAAGAATAGTAGTGGTCACAAGACGGAGCCCCGAGGGACTCCTGCCGATATGTGTTTTAAGTCTGATGATTGGCCATCTATTACTACTTTTTGTAATCGATTTGATAGATAGTCGCGAAACCAATTGAGTAAACTTCCACGAATGCCATAGGCTTCTAATTTATGTATTATACCCCTGTGCCATACTTTGTCAAAAGCTTTACTTTTATCACAGAAAACAGCCTTGACTTCTTTTCCATTATCTAGAGCATTTGCAATGAAATAGTATAGATAAGTAAGTTGATACGCAGTACAATCACCCGGCATAAAACCTGACTGCAAATTGGTTAAAACATTATCATCTCGGGAAAAAGATGAATACATATTTGAAACACATTTTTCATTCTTTGTACAATTGACCAAATGAGGCGAATCTCTTCTTAAAAAGAAACTTTTGTTTAAATAGCTATCTTCTTTGAATATGTATCTATTGTGGATCCAAAAACACATTCAAATTATATAAAATGATTTTCAATGGATGAATAATATTCAGTTGACCCCTAACATGCCAAATTGAACTGGGTTTCAGAACTATTTTTGGTGATGGTAAAATATTCCATAAGATGAGAAAGTAAAAGGAAACTTGAATGACAATCAACTGATTTATTCTCTCAGTAACAATCGCAGTCAACAAACCACTTGATTGTTTGTTGTGTAAATACAAATGACGTGGACCTTCTCTTTCAGATATGTTTTTATTCTTTTTCTTTAAATATCATTTATGTAATTACCACTCATCTTTTATA